>JANJGN010000568.1:0-388888 GCA_026770705.1 Isurus oxyrinchus
CCAAGTGTGTGTGGGGTGGGGGTGAAGGTACAGATAGCCCTAGTGGGGGTGGGGTGAAGGTACAGATAGCCCTAGTGGGGTTGGGGGGTGACGGTACAGATAGCCCTAGTGGGGGTGGGGTGAAGGTACAGATAGCCCAAGTGGGGGTGGGGTGAAGGTACAGAAAGCCCTAGTGGGGGTGGGGTGAAGGTACAGATAGCCCTAGTGGGGGTGGGGTGGGGTGAAGGTACAGATAGCCCTAGTGGGGGTGGGGTGGGGTGAAGGTACAGATAGCCCTAGTGGGGGTGGGGTGGGGTGAAGGTACAGATAGCCCTAGTGGGGGTGGGGTGGGGTGAAGGTACAGATAGCCCTAGTGGGGGTGGGGTGGGGTGAAGGTACAGATAGCCCTAGTGGGGGTGGGGTGAAGGTACAGATAGCCCTAGTGGGGGTGGGGTGGGGGGAAGGTACAGATAGACCTAGTGGGGGTGGGGTGGGGGGGAAGGTACAGATAGCCCTAGTTGGGATGGGGGTGGGGGGAAGGTACAGATAGCCCTAGTTGGGATGGGGGTGGGGGGAAGGTACAGATAGCCCTAGTGTGTGTGGGGAGAAGGTACAGATAGCCCTAGTGGGGGTGGGGTGAAGGTACAGATACCCCTAGTGGGGGTGGGGTGGGGGGGAAGGTACAGATAGCCCTAGTTGGGATGGGGGTGGGGGGAAGGTACAGATAGCCCTAGTGGGGGTGGGGTGAAGGTACAGATAGCCCTAGTGGGGGTGGGGTGAAGGTACAGATAGCCCTTGTGGAGGAGTAAGGGATGGGGGGAGGAGGCGAGCAGGAAGGGTGGGATGAGGAGGAAGGGGAGCAGTTAGTATTATTAACCCGTCCCCCATGAGGGCTATCTGTACCTTCACCCCTCCCCCACTAGGGCTATCTGTACCTTTACCCCACCCCCACTAGGGCTATCTGTACCTTCACCCCACCCCCACTAGGGCTATCTGTACCTTCACCCCACCCCCACTAGGGCTATCTGTACCTTCACCCCACCCCCACTAGGGCTATCTGTACCTTCCCCCCACCCCACCCCCACTAGGGCTATCTGTACCTTCACCCCACCCCACCCCCACTAGGGCTATCTGTACCTTCACCCCACCCCCACTAGGGCTATCTGTACCTTCACCCCACCCCACCCCCACTAGGGCTATCTGTACCTTCACCCCACCCCCACTAGGGCTATCTGTACCTTCACCCCACCCCCACTAGGGCTATCTGTACCTTCACCCCACCCCACCCCCACTAGTGCTATCTGTACCTTCACCCCTCCCCCACTAGGGGTATCTGTATATTCACCCCACCCCACCCCCACTAGGGCTATCTGTACCTTCCCCCCACCCCCACTAGGGCTATCTGTACCTTCCCCCCACCCCCACTAGGGCTATCTGTACCTTCACCCCACCCCCACTAGGGCTATCTGTACCTTCACCCCACCCCCACTAGGGCTATCTGTACCTTCACCCCACCCCCACTAGGGGTATCTGTATATTCACCCCACCCCACCCCCACTAGGGCTATCTGTACCTTCACCCCCACCCCACCCCCACTAGGGCTATCTGTACCTTCACCCCACCCCCACCCCCACTAGGGCTATCTGTACCTTCACCCCACCCCCACTAGGGCTATCTGTACCTTCACCCCACCCCCACTAGGGCTATCTGTACCTTCACCCCACCCCCACTAGGGCTATCTGTACCTTCACCCCACCCCCACTAGGGCTATTTGTACCTTCCCCCCACCCCACCCCGAATAGGGCTATCTGTACCTTCACCCCACCCACAATAGGGCTATCTGTACCTTCACCCCACCCCACCCCCACTAGGGCTATCTGTACCTTCACCCCACCCCCACTAGGGCTATCTGTACCTTCCCCCCACCCCACCCCGACTAGGGCTATCTGTACCTTCACCCCACCCCACCCCCACTAGGGCTATCTGTACCTTCACCCCACCCCACCCCCACTAGGGCTATCTGTACCTTCACCCCACCCCCACCCCCACTAGGGCTATCTGTACCTTCACCCCACCCCCACCCCCACTAGGGCTATCTGTACCTTCACCCCACCCCCACTAGGGCTATCTGTACCTTCCCCCCACCCCACCCCCACTAGGGCTATCTGTACCTTCACCCCACCCACAATAGGTCTATCTGTACCTTCACCCCACCCCACCCCCACTAGGGCTATCTGTACCTTCACCCCACCCCACCCCCACTAGGGCTATCTGTACCTTCACCCCCACCCCCACTAGGGCTATCTGTACCTTCACCCCACCCCCACTAGGGCTATCTATACCTTGCTTCTCCTGCCATCCATCTTAATTAGCACATTCCTTTAGATAATATCACCACCTTCAACACCTCTTTGTTCTTTTGTCTGCGACTTCTTTTGGTTATCTCCACCTATCACTGGCTGCTTGTCCCAACTACACCCACCCAACCCCCCCTTCTCTCCATCCCCCACCCCTCTTAAACCAGCTGATCTTTCACCCCTCTTCTATTTTTCCTTAGTTCTGTTGAAGAGTCATACGGACTCGAAACGTTAACTTTGTCCCTCTCCGCAGATGCTGCCAGACCTGGTATTTGTCCAGGTTTTGTTAATTTTTTGTTTTGGATTTCCAACATCCGCAATTTTTTGTTTTTATTACGGAACTGACAGTTGTGCCTGTGTATCTGTGCTGGAGGTCGGGGCTGGTGGTCGGGGCTGGAGATTGGGGCCGGGTTTCGGGGCCGGGTTTCGGGGCTGGTGGTCGGGTCTGGGTTTCGGGGCTGGTGGTCGGGGCTGGGTTTCGGGGCTGGTGGTCGGGTCTGGGTTTCGGGGCCGGTTTTCGGGGCTGGTGGTCGGGGCCGGTTTTCGGGGCTGGTGGTCGGGGCTGGGTTTCGGGGCTGGTGGTCGGGGCTGGGTTTCGGGGCTGGGTTTCGGGGCTGGTGGTCGGGGCTGGGTTTCAGGTCTGGGTTTCGGGGCCGAGTTTCGGGGCTGGTTTTCGGGGCCGGTTTTCGGGGCTGGTGGTCGGGGCTGGTGGTCGGGGCTGGTGGTCGGGGCTGGGTTTCGGGGCTGGTGGTCGGGGCTGGGTTTCGGGGCTGGTGGTCGGGGCTGGGTTTCGGGGCTGGTGGTCGGGGCTGGGTTTCGGGGCCGAGTTTCGGGGCTGGGTTTAGGGGCTGGTGGTCGGGGCCGGGTTTCGGGGCTGGAGGTCGGGGCTGGGTTTCGGGGCTGGGTTTCGGGGCTGGAGGTCGGGGCTGGGTTTCGGGGCTGGGTTTCGGGGCCGGGTTTCGGGGCTGGGTTTCGGGGCCGGGTTTCGGGGCTGGTGGTCGGGTCTGGGTTTCGGGGCTGGGTTTCGGGACTGGGTTTCGGGGCTGGGTTTCGGGGCCGGTTTTCGGGGCTGGGTTTCGGGGCTGGAGGTCGGGGCCGGGTTTCGGGGCCGGGTTTCGGGGCTGGGTTTCGGGGCTGGAGGTCGGGGCTGGGTTTCGGGGCCGGGTTTCGGGGCTGGAGGTCGGGGCTGGGTTTTGGGGCTGGGTTTCGGGGCTGGTGGTCGGGTCTGGGTTTCGGGGCTGGTGGTCGGGGCCGGGTTTCGGGGCTGGGTTTCGGGGCTGGGTTTCGGGGCTGGGTTTCGGGGCCGGGTTTCGGGGCCGGGTTTCGGGGCTGGTGGTCGGGTCTGGGTTTCGGGGCTGGTGGTCGGGTCTGGGTTTCGGGGCTGGTGGTCGGGTCTGGTGGTCGGGTCTGGGTTTCGGGGCTGGGTTTCGGGGCTGGGTTTCGGGGCTGGGTTTCGGGGCTGGGTTTCGGGGCTGGGTTTCGGGGCTGGGTTTCGGGGCTGGGTTTCGGGGCTGGGTTTCGGGGCTGGGTTTCGGGTCTGGGTTTCGGGGCTGGAGGTTGGGGCCGGTTTTCGGGACTGGGTTTCGGGGCTGGGTTTCGGGACCGGGTTTTGGGGCCGGGTTTCGGGGCTGGAGGTTGGGGCCGGGTTTCGGGGCTGGGTTTCGGGACTGGGTTTCGGGGCCGGGTTTCGGGGCCGGGTTTCGGGGCCGGGTTTCGGGGCCGGGTTTCGGGTCTGGGTTTCGGGACTGGGTTTCGGGGCTGGGTTTCGGGGCTGGGTTTCGGGGCTGGTGGTCGGGGCTGGGTTTCGGGGCTGGGTTTCGGGGCTGGGTTTCGGGGCTGGGTTTCGGGGCCGGGTTTCGGGGCCGGGTTTCGGGGCTGGTGGTCGGGGCTGGGTTTCAGGTCTGGGTTTCGGGGCCGAGTTTCGGGGCTGGTTTTCGGGGCCGGTTTTCGGGGCTGGTGGTCGGGGCTGGTGGTCGGGGCTGGTGGTCGGGGCCGGGTTTCGGGGCTGGTGGTCGGGGCTGGGTTTCGGGGCTGGTGGTCGGGGCTGGGTTTCGGGGCTGGTGGTCGGGGCTGGGTTTCGGGGCCGAGTTTCGGGGCTGGGTTTAGGGGCTGGTGGTCGGGGCTGGGTTTCGGGGCTGGAGGTCGGGGCTGGGTTTCGGGGCTGGGTTTCGGGGCCGGGTTTCGGGGCTGGGTTTCGGGGCTGGGTTTCGGGGCCGGGTTTCGGGGCTGGAGGTCGGGTCTGGGTTTCGGGGCTGGGTTTCGGGACTGGGTTTCGGGGCTGGGTTTCGGGGCCGGTTTTCGGGGCTGGGTTTCGGGGCTGGAGGTCGGGGCCGGGTTTCGGGGCTGGAGGTCGGGGCTGGGTTTTGGGGCTGGGTTTCGGGGCTGGTGGTCGGGTCTGGGTTTCGGGGCTGGTGGTCGGGGCCGGGTTTCGGGGCTGGGTTTCGGGGCTGGGTTTCGGGGCTGGGTTTCGGGGCTGGGTTTCGGGGCTGGGTTTCGGGGCTGGGTTTCGGGACTGGGTTTCGGGGCTGGGTTTCGGGGCCGGTTTTCGGGGCTGGGTTTCGGGGCTGGAGGTCGGGGCCGGGTTTCGGGGCCGGGTTTCGGGGCTGGAGGTCGGGGCTGGGTTTTGGGGCTGGGTTTCGGGGCTGGTGGTCGGGTCTGGGTTTCGGGGCTGGTGGTCGGGGCCGGGTTTCGGGGCTGGGTTTCGGGGCTGGGTTTCGGGGCTGGGTTTCGGGGCTGGGTTTCGGGGCTGGGTTTCGGGGCTGGGTTTCGGGGCCGGGTTTCGGGGCCGGGTTTCGGGGCCGGGTTTCGGGGCTGGGTTTCGGGGCTGGGTTTCGGGGCTGGGTTTCGGGGCTGGGTTTCGGGGCTGGGTTTCGGGGCTGGGTTTCGGGGCTGGGTTTCGGGGCCGGGTTTCGGGGCCGGGTTTCGGGGCTGGAGGTTGGGGCCGGGTTTCGGGGCTGGGTTTCGGGACTGGGTTTCGGGGCCGGGTTTCGGGGCTGGAGGTTGGGGCCGGTTTTCGGGGCCGGGTTTCGGGGCCGGGTTTCGGGGCCGGGTTTCGGGGCTGGAGGTTGGGGCCGGGTTTCGGGGCTGGGTTTCGGGACTGGGTTTCGGGGCCGGGTTTCGGGGCCGGGTTTCGGGACCGGGTTTCGGGGCTGGGTTTCGGGGCTGGGTTTCGGGGCTGGTGGTCGGGGCTGGGTTTCGGGGCTGGGTTTCGGGGCTGGGTTTCGGGGCTGGGTTTCGGGGCTGGTGGTCGGGGCTGGGTTTCGGGGCTGGGTTTCGGGGCTGGGTTTCGGGGCTGGGTTTCGGGGCTGGTGGTCGGGGCTGGGTTTCGGGGCTGGGTTTCGGTGCTGGTGGTCGGGGCTGGGTTTCGGGGCTGGGTTTCGGGGCTGGAGGTCGGGGCTGGGTTTCGGGGCCGGGTTTCGGGGCCGGGTTTCGGGACTGGGTTTCGGGGCCGGGTTTCGGGGCAGGGTTTCGGGGCTGGGTTTCGGGGCTGGGTTTCGGGGCTGGGTTTCGGGGCTGGGTTTCGGGGCTGGTGGTCGGGGCTGGGTTTCGGGGCTGGGTTTCGGGGCTGGGTTTCGGGGCCGGGTTTCGGGGCTGGTGGTCGGGGCTGGGTTTCGGGGCCGGGTTTCGGGGCCGGGTTTTGGGGCCGGGTTTCGGGGCCGGGTTTCGGTGCCGGGTTTCGGGGCCGGGTTTCGGGGCCGGTGGTCGGGTCTGTGTTTCGGGGCTGGTGGTCGGGGCCGGGTTTCGGGGCCGGGTTTCGGGGCTGGTGGTCGGGTCTGTGTTTCGGGGCTGGTGGTTGGGGCTGGGTTTCGGGGCCGGGTTTCGGGGCCGGGTTTCGGTGCCGGGTTTCGGGGCCGGGTTTCGGGGCTGGTGGTCGGGTCTGTGTTTCGGGGCTGGTGGTCGGGGCCGGGTTTCGGGGCTGGTGGTCGGGTCTGTGTTTCGGGGCTGGTGGTTGGGGCTGGGTTTCGGGGCTGGGTTTCGGGGCTGGGTTTCGGGGCTGGGTTTCGGGGCTGGGTTTCGGGGCTGGGTTTCGGGGCTGGGTTTCGGGGCTGGGTTTCGGGGCTGGGTTTCGGGGCTGGGTTTCGGGGCCGGGTTTCGGGGCTGGGTTTCGGGTCTGGAGGTTGGGGCCGGGTTTCGGGGCTGGGTTTCGGGACTGGGTTTCGGGGCTGGGTTTCGGGACTGGGTTTCGGGGCTGGAGGTTGGGGCCGGGTTTCGGGGCTGGGTTTCGGGGCTGGGTTTCGGGACTGGGTTTCGGGGCTGGAGGTTGGGGCCGGGTTTCGGGGCTGGGTTTCGGGGCTGGGTTTCGGGGCCGGGTTTCGGGGCTGGGTTTCGGGGCTGGGTTTCGGGGCTGGGTTTCGGGGCTGGGTTTCGGGGCTGGGTTTCGGGACTGGGTTTCGGGGCTGGGTTTCGGTGCTGGTGGTCGGAGCTGGGTTTCGGTGCTGGTGGTCGGAGCTGGGTTTCGGGGCTGGGTTTCGGGGCTGGTGGTCGGGGCTGGGTTTCGGGGCTGGGTTTCGGGGCCGGTTTTCGGGGCTGGTGGTCGGGTCTGGGTTTCGGGGCCGGAGGTCGGGGCCGGGTTTCGGGTCTGGGTTTCGGGGCTGGGTTTCGGGGCTGGGTTTCGGGGCTGGGTTTC
The DNA here is from genome assembly GCA_026770705.1 of Isurus oxyrinchus. Classification (NCBI taxonomy): domain Eukaryota; kingdom Metazoa; phylum Chordata; class Chondrichthyes; order Lamniformes; family Lamnidae; genus Isurus; species Isurus oxyrinchus. Next base: position 6,964 of record JANJGN010000568.1, read on the forward strand.
GGGGCTGGGTTTCGGGGCTGGGTTTCGGGGCTGGGTTTCGGGGCCGGGTTTCGGGGCTGGGTTTCGGGGCTGGGTTTCGGGGCTGGGTTTCGGGGCTGGAGGTTGGGGCCGGGTTTCGGGGCTGGGTTTCGGGACTGGGTTTCGGGGCTGGAGGTTGGGGCCGGGTTTCGGGGCTGGGTTTCGGGGCTGGAGGTCGGGGCTGGGTTTCGGGGCCGGGTTTCGGGGCTGGAGGTTGGGGCCGGGTTTCGGGGCCGGGTTTCGGGGCCGGGTTTCGGGGCCGGGTTTCGGGGCCGGGTTTCGGGGCCGGGTTTCGGGGCCGGGTTTCGGGGCCGGGTTTCGGGGCCGGGTTTCGGGGCCGGGTTTCGGGGCCGGGTTTCGAGGCTGGAGGTTGGGGCCGGGTTTCGGGGCCGGGTTTCGGGGCTGGGTTTCGGGGCCGGGTTTCGGGGCTGGGTTTCGGGGCCGGGTTTCGGGGCTGGGTTTCAGGGCTGGTGGTCGGAGCTGGGTTTCGGGGCTGGGTTTCGGGGCTGGTGGTCGGGGCTGGGTTTCGGGGCTGGTGGTCGGGGCTGGGTTTCGGGGCTGGTGGTCGGGGCTGGGTTTCGGGGCTGGGTTTCGGGGCTGGGTTTCGGGGCTGGGTTTCGGAGCTGGTGGTCGGGTCTGGGTTTCGGGGCTGGGTTTCGGGGCTGGTGGTCGGGGCTGGGTTTCGGGGCTGGGTTTCGGGGCTGGGTTTCGGGGCTGGGTTTCGGGACTGGGTTTCGGGGCTGGGTTTCGGTGCTGGTGGTCGGAGCTGGGTTTCGGTGCTGGTGGTCGGAGCTGGGTTTCGGGGCTGGGTTTCGGGGCTGGTGGTCGGGGCTGGGTTTCGGGGCTGGGTTTCGGGGCCGGTTTTCGGGGCTGGTGGTCGGGTCTGGGTTTCGGGGCCGGAGGTCGGGGCCGGGTTTCGGGTCTGGGTTTCGGGGCTGGGTTTCGGGTCTGGGTTTCGGGGCTGGGTTTTGGGGCCGGGTTTCGGGGCTGATGGTCGGGGCTGGGTCTCGGGGCTGATGGTCGGGTCTGGGTTTCGGGGCTGGGTTTCGGGGCTGGGTTTCGGGGCTGGGTCTCGGGGCTGGGTTTCGGGGCTGGGTCTCGGGGCTGATGGTCGGGTCTGGGTTTCGGGGCTGGGTTTCGGGGCTGGGTTTCGGGGCTGGGTTTCAGGGCTGGTGGTCGGGTCTGGGTTTCGGGGCTGGGTTTCGGGTCTGGGTTTCGGGGCCGGGTCTCGGGGCCGGGCCTCGGGGCCGGGTTTCGGGGCCAGGTCTCGGGGCTGTTGGTCAGGGCTGGGTTTCGGGGCCGGGTTTCGGGGCTGTTGGTCGGGGCTGGGTTTCGGGGCTGGGTTTCGGGGCTGGGTTTCGGGGCTGGGTTTCGGGGCCGGGTTTCGGGGCTGGGTTTCGGGGCTGTTGGTCGGGGCTGGGTTTCGGGGCTGGGTTTCGGGGCCGGGTTTCGGGGCCGGGTTTCGGGGCTGGGTTTCGGGGCTGGGTTTCGGGGCTGGGTTTCGGGGCTGGTGGTCGGGACTGGGTTTCGGGGCTGGGTTTCGGGGCCGGGTTTCGGGGCCGGGTTTCGGGGCCGGGTTTCGGGGCCGGGTTTCGGGGCCGGGTTTCGGGGCTGGGTTTCGGGGCTGGGTTTCGGGACTGGGTTTCGGGGCTGGGTTTCGGGGCCGGGTTTCGGGGCCGGGTTTCGGGGCTGTTGGTCGGGACTGGGTTTCGGGGCTGGGTTTCGGGGCCGGGTTTCGGGGCCGGGTTTCGGGGCCGGGTTTCGGGGCCGGGTTTCGGGGCTGGGTTTCGGGGCCGGGTTTCGGGGCTGGGTTTCGGGGCCGGGTTTCGGGGCTGGGTTTCGGGGCCGGGTTTCGGGTCTGTTGGTCGGGACTGGGTTTCGGGGCTGGGTTTCGGGGCTGGGTTTCGGGGCTGGGTTTCGGGGCCGGGTTTCGGGGCTGGTGGTCGGGGCTGGGTTTCGGGGCCGGGTTTCGGGGCTGGGTTTCGGGGCCGGGTTTCGGGTCTGTTGGTCGGGACTGGGTTTCGGGGCTGGGTTTCGGGGCTGGGTTTCGGGGCTGGGTTTCGGGGCTGGGTTTCGGGGCTGGGTTTCGGGGCTGGGTTTCGGGGCTGGGTTTCGGGGCCGGGTTTCGGGGCTGGTGGTCGGGGCTGGGTTTCGGGGCTGGGTTTCGGGGCTGGGTTTCGGGGCTGGGTTTCGGGGCTGGGTTTCGGGGCTGGGTTTCGGGGCCGGGTTTCGGGGCTGGGTTTTGGGGCTGTTGGTCGGGGCTGGGTTTCGGGGCTGGGTTTCGGGGCTGGGTTTCGGGGCTGGGTTTCGGGGCTGGGTTTCGGGGCTGCTATCTAAAGTGTCCTTATCTCTGTTCTATGTTCTAGTTAATGGTGGATGGAGTTTGTGGTCTCCCTGGACCTTGTGTTCAGTCACTTGTGCCGTTGGCCGGCAGGAGAGACGCCGCAGCTGCTCGGAGCCGGCCCCATCCTGTGGGGGTCAGTGTCCTGGACCCGAACTCAAACTTCAAATCTGTGATACCAATCAGGTCTGCCCCAGTGAGTATGAGCTTTCATCTGTCTCTCCTCTCTCTCCCGCTCTTACTCTGTCTATCTCTTTCTCTCTGTCACTTCCTGTCTCTGTCCTTCTCTCTCTCGACCTCCACATTCTTTTTTCCACTGTGTCTCTCACTTGGCTGGGATTCCCCTGTTCCTTGTACAGGCACCGGGCTCTGTGTCACGTACAGGCGCCAGGCTACGTTTCCCGTACAGGCGCTGGGCTCTGTGTCCCATACAGGCGCCGGGCTCCGTGTCACGTACAGGCGCCGGGCTCCGTGTCCCGTACAGGCGCCGGGCTCCGTGTCCCGTACAGGCGCCGGGCTCCGTGTCGTGTAGAGGCGCCAGGCTCCATGTCGTGTAGAGGCGCCGGGCTCCGTGTCGTGTACAGGCACCAAGCTCTGTGTCTTGTACAGGCACCAAGCTCCGTGTCTTGTACAGGCACTGGGCTCCGTGTCATGTGCAGGCACCGGTCTCCGTGTCTTGTACAAGCGCCGGGCTCCATGTCTTGTACAAGCGCCGGGCTCCATGTCTTGTACAGGCGCCGGGCTCCGTGTCCTGTACAGGTGCTGGGCTCCGTGTCCCGTAAAGGTGCCGGGCGCCGTGTCGTGTGCAGGCGCCGGGCTCCGTGTCTTGTACAGGTGCCGGGTTCCATGTCTTGTACAGGTGCCGGGCTCCATTTCTTGTACAGGCGCCGGGCTCCATGTCTTGTACAGGCGCCGGGCTCCGTGTCCTGTACAGGTGCTGGGCTCCGTGTCCCGTAAAGGTGCCGGGCTCCGTGTCGTGTGCAGGCGCCAGGTTCCGTGTCTTGTACAGGCGCCGGGCTCGGTGTCCCGTACAGGCGCCGGGCTTGGTGTCCCGTACAGGCACCAGGCTCCGTGTCCAGTACAGGCGCCGATCTCTGTGCCCGGTACAGGCGCCGGGCTCCGTGTCCGGTACAGGCGCCAGTCTCCGTGTCCGGTACAGGCGCCGGGCTCTGTGACCTGCACAGGCGCCGGGCTCCTTGTCTTGTACAGGTGCCGGGCTCCGTGTCTTGTACAGGGGCCGGGCTCCGTGTCTTGTACAGGCCCCGGGCTCCGTGTCTTGTACAGGCGCCGGGCTCCGTGTCTTGTACAGGTGCCGGGCTCCGTGTCCCGTACAGGTGCCGTCTCCGTGTCTTCTACAGGTGCCGGGCTCCATGTCTTCTACAGGCGCCGGGCTCCTTGTCCCGTACAGGCACCGGGCTACTTGTCCCATACAGGCGCCGGGCTTCTTGTCTTGTACAGGCGCCGGGCTCCATGTCTTGTACAGGCGCCGGGCTCCGTGTCTTGTACAGGCGCTGGGCTCCGTGTCCCATACAGGCGCCGGTCTCCATGTACCGTACAGGCGCCGGGCTCCGTGTCCCATGCAGGCACCGGGCTCCGTGTCCCGTGCAGGCTCCGGGCTCCGTGTCCCGTGCAGGCGCCGGGCTCCGTGTCGCGTACAGGCGCCGGGCTCCGGGGTCCCGTACAGGTGCTGGGCTCCGTTTCTTCTACAGGCGCCGGGCTCCATGTCTTGTACAGGCGCCGGGCTCTGTGTCCCTTGCAAGCACCATGCTCCATGTCCCGTACAGGCGCCGGGCTCTGTGTCTTGTACAGGCGCCGGGCTCCGTGTCCCGTACAGGCGCCGGGCTCCGTGTCCCGTACAGGCGCCGGGCTCCATGTCCCGTACAGGTGCCGGGCTCCGTGTCCCGTACAGGTGCCGGGCTCCGTGTCCCGTACAGGTGCCGGGCTCCGTGTCCCGTACAGGCGCCGGGCTCCGTGTCCCGTACAGGCGCCGGGCTCCGTGTCCCGTACAGGCGCCGGGCTCCGTGTCCCGTACAGGTGCCGGGCTCCGTGTCACGTACAGGTGGCGGGCTCGGTGTCCCGTACAGGCGCTGGGCTCCGTGTCGTGTACAGGCGCCGGGCTCCGTGTCCCGTACAGGCGCCGGGCTCGGTGTCCCGTACAGGCGCCAGGCTCAGTGTCCCGTACAGGCGCCGGGCTCGGTGTCCCGTACAGGCGCCGGGCTCCGTGTCTTGTACAGGCGCCGGGCTCCGTGTCACGTATAGGTGCCGGGCTGTGTGCTTGTATTTTTGCAGTATGTCTGTACAGATGCTGGGGAGGGTCTCCCTGTTTATCCTGCTGTTGTCTATTGAATTCCTCTGACCCACCCTTGTCTTTGCCAGCACACGGGTCCTGGTCGCCCTGGGGAAATTGGGGTTCGTGTGGACAAAGTTGTCGAGGGGAAGAAACCAAATTTATTCCAATTCGAAAGCGAACTCGGGTTTGCCGCAGCCCAGCCCCCTCTCACTCTCCACCGGGGAGACCGTGCCCTGGGTCCAATACAGAAACCGGCCCATGTGAATTTTTACGTTTCTGCCCTGGTGAGTAGCAGCAAATTACAGATTAATTCTGGGAGCGGATCACGGGGCCCACGGGGCAGGGACACCAGGGGAAGGGGCAGGGACACCAGGGGAAGGGGCCACGGGGCAGGGACACCAGGGGAAGGGCCCACGGGGCAGGGACACCAGGGGAAGGGGCAGGGACACCAGGGGAAGGGGCAGGGACACCAGGGGGGAGGGGCAGGGACACCAGGGGAAGGGCCCACGGGGCAGGGACACCAGGGGAAGGGGCAGGGACACCAGTGGAAGGGGCAGGGACACCAGGGGAAGGGGCAGGGACACCAGGGGAAGGGGCAGGGACACCAGGGGAAGGGGCCACCGGGCAGGGACACCAGGGGGAGGGCCAGGGACACCAGGGGAAGGGGCAGGGACACCAGGGGAAGGGCCCACGGGGCAGGGACACCAGGGGGAGGGGCAGGGACACCAGGGGAAGGGGCAGGGACACCAGGGGAAGGGCCCACGGGTCAGGGACACCAGGGGAAGGGGCAGGGACACCAGGGGGAGGGGCAGGGACACCAGGGGAAGGTGCAGGGACACCAGGGGGAGGGCCAGGGACACCAGGGGAAGGGGCAGGGACACCAGGGGAAGGGGCAGGGACACCAGGGGGAGGGCCCACGGGGCAGGGACACCAGGGGAAGGGGCAGGGACACCAGGGGAAGGGGCAGGGACACCAGGGGGAGGGGCAGGGACACCAGGGGAAGGGGCAGGGACACCAGGGGAAGGGCCCACGGGGCAGGATTACACATGATAAAACTGGGTTAATCAGGAAGTGGTGGTGAGACGGTTCCATTGGGTTTTACTAGTCAGTAGAGATGGGGGAAGGGTAATAATGAGAGCGGGGAGGAGACACAAACACAGAAAGATCTCGTGTTGGAGACACACAGACACACACACTCACAGACACACACTCACAGACACACACTCACAGGGACACAGAAGCAGATATGGACATACACACACTCGCAGACACACACTCACAGACACACACACTCACAGACACACAGAAACAGATATAGATACACACACAGACACACACACTCACAGACACACAGAAACAGATATAGATACACACACAGACACACACACTCACAGACACACACACAGACACACACACTCACAGACACACAGTCACAGACACACACTCACAGGGACACAGAAGCAGATATGGACATACACACACTCGCAGACACACACTCACAGACACACAGAAACAGATATAGATACACACACAGACACACACACACACTCAGAGACACACACACTCGCAGACACACACTCGCAGACACACACACTCACAGACACACAGAAACAGATATAGATAGACACACAGACACACACACTCACAGACACACACTCACAGACACACACACTCACAGACGCACACACTCACAGGGACACACAGTCACAGACACACACACTCACACAGACACACACACTCACACAGACACACACACTCACAGACACACACACTCACAGGGACACACACTCACAGGGACACACACACAGACACACATACTCACAGACACACACACACACTCACAGAAACAGATATAGATACACACAGACACACACTCACAGACACACAGAAACAGATATAAATACACACACAGACACACACACTCACAGACACATGCAGAAACAGATATAGATATACACACAGACACACACATAGAAACAGATATACACAGACACACATACACTCACAGACACACACACTCACAGGGACACACACTCACAGACACACACGCTCACAGGGACACACACGCTCAAAGGGTCACACACTCACAGGGACACACACTCACAGACACACGCACTCACAGGGACACACACTCACAGGGACACACACTCACAGGGACACACATTCAGAGACACACACACTCACAGACACACACACACTGGGACACACTCACAGGGACACACACTCACAGACACACACACTCACAGTGACACACACTCACAGACACACACTCACAGAACCACACACTCACAGACACACAGGGACACACACTCACAGGGACACACACTCACAGACACACACACTCACAGAACCACACACTCACAGGGACACACTCACAGGGACACAGAAGCAGATATGGACATACACACAGACACACACACTCACAGACACACAGAAACAGATATAGATACACACAGACACACACTCACAGACACACAGAAACAGATATAGATCCACACACAGACACACACACTCACAGACACATGCAGAAACAGATATAGATATACACACAGGCACACACTCGCATAGAAACAGATATACACAGACACACACACATTCACAGGGACACACACTCACAGACCCACACACTCACAGGGACACACACACTCACAGACACACACACTCACAAACACATGCAGAAACAGATATAGATATACACACAGACACACACATAGAAACAGATATACACAGACACACACACACTCACAGACACACACACTCACAGACACACACACTCACAGGGACACACACTCACAGACACACACTCACAGGGACACACACACTCAAAGGGTCACACACTCACAGACACACACACTCACAGGGACACACACTCACAGACACACACACTCACAGACACACACACACTCAGAGACACACACACTCACAGACACACACTCACAGGGACCCACACTCACAGGGACCCACACTCACAGGGACCCACACTCACAGACACACACGCACAGACACACACACTCACAGAACCACACACTCACAGACACACAGGGACACACACTCACAGGGACACACACTCACAGGGACACACTCACAGGGACACAGAAGCAGATATGGACATACACACAGACACACACACTCACGGACACACAGAAACAGATATAGATATACACACGGACACACACTCACATAGAAACAGATGTACACAGACACACACACTCACAGGGACACAGAAGCAGATATGGACATACACACAGACACACAAACTCACAGACACATGCAGAAACAGATATAGATATACACACAGACACACACTCACATAGAAACAGATGTACACAGACACACACACACTCACAGGGACACACACTCACAGGGACACACACTCACAGACACACACACTCAAAGACACACACACTCACAGGGACACACACTCACAGGGACACACACTCACAGGGACACACACGCACACGCACAGACACACACACGCACAGGGACACACACAGACAGGGACACACACTCACAGGTACACACACACACACACACACACACTCACGGACACACACACTCACAGGGACACACACTTACAGGGACATACACTCACACTCACAGGGACACACACTCACAGACACACACACTCACAGGGACACACTCACAGACACACACACTCAGAGACACACACACTCACAGGGACACACTCACAGACACACACACTCACAGACACACACACTCACAGACACACACACTCACACTCACAGACACACACACTCACAGACACAAACACTCAGAGAGACACACACTCACAGACACACACACTCACAGACACACACACTCACAGACACACACTCACAGGGACACACACAGTCACACACACTTACAGACACACACACACTCACAGGGACACACTCACAGTCACACACTCACAGACACACACACACTCACAGACACACACACTCACAGACACACACACTCACAAACACACACACTCACAGACACACACACTCACAGGGACACACTCACAGTCACACACACACACAGACACACACACTCACAGACACACACACTCACAGGGACACACACTCACAGACACACACACTCACAGACACACACACTCACAGGGACACACACTCACAGGGACACACACTCACAGACACACACACTCACAGACACACATTCACAGGGACACACACAGTCACACACACTCACAGACACACACACACTCACAGGGACACACTCACAGTCACACACACTCACAGACACACACACACTCACAGACACACACACTCACAGACACACACTCACAGACACACACACTCACAGACACACACTCACAGTCACACACACACACTCACAGACACACACACTCACAGGGACACACACTCACAGGGACACACCCTCACAGGGACACACAGACACACACACACACAGGGACACACACTCGCAGGCACACACTCACAGGGACACACACACACACAAACACACACACACACACTCATAAACACACACTCACAGGGACACACACACACACACTCACAGACACACACACTCAGACACACACACTCACAGGGACACACACACACACACTCACAGGGACACACACACACACACTCATAGGGACACACACTTACAGAGACATACACTCACAGGGACACACACTCACAGACACACACACACTCACAGACACACACGCTCACAGACACACACTCACAGGGACACACTCACAGACACACACACTCAGAGACACACACACTCACAGGGACACACTCAGAGACACACACACTCACAGGGACACACACTCACAGACACACACACTCACAGACACAAACACTCAGAGGGACACACACTCACAGACACACAGACTCACAGACACACAGACTCACAGACACACACACTCACAGACACACACTCACAGGGACACACTCACAGTCACACACGCTCACAGACACACACACACTCACAGACACACACACTCACAGACACACACTCACAGGGACACACTCACAGTCACACACGCACACAGACACACACACACTCACAGGGACACACACTCACAGGGACACACTCACTGGGACACACACTCACAGGGACACACTCACAGGGACACAGAAGCAGCTATGGACACACTCACAGACACACACACTCACAGACACACACACTCACAGACACACACACTCACAGACACACACACACTCACAGGGACACACTCACAGGGACACACACTCACAGACACACACACTCACAGGGACACACACTTACAGGGACACACACTCACACTCACAGGGACACACACTCACAGACACACACACTCACAGACACACACACTCACAGGGACACACACTTACAGGGACACACACTCACACTCACAGGGACACACACTCACAGACACACACACTCACAGACACACACACTCACAGACACACACTCACAGGGACACACACCCACAGACACACACACTCACAGGGACACACACTCACAGGGACACACTCACAAGGACACACACTCACAAGGACACACACTCACACTCACAGGGACACACACTCACAGACACACACACTCACAGGGACACACACTCACACTCACAGGGACACACACTCACAGACACAAACACTCAGAGCAACACACACTCGCAGACATACACACTCACAGACACACACACTCACAGACACAAACACTCAGAGCGACACACACTCGCAGACACACACACTCACAGACACACACACTCACAGACACACACACACTCACAGACACACACACTCACAGAGACACACACTCACAGGGACACACACTCACAGACACACACACTCACAGTGACACACACTCACAGACACACACTCACAGAACCACACACTCACAGACACACAGACACACAGGGACAAACACTCACAGGGACACACACTCACAGACACACACTCACAGACACACACTCACAGACACACACACTCACAGAACCACACACTCACAGGGACACACTCACAGGGACACAGAAGCAGATATGGACATACACACAGACACACACACTCATAGACACACAGAAACAGATATAGATACACACAGACACACACTCACAAACACATGCAGAAACAGATATAGATATACACACAGACACACACATAGAAACAGGTATACACAGACACACACACACTCACAGACACACACACTCACAGGGACACACACTCACAGACACACACTCACAGGGACACACACACTCAAAGGGTCACACACTCACAGACACACACATTCACAGACACACACACACTCACAGGGACACACTCACAGACACACACACTCACAGACACACACACTCACAGACACACACACTTACAGGGACACACACTCACACTCACAGGGACACACACTCACAGACACACACACTCACAGACACACTCACAGACACACACACTCACAGGTACACACACTTACAGGGACACACACTCACACTCACAGGGACACACACTCACAGACACACACACTCACAGACACACACACTCACAGACACACTCACAGACACACGCACTCACAGACACACACACTCACAGACACACACACCCACAGACACACACACTCACAGGGACACACACTCACAGGGACACACTCACAAGGACACACACTCACACTCACAGGGACACACACTCACAGACACACACACTCACAGGGACACACACTCACACTCACAGGGACACACACTCACAGACACACACACTCACAGACACAAACACTCACAGACACACACACTCACAGACACACACACTCACAGGGACACACACTCACAGACACACACACTCACAGACACACACACTCACAGACACAAACACTCAGAGCAACACACACTCGCAGACATACACACTCACAGACACACACACTCACAGACATAAACACTCAGAGCGACACACACTCGCAGACACACACACTCACAGACACACACACTCACAGACACACACACTCACAGACACACACACTCACAGAGACACACACTCACAGGGACACACACTCACAGACACACACACTCACAGTGACACACACTCACAGACACACACTCACGGAACCACACACTCACAGACACACAGACACACAGGGATAAACACTCACAGGGACACACACTCACAGACACACACTCACAGACACACACTCACAGACACACGCACTCACAGAACCACACACTCACAGGGACACACTCACAGGGACACAGAAGCAGATATGGACATACACACAGACACACACACTCATAGACACACAGAAACAGATATAGATACACACAGATACACACTCACAAACACATGCAGAAACAGATATAGATATACACACAGACACACACATAGAAACAGATATACACAGACACACACACACTCACAGACACACACACTCACAGGGACACACACTCACAGACACACACTCACAGGGACACACACACTCAAAGGGTCACACACTCACAGACACACACACACTCACAGACACACACACACTCACAGACACACACACACACACAAGGACACACACTCACAGACACACACACACTCACAAGGACACACACTCACAGACACACACACACTCACAGACACACACACTCACAGACACACACACTCACAGGGACCCACACTCACAGGGACCCACACTCACAGACACACACTCACAGACACACACTCACAGACACACACACTCACAGAACCACACACTCACAGACACACAGACACACAGGGACACACACTCACAGGGACACACACTCACAGGGACACACTCACAGGGACACACTCACAGGGACACAGAAGCAGATATGGACATACACACAGACACACACACTCACAGACACATGCAGAAACAGATATAGATATACCCACAGACACACACTCACATAGAAACAGATGTACACAGACACACACACACTCACAGACACACACACTCACAGACACACACACTCACAGGGACACACAGACACACACACACAGGGACACACACTCACAGGCACACACTCACAGGGACACACACACACACGCACAGACACACACACACGCACAGGGACACACACACACACAGACACACACACTCACAAACACACACACTCACAGGGACACACACACACACACACACACACACTCACGAACACACACACACTCACAGGGACACACTTACAGGGACATACACTCACACTCACAGGGACACACACTCACAGACACACACACTCACAGACACACACACTCACAAGGACACACACTCACAAGGACACACTCACAGACACACACACTCAGAGACACACACACTCACAGACACACACACTCACAGGGACACACACTCACACTCACAGGGAGACACTCACAGGGACACACACTCACAGACACACACACTCACAGGGACACACACTCACACTCACAGGGACACACACTCATAGACACACACACTCACAGACACACACTCACAGGGACACACTCACAATCACACACACTCGCAGTCACACACTCTCACAGACACACACACTCACAGACACACACACTCACAGACACACACTCACAGACACACACTCACAGACACACACTCACAGACACATACTCACAGACACACACACTCACAGGGACACACTCACAGTCACACACACACAGACACACACACTCACAGGGACCCACACTCACAGGGACACACACTCACAGGGACACACAGACACACACACACAGGGACACACACTCACAGGCACACACTCAGGGACACACACACACACACACTCATAAACACACAGTCACAGGGACACACACGCACAGGCACACACACTCACAGGGACACAGACACACACACTCACAGACACACACACTCACAGGGACACACACACACACACTCACGGACACGCACACACTCACAGGGACACACACTTACAGGGACAGACACACACACTCACAGACACACACACTCACAGACACACACACTCACAGACACACACACTCACAGACACACACACTCACAGGGACACACACACACACACACACACACACACACTCACGGACACACACACACTCACAGGGACACACACTTACAGGGACATACACTCACACTCACAGGGACACACACTCACAGACACACACACTCACAGACACACACACTCACAAGGACACACTCACAGACACACACACTCAGAGACACACACACTCACAGGGACACACACTGACACTCACAGGGACACACACTCATAGACTCACACACTCACAGACACACACATTCACAGGGACACACACTCACACTCACAGACACACACACTCACAGACACACACACTCACAGACACACACACTCACAGGGACACACTCACAGTCACACACACTCACAGACACACACACTCACAGACACACACACTCACAGACACACACTCATAGACACACACACTCACAGACACACACTCACAGACACACACTCACAGGGACACACTCACAGTCACAGACACACACAGACACACACACACTCACAGGGACACACACTCACAGGGACACACTCACTGGGACACACACTCACAAGGACACACACTCACAGGGACACAGAAGCAGCTATGGACACACTCACAGACACACACACTCACAGGGACACACACTCACAGACACACACTCACAGACACACACACTCACAGAACCACACACTCACAGGGACACACTCACAGGGACACAGAAGCAGATATGGACATACACACAGACACACACACTCACAGACACACAGAAACAGATATAGATACACACAGACACACACTCACAGACACACAGAAACAGATATAGATACACACACAGACACACACACTCACAGACACATGCAGAAACAGATATAGATATACACACAGACACACACTCACATAGAAACAGATGTACACAGACACACACACACTCACAGGGACACACATTCACAGACACACACACTCACAGGGACACACATTCTTAGACACACACACTCACAGGGACACACACTCACAGACACACACACTCACAGGGACACACAGACACACACACACAGGGACACACACTCACAGGCACACACTCACAGGGACACACACACACACGCACAGACACACACACACGCACAGGGACACACACACACTCACAGACACACACACTCACAGGGACACACACACACACACACACACACACTCACGGACACACACACACTCACAGGGACACACACTCACAGACACACACACTCACAGACACACACACTCACAAGGACACACACACTCACAAGGACACACTCACAGACACACACACTCAGAGACACACACACTCACAGGGACACACTCACAGGGACACACACTCACAGACACACACACTCACAGGGACACACACTCACACTCACAGGGACACACACTCATAGACACACACACTCACAGACACACACTCACAGGGACACACTCACAGTCACACACACTCACAGACACACACTCACAGACACACACACTCACAGACACACACACTCACAGGGACACACTCACAGTCACACACACACAGACACACACACTCACAGGGACACACACTCACAGGGACACACACTCACAGACACACACACTCACAGGGACACACACTCACAGGGACACACACTCACAGACACACACACTCACAGGGACACACAGACACACACACACAGGGACACACACTCACAGGCACACACTCACAGGGACACACACACACACACACACACACACACACACACACACACACACACACACACACACACACACACACACACACTCATAAACACACAGTCACAGGGACACACACACACACGCACAGGCACACACACGCACAGGGACACACACACACACAGACACACACACTCACAGACACACACACTCACAGACGCACACACTCACAGGGACACACACACACACACTCACGGACACGCACACACTCACAGGGACACACACTTACAGGGACATACACACACACTCACAGGGACACACACTCACAGACACACACACTCACAGGGACACACACTCACAGACACACACACTCACAGACACACACACTCACAGACACACACACTCACAGGGACACACTCACAGACACACACATTCACAGGGACACACACTCACATTCACAGGGACACACACTCACAGACACACACTCACAGGGACACACACTCACACTCACAGGGACACACACTCACAGACACACACACTCACAGACTCACACACTCACAGGGACACACTCACAGGGACACACTCACAGTCACACACACTCACAGACACACACACACTCACAGACACACACACTCACAGACACACACTCATAGACACACACACTCACAGACACACACTCACAGGGACACACTCACAGTCACACACACACACAGACACACACACACTCACAGGGACACACACTCACAGGGACACACTCACTGGGACACACACTCACAAGGACACACACTCACAGGGACACAGAAGCAGCTATGGACACACTCACAGACACACACTCACAGACACACACACTCACAGACACACGCACTCACAGACACACACACTCACAGGGACACACACACTCACAGGTACACACACTCACAGACACACACACTCACAGGGAACACACTTACAGGGACACACACTCACACTCACAGGGACACACACTCACAGACACACACACTCACAGAACCACACACTCACAGACACACAGACACACAGGGACACACACTCACAGGGACACACACTCACAAGGACACACTCACAGGGACACAGAAGCAGCTATGGACACATTCACAGACACACACACTCACAGACACACACACTCACAGACACACACACTCACAGACACACACACTCACAGGGACACACACACTCACAGGGACACACACTCACAGGGACACACACTCACAGACACACACTCTCTCAGACACACACACTCACAGGGACACACACTTACAGGGACACACACTCACACTCACAGGGACACACACTCACAGACACACACACTCACAGACACACACACTCACAGACACACTCACAGACACACTCACAGACACACACACTCACAGACACACACACTCACAGACACACACTCACAGGGACACACACCCACAGACACACACACTCACAGTGACACACACTCACAGGGACACACTCACAAGGACACACATTCACACTCACAGGGACACACACTCACAGACACACACACTCAGGGACACACACTCACAGGGACACACTCACAGACACACACACTCACAGACACACATTACAGGGACACACACACTCACAATGACACACTCACCGGGACACACTCTCACAGACACACACACTCACAGACACACACACTCACAGACACACACACTCACAGACACACACACTCACAGGGACACACACTCACAGGGACACACTCACAGGGACACACACTCACAGACACACAAACTCACTGACACACACTCACAGGGACACACTCACAGGGACACAGAAGCAGCTATGGGCACACACACAGACACACACACTCACAGACACACACACTCACAGGGACACACAGACACACACACACAGGGACACACACTCACAGGCACACACTCACAGGGACACACACACACACACACAAACACACACACACACACTCATAAACACACAGTCACAGGGACACACACACACACGCACAGGCACACACACGCACAGGGACACACACACACAGACACACACACTCACAGACACACACACTCACAGACACACACACTCACAGGGACACACACTCACAGACACACACACTCACAGACACACGCACTCACAGGGACACACTCACAGACACACACATTCACAGGGACACACACACACACACTCACGGACACGCACACACTCACAGGGACACACACTTACAGGGACATACACACACACTCACAGGGACACACACTCACAGACACACACACTCACAGACACACACACTCACAGACACACACACTCACAGGGACACACACTCACAGACACACACACTCACAGACACACGCACTCACAGGGACACACTCACAGGGACACACTCACAGGGACACACAGTCACACACACTCACAGACACACACACACTCACAGACACACACACTCACAGACACACACTCACAGACACACACTCATAGACACACACACTCACAGACACACACTCACAGGGACACACTCACAGTCACACACACACACTCACAGACACACACACAGACACACACACACTCACAGGGACACACACTCACAGGGACACACTCACTGGGACACACACTCACAAGGACACACACTCACAGGGACACAGAAGCAGCTATGGGCACACTCACAGACACACACACTCACAGACACACACACTCACAGACACACACACTCACAGACACACACACTCACAGGGACACACACACTCACAGGGACACACTCACAGGGACACACACTCACAGACACACACACTCACAGGGAGACACACTTACAGGGACACACACTCACACTCACAGGGACACACACTCACAGACACACACACTCACAGAACCACACACTCACAGACACACAGACACACAGGGACACACACTCACAGGGACACACACTCACAAGGACACACTCACAGACACACACACTCACAGACACACACACTCACAGACACACACACTCACAGGGACACACACACTCACAGGGACACACACTCACAGGGACACACTCTCAGAGACACACACACTCACAGGGACACACACTTACAGGGACACACACTCACACTCACAGGGACACACACTCACAGACACACACACTCACAGACACACACACTCACAGACACACTCACAGACACACACACTCACAGACACACACACTCACAGACACACACACTCCCAGACACACACTCACAGGGACACACACCCACAGACACACACACTCACAGGGACACACACTCACAGGGACACACACTCACAGGGACACACTCACAAGGACACACACTCACACTCACAGGGACACACACTCACAGACACACACACTCACAGGGACACACACTCACACTCACAGACACACACACTCACAGACACACACACTCACAGACACAAACACTCAGAGCAACACTCACTCGCAGACATGCACACTCACAGACACACACTCACAGACACAAACACTCAGAGCGACACACACTCGCAGACACACACACTCACAGACACACACACTCACAGACACACACACACACAGACACACACACTCACAGACACACACACTCACAGACACACACACTCACAGACACACACACTCACAGACACACACACTCAGGGACACACACTCACAGGGACACACTCACAGACACACACACACACACACACACTCACAGACACACACACTCACAGACACACATTACAGGGACACACACACTCACGATGACACACTCACAGACACACACACTCACAGACACACACACTCACAGACACACACACTCACAGACACACACACTCACAGACACACACACACTCACAGGGACACACACTCACAGGGACACACACTCACAGGGACACACACTCACAGGGACACAAACTCACAGACACACACTCACAGGGACACACTCACAGGGGCACAGAAGCAGCTATGGGCACACACACAGACACACACACTCACAGACACACTCACAGACACACACACTCACAGGGACACACACTCACAGGGACACACTCAGTGACACACACTCACAGACACACACACTCACAGACACACACACTTACAGGGACATACACTCACACTCACAGACACACACACTCACAGACACACACACTCACAGACACACACTCACAGAAACACACTCACAGGGATCCACAGACACACACACTCACAGGGACACACACTCACAGGGACACACACTCACACTCACAGGGACACACACAGACACGCACACTCACAGACACACACACTCACAGACACACACACTCACAGGGACACACACACACACACTCACGGACACGCACACACTCACAGGGACACACACTTACAGGGACATACACACACACTCACAGACACACACACTCACAGACACACACACTCACAGGGACACACACTCACAGACACACACACTCACAGACACACACACTCACAGGGACACACTCACAGACACACACATTCACAGGGACACACACTCACACTCACAGGGACACACACTCACAGACACACACTCACAGGGACACACACTCACACTCACAGGGACACACACTCACAGACACACACACTCACAGACACACACACTCACAGGGACACACTCACAGGGACACACTCACAGTCACACACACTCACAGACACACACACACTCACAGACACACACACTCACAGACACACACTCATAGACACACACACTCACAGACACACACTCACAGGGACACACTCACAGTCAAACACACACACAGACACACACACACTCACAGACACACACACTCACAGACACACACTCATAGACACACACACTCACAGACACACACTCACAGGGACACACTCACAGGGACACACACTCACAGGGACACACACTCACAGGGACACAGAAGCAGCTATGGACACACTCACAGACACACACTCACAGACACACACACTCACAGACACACACACTCACAGACACACACACTCACAGGGACACACTCACAGGGACACACACTCACAGACACACACACTCACAGGGAGACACACTTACAGGGACACACACTCACACTCACAGGGACACACACTCACAGACACACACACTCACAGAACCACACACTCACAGACACACAGACACACAGGGACACACACTCACAGGGACACACACTCACAAGGACACACTCACAGGGACACAGAAGCAGCTATGGACACATTCACAGACACACACACTCACAGACACACACACTCACAGACACACACACTCACAGGGACACACACTCACAGGGACACACACTCACAGACACACACTCTCTCAGACACACACACTCACAGGGACACACACTTACAGGGACACACACTCACACTCACAGACACACACACTCACAGACACACACACTCACAGACACACACACTCACAGACACACTCACAGACACACACACTCACAGACACACACACTCACAGACACACACTCACAGGGACGCACACTCACAGGGACACACTCACAAGGACACACACTCACACTCACAGGGACACACACACTCACAGGGACACACACTCACACTCACAGACACACACACTCACAGACACACACACTCACAGACACACACACTCACAGGGACACACACTCAGAGCAACACACACTCGCAGACATACACACTCACAGACACACGCACTCACAGACACAAACACTCAGAGCGACACACACTCGCAGACACACACACTCACAGACACACACACTCACAGACACACACACTCACAGACACACACACTCACAGGGACACACACTCACAGACACACACACTCAGGGACACACACTCACAGGGACACACTCACAGACACACACACACACAGACACACACACTCACAGACACACACACTCACAGACACACATTACAGGGACACACACACTCACAATGACACACTCACCGGGACACACACTCACAGACACACACACTCACAGACACACACACTCACAGGGACACACACTCACAGGGACACACTCACAGGGACACACACTCACAGACACACAAACTCACAGACACACAAACTCACAGGGACACACTCACAGGGACACAGAAGCAGCTATGGGCACACACACAGACACACACACTCACAGACACACACACTCACAGACACACACTCACAGAAACACACTCACAGGGATCCACAGACACACACACTCACAGGGACACACACTCACAGGGACACACACTCACACTCACAGGGACACACACAGACACGCACACTCACAGACACACACACTCACAGACACACACACTCACAGGGACACACACACACACACTCACGGACACGCACACACTCACAGGGACACACACTTACAGGGACATACACACACACTCACAGACACACACACTCACAGACACACACACTCACAGACACACACACTCACAGGGACACACACTCACAGACACACACACTCACAGACACACACACTCACAGGGACACACTCACAGACACACACATTCACAGGGACACACACTCACACTCACAGGGACACACACTCACAGACACACACTCACAGGGACACACACTCACACTCACAGGGACACACACTCACAGACACACACACTCACAGACACACACACTCACAGGGACACACTCACAGGGACACACTCACAGTCACACACACTCACAGACACACACACACTCACAGACACACACACTCACAGACACACACTCATAGACACACACACTCACAGACACACACTCACAGGGACACACTCACAGTCAAACACACACACAGACACACACACACTCACAGGGACACACACTCACAGGGACACACACTCACAGGGACACAGAAGCAGCTATGGACACACTCACAGACACACACTCACAGACACACACACTCACAGACACACACACTCACAGACACACACACTCACAGACACACACACTCACAGGGACACACTCACAGGGACACACTCACAGGGACACACACTCACAGACACACACACTCACAGGGAGACACACTTACAGGGACACACACTCACACTCACAGGGACACACACTCACAGACACACACACTCACAGACACACACACTCACAGAACCACACACTCACAGACACACAGACACACAGGGACACACACTCACAGGGACACACACTCACAAGGACACACTCACAGGGACACAGAAGCAGCTATGGACACATTCACAGACACACACACTCACAGACACACACACTCACAGACACACACACTCACAGGGACACACACTCACAGGGACACACACTCACAGACACACACTCTCTCAGACACACACACTCACAGGGACACACACTTACAGGGACACACACTCACACTCACAGACACACACACTCACAGACACACACACTCACAGACACACACACTCACAGACACACTCACAGACACACACACTCACAGACACACACACTCACAGACACACACTCACAGGGACGCACACTCACAGGGACACACTCACAAGGACACACACTCACACTCACAGGGACACACACACTCACAGGGACACACACTCACACTCACAGACACACACACTCACAGACACACACACTCACAGACACACACACTCACAGGGACACACACTCGCAGACATACACACTCACAGACACACGCACTCACAGACACAAACACTCAGAGCGACACACACTCGCAGACACACACACTCACAGACACACACACTCACAGACACACACACTCACAGACACACACACTCACAGGGACACACACTCACAGACACACACACTCAGGGACACACACTCACAGGGACACACTCACAGACACACACACACACAGACACACACACTCACAGACACACATTACAGGGACACACACACTCACAATGACACACTCACCGGGACACACACTCACAGACACACACACTCACAGACACACACACTCACAGGGACACACACTCACAGGGACACACTCACAGGGACACACACTCACAGACACACAAACTCACAGACACACAAACTCACAGGGACACACTCACAGGGACACAGAAGCAGCTATGGGCACACACACAGACACACACACTCACAGACACACACACTCACAGACACACACACTCACAGACACACACTCACAGAAACACACTCACAGGGATCCACAGACACACACACTCACAGGGACACACACTCACAGGGACACACACTCACACTCACAGGGACACACACAGACACGCACACTCACAGACACACACACTCACAGACACACACACTCACAGGGACACACACACACACACTCACGGACACGCACACACTCACAGGGACACACACTTACAGGGACATACACACACACTCACAGACACACACACTCACAGACACACACACTCACAGACACACACACTCACAGGGACACACACTCACAGGGACACACTCACACTCACAGGGACACACACTCACAGACACACACTCACAGGGACACACACTCACACTCACAGGGACACACACTCACAGACACACACACTCACAGACACACACACTCACAGGGACACACTCACAGGGACACACTCACAGTCACACACACTCACAGACACACACACACTCACAGACACACACACTCACAGACACACACTCATAGACACACACACTCACAGACACACACTCACAGGGACACACTCACAGTCAAACACACACACAGACACACACACACTCACAGGGACACACACTCACAGGGACACACACTCACAGGGACACAGAAGCAGCTATGGACACACTCACAGACACACACTCACAGACACACACACTCACAGACACACACACTCACAGACACACACACTCACAGGGACACACAGACACACACACACACAGGGACACACACTCACAGGCACACATTCACAGGGACACACACACACACACACACACAAACACACACACACACACACACTCATAAACACACAGTCACAGGGACACACACACACACGCACAGGCACACACACGCACAGGGACACACACACACACACAGACACACACACTCACAGACACACACACTCACAGACACACACACTCACAGGGACACACACTCACAGACACACACACTCAGGGACACACACTCACAGGGACACACTCACAGACACACACACACAGACACACACACTCACAGACACACATTACAGGGACACACACACTCACAATGACACACTCACCGGGACACACACTCACAGACACACACACTCACAGACACACACACTCACAGGGACACACACTCACAGGGACACACTCACAGGGACACACACTCACAGACACACAAACTCACAGACACACAAACTCACAGGGACACACTCACAGGGACACAGAAGCAGCTATGGGCACACACACAGACACACACACTCACAGACACACACACTCACAGACACACACACTCACAGACACACACTCACAGAAACACACTCACAGGGATCCACAGACACACACACTCACAGGGACACACACTCACAGGGACACACACTCACACTCACAGGGACACACACAGACACGCACACTCACAGACACACACACTCACAGACACACACACTCACAGGGACACACACACACACACTCACGGACACGCACACACTCACAGGGACACACACAGGGACATACACACACACTCACAGACACACACACTCACAGACACACACACTCACAGACACACACACTCACAGACACACACACTCACAGACACACACACTCACAGACACACACACTCACAGGGACACACACTCACAGACACACACACTCACAGGGACACACACTCACAGGGACACACACTCACAGACACACACACTCACAGACACACACACTCACAGGGACACACTCACAGACACACACATTCACAGGGACACACACTCACACTCACAGGGACACACACTCACAGACACACACTCACAGGGACACACACTCACACTCACAGGGACACACACTCACAGACACACACACTCACAGACACACACACTCACAGGGACACACTCACAGGGACACACTCACAGTCACACACACTCACAGACACACACACACTCACAGACACACACACTCACAGACACACACTCATAGACACACACACTCACAGACACACACTCACAGGGACACACTCACAGTCAAACACACACACAGACACACACACACTCACAGGGACACACACTCACAGGGACACACACTCACAGGGACACAGAAGCAGCTATGGACATACTCACAGACACACACTCACAGACACACACACTCACAGACACACACACTCACAGACACACACACTCACAGGGACACACTCACAGGGACACACACTCACAGACACACACACTCACAGGGAGACACACTTACAGGGACACACACTCACACTCACAGGGACACACACTCACAGACACACACACTCACAGAACCACACACTCACAGACACACAGACACACAGGGACACACACTCACAGGGACACACACTCACAAGGACACACTCACAGGGACACAGAAGCAGCTATGGACACATTCACAGACACACACACTCACAGACACACACACTCACAGACACACACACTCACAGGGACACACACTCACAGACACACACTCTCTCAGACACACACACTCACAGGGACACACACTTACAGGGACACACACTCACACTCACAGACACACACACTCACAGACACACACACTCACAGACACACACACTCACAGACACACTCACAGACACACACACTCACAGACACACACACTCACAGACACACACTCACAGGGACGCACACTCACAGGGACACACTCACAAGGACACACACTCACACTCACAGGGACACACACACTCACAGGGACACACACTCACACTCACAGACACACACACTCACAGACACACACACTCACAGACACACACACTCACAGGGACACACACTCAGAGCAACACACACTCGCAGACATACACACTCACGGACACACGCACTCACAGACACAAACACTCAGAGCGACACACACTCGCAGACACACACACTCACAGACACACACACTCACAGACACACACACTCACAGACACACACACTCACAGACACACACACTCACAGGGACACACACTCACAGACACACACACTCAGGGACACACACTCACAGGGACACACTCACAGACACACACACACACAGACACACACACTCACAGACACACACACTCACAGACACACACACTCACAGACACACATTACAGGGACACACACACTCACAATGACACACTCACCGGGACACACACTCACAGACACACACACTCACAGACACACACACTCACAGGGACACACACTCACAGGGACACACTCACAGGGACACACACTCACAGACACACAAACTCACAGACACACAAACTCACAGGGACACACTCACAGGGACACAGAAGCAGCTATGGGCACACACACAGACACACACACTCACAGACACACACACTCACAGACACACACTCACAGAAACACACTCACAGGGATCCACAGACACACACACTCACAGGGACACACACTCACAGGGACACACACTCACACTCACAGGGACACACACAGACACGCACACTCACAGACACACACACTCACAGACACACACACTCACAGGGACACACACACACACACTCACGGACACGCACACACTCACAGGGACACACACTTACAGGGACATACACACACACTCACAGACACACACACTCACAGACACACACACTCACAGACACACACACTCACAGACACACACACTCACAGGGACACACACTCACAGACACACACACTCACAGACACACACACTCACAGGGACACACTCACAGACACACACATTCACAGGGACACACACTCACACTCACAGGGACACACACTCACAGACACACACTCACAGGGACACACACTCACACTCACAGGGACACACACTCACAGACACACACACTCACAGACACACACACTCACAGGGACACACTCACAGGGACACACTCACAGTCACACACACTCACAGACACACACACACTCACAGACACACACACTCACAGACACACACACTCATAGACACACACACTCACAGACACACACTCACAGGGACACACTCACAGTCAAACACACACACAGACACACACACACTCACAGGGACACACACTCACAGGGACACACACTCACAGGGACACAGAAGCAGCTATGGACACACTCACAGACACACACTCACAGACACACACACTCACAGACACACACACTCACAGACACACACACTCACAGACACACACACTCACAGGGACACACTCACAGGGACACACACTCACAGACACACACACTCACAGGGAGACACACTTACAGGGACACACACTCACACTCACAGGGACACACACTCACAGACACACACACTCACAGACACACACACTCACAGAACCACACACTCACAGACACACAGACACACAGGGACACACACTCACAGGGACACACACTCACAAGGACACACTCACAGGGACACAGAAGCAGCTATGGACACATTCACAGACACACACACTCACAGACACACACACTCACAGACACACACACTCACAGGGACACACACTCACAGGGACACACACTCACAGACACACACTCTCTCAGACACACACACTCACAGGGACACACACTTACAGGGACACACACTCACACTCACAGACACACACACTCACAGACACACACACTCACAGACACACACACTCACAGACACACTCACAGACACACACACTCACAGACACACACACTCACAGACACACACTCACAGGGACGCACACTCACAGGGACACACACACAAGGACACACACTCACACTCACAGGGACACACACACTCACAGGGACACACACTCACACTCACAGACACACACACTCACAGACACACACACTCACAGACACACACACTCACAGGGACACACACTCAGAGCAACACACACTCGCAGACATACACACTCACAGACACACGCACTCACAGACACAAACACTCAGAGCGACACACACTCGCAGACACACACACTCACAGACACACACACTCACAGACACACACACTCACAGACACACACACTCACAGACACACACACTCAGGGACACACACTCACAGGGACACACTCACAGACACACACACACACAGACACACACACTCACAGACACACATTACAGGGACACACACACTCACAATGACACACTCACCGGGACACACACTCACAGACACACACACTCACAGACACACACACTCACAGGGACACACACTCACAGGGACACACTCACAGGGACACACACTCACAGACACACAAACTCACAGACACACAAACTCACAGGGACACACTCACAGGGACACAGAAGCAGCTATGGGCACACACACAGACACACACACTCACAGACACACACACTCACAGACACACACACTCACAGACACACACTCACAGAAACACACTCACAGGGATCCACAGACACACACACTCACAGGGACACACACTCACAGGGACACACACTCACACTCACAGGGACACACACAGACACGCACACTCACAGACACACACACTCACAGACACACACACTCACAGGGACACACACACACACACTCACGGACACGCACACACTCACAGGGACACACACTTACAGGGACATACACACACACTCACAGACACACACACTCACAGACACACACACTCACAGACACACACACTCACAGACACACACACTCACAGGGACACACTCACACTCACAGGGACACACACTCACAGACACACACTCACAGGGACACACACTCACACTCACAGGGACACACACTCACAGACACACACACTCACAGACACAAACACTCACAGGGACACACTCACAGGGACACACTCACAGTCACACACACTCACAGACACACACACACTCACAGACACACACACTCACAGACACACACTCATAGACACACACACTCACAGACACACACTCACAGGGACACACTCACAGTCAAACACACACACAGACACACACACACTCACAGGGACACACACTCACAGGGACACACACTCACAGGGACACAGAAGCAGCTATGGACACACTCACAGACACACACTCACAGACACACACACTCACAGACACACACACTCACAGACACACACACTCACAGACACACACACTCACAGGGACACACAGACACACACACACACAGGGACACACACTCACAGGCACACATTCACAGGGACACACACACACACACACACACAAACACACACACACACACACTCATAAACACACAGTCACAGGGACACACACACACACGCACAGGCACACACACGCACAGGGACACACACACACACACAGACACACACACTCACAGACACACACACTCACAGACACACACACTCACAGGGACACACACACACACACTCACGGACACGCACACACTCACAGGGACACACACTTACAGGGACATACACACACACTCACAGACACACACACTCACAGACACACACACTCACAGGGACACACACTCACAGGGACACACACTCACAGACACACACACTCACAGACACACACACTCACAGGGACACACTCACAGACACACACATTCACAGGGACACACACTCACACTCACAGGGACACACACTCACAGACACACACTCACAGGGACACACACTCACACTCACAGGGACACACACTCACAGACACACACACTCACAGACACACACACTCACAGGGACACACTCACAGGGACACACTCACAGTCACACACACTCACAGACACACACACACTCACAGACACACACACTCACAGACACACACTCATAGACACACACACTCACAGACACACACTCACAGGGACACACTCACAGTCACACACACACACAGACACACACACACTCACAGGGACACACACTCACAGGGACACACTCACTGGGACACACACTCACAAGGACACACACTCACAGGGACACAGAAGCAGCTATGGACACACTCACAGACACACACACTCACAGACACACACACTCACAGACACACACACTCACAGACACACACACACTCACAGGGACACACTCACAGGGACACACACTCACAGGGAGACACACTTACAGGGACACACACTCACACTCACAGGGACACACACTCACAGACACACACACTCACAGAACCACACACTCACAGACACACAGACACACAGGGACACACACTCACAGGGACACACACTCACAAGGACACACTCACAGACACACACACTCACAGACACACACACTCACAGGGACACACACACTCACAGGGACACACACTCACAGGGACACACTCTCAGAGACACACACACTCACAGGGACACACACTTACAGGGACACGCACTCACACTCATAGGGACACACACTCACAGACACACACACTCACAGACACACAGTCACAGACACACTCACAGACACACACACTCACAGACACACACACTCCCAGACACACACTCACAGGGACACACACTCACAGGGACACACACTCACAGGGACACACTCACAAGGACACACACTCACACTCACAGGGACACACACTCACAGACACACACACTCACAGGGACACACACTCACACTCACAGACACACACACTCACAGACACACACACTCACAGACACACACACTCACAGACACAAACACTCAGAGCAACACACACTCGCAGACATACACACTCACAGACACACACACTCACAGACACAAACACTCAGAGCGACACACACTCGCAGACACACACACTCACAGACACACACACTCACAGACACACACACACAGACACACACACACACAGACACACACTCTCACAGACACACACACTCACAGACACACACACTCACAGACACACACACTCACAGGGACACACACTCACAGGGACACACACTCACAGGGACACACTCACAGACACACACACACAGACACACACACTCACAGACACACACACTCACAGACACACATTACAGGGACACACACACTCACAATGACACACTCACAGACACACACACTCACAGACACACACACTCACAGACACACACACTCACAGACACACACACACTCACAGGGACACACACTCACAGGGACACACTCACAGGGACACACACTCACAGACACACAAACTCACAGACACACACTCACAGGGACACACTCACAGGGACACAGAAGCAGCTATGGGCACACACACAGACACACACACTCACTGACACACTCACAGACACACACACTCACAGGGACACACACACTCACAGGGACATACTCAGTGACACACACTCACAGACACACACACTCACAGACACACACACTCACAGACACACACACTTACAGGGACACACACTCACACTCACAGACACACACACTCACAGACACACACACTCACAGACACACACTCACAGACACACACTCACAGGGATCCACAGACACACACACTCACAGGGACACACACTCACAGGGACACACACTCACACTCACAGGGACACACACAGACACGCACACTCACAGACACACACACACACAGACACACAGAAACAGATATAGATACAGACACAGACACACTCACAGACACACTGAAACAGATATAGATACAGACACAGACACACACACTCACACACTCACAGACACACAGAAACAGATATAGATACAGACACATTCATACTCACAGACACACAGAAACAGATATAGATACACAGACACACCCACTCACAGACACACAGAAACAGATATAGATGCAGACACAGACACACACACTCACACACTCACAGACACACAGAAACAGATATAGATGCAGACACAGACACACATACTCACACACTCACAGACACACAGAAACAGATATAGATACACAGACACACACACTCACAGACACACAGACACAGATATAGATACAGACACAGACACACACTCAGACACCCAAAAACAAATATAGATACAGACACAGACACACTCACAGACACACAGAAACAGATATAGATACAGACACAGACACACACACTCACAAACTCACAGACAGACAGAAACAGATATGGATACACACAGACACACACACACACAGGGACACACACTCACAGACACACACTCACAGGGACGCACACACTCACAGACACACAGAAACAGATATAGATACACACAGACACACTCACAGACACACAGAAACATATATAGATACAGACACAGACTCACACACTCACACACTCACTCACAGACACACAGAAACAGATATAGATACACAGACACACACACTCACAGTCACACAGAAACAGATATTGATACACACAGACACTCTCACAGACACACAGAAACAGATATTGATACACACAGACACACTCACAGACACACAGAAACAGATATAGATACACACAGACACACACACACACAGACACACAGAAACAGATATTGATACACACAGACACACTCACAGACACACAGAAACAGATATAGATACACACAGACACACACACTCACAGACACACAGAAACAGATATTGATACACACAGACACACTCACAGACACAGAAACAGATATAGATACACAGACACACACACTCACAGACACACAGAAACAGATATAGATACACACAGACACACTCACAGACACACAGAAACAGATATAGATACACACAGACACACACACTCACAGACACACAGAAACATATATAGATACACACAGACACACTCACAGACACACAGAAACAGATATAGATACACACAGACACACACACTCACAGACACACAGAAACAGATATAGATACACACAGACACACTCACAGACACACAGATACAGACACAGACTCACACACTCACACACTCACTCACAGACATACAGAAAAAGATATAGATACACACAGACACACACACACAGGGACACACACTCTCAGACACACACTCACAGGGACACACACACTCACAGACACACAGAAACAGATATAGATACACAGACACACGCACTCACAGACACACAGAAACATATATAGATACAGACAGACACACTCACAGACACACAGAAACAGATATTGATACACACAGACACACTCACAGACACACAGAAACAGATATAGATACACACAGACACACACACTCACAGACACACAGAAACAGATATTGATACACACAGACACACAGAAACAGAAACAGATACACACAGACACACACACTCACAGACACACAGAAACAGATATAGATACACACAGACACACTCACAGACACACAGAAACAGATATAGATACACACAGACACGCACACTCACAGACACACAGAAACAGATATAGATACACACAGACACACTCACAGACACACAGAAACAGATATACATACACACAGACACACTCACAGACACACAGATACAGACACAGACTCACACACTCACACACTCACTCACAGACACACAGAAACAGATATAGATACACATAGACACACACACTCACAGACACACAGAAACAGATATAGATACACACAGACACACTCACAGACACACAGAAACAGATATAGATACACACAGACATACTCACAGACACACAGAAACAGATATAGATACACACAGACACGCACACTCACAGACACACAGAAACAGATATAGATACACACAGACACACTCACAGACACACAGAAACAGATATACATACACACAGACACACTCACAGACACACAGATACAGACACAGACTCACACACTCACACACTCACTCACAGACACACAGAAACAGATATAGATACACATAGACACACACACTCACAGACACACAGAAACAGATATAGATACACACAGACACACTCACAGACACACAGAAACAGATATAGATACACACAGACATACTCACAGACACACAGAAACAGATATAGATACACACACAGACACACTCACAGACACACAGAAACAGATATAGATACACACACAGACACACTCACAGACACACAGAAACAGATATAAGACAAGGAGGAGAGGGTTAATAACCAAACAGCTTCATGACAGCCCACAGTGCAGGGACACCAGGGGAAGGGGCAGGGACACCAGGGGAAGGGGCAGGGACACCAGGGGAAGGTGCAGGGACACCAGGGGAAGGGGCAGGGACACCAGGGGAAGGGGCAGGCACACCAGGGGGAGGGGCAGGGACACCAGGGGAAGGGACAGGGACACCAGGGGGAGGGGCAGGGACACCAGGGGAAGGGGCAGGGACACCAGGGGAAGGGCCCACGGGGCAGGGACACCAGGGGAAGGGCCCACGGGGCAGGGACACCAGGGGAAGGGCCCACAGGGCAGGGACACCAGGGGAAGGGGCAGGGACACCAGGGGAAGGGACAGGGACACCAGGGGAAGG
Organism: Isurus oxyrinchus; assembly: GCA_026770705.1. Lineage (NCBI taxonomy): Eukaryota > Metazoa > Chordata > Chondrichthyes > Lamniformes > Lamnidae > Isurus > Isurus oxyrinchus. The sequence continues at coordinate 41,342 of JANJGN010000568.1, forward strand.
GCCCACGGGGCAGGGACACCACGGGAAGGGGCAGGGACACCAGGGGAAGGGGCAGGGACACCAGGGGAAGGGCCCACGGGGCAGGGACACCAGGGGAAGGGGCAGGGACACCAGGGGAAGGGGCAGGGACACCAGGGGAAGGGGCAGGGACACCAGGGGCAGGGGCAGGGACACCAGGGGAAGGGGCAGGGACACCAGGGGAAGGGGCAGGGACACCAGGGGAAGGGCCCACGGGACAGGGACACCAGGGGAAGGGCCCACGGGGCAGGGACACCAGGGGAAGGGCCCACGGGGCAGGGACAGCAGGGGAAGGGGCAGGGACACCAGGGGAAGGGGCAGGGACACCAGGGGAAGGGGCAGGGACACCAGGGGAAGGGGCAGGGACACCAGGGGAAGGGCCCACGGGACAGGGACACCAGGGGAAGGGCCCACGGGGCAGGGACACCAGGGGAAGGGCCCACGGGGCAGGGACAGCAGGGGAAGGGGCAGGGACACCAGGGGCAGGGTATGGGATTGCCTGTGTCAGTGAGACTGTGAGGATTCAGGACTGTGTTGCTATCTCACCTTCTCTGTCTCTGTCTGTGCAGTTCCAGGGAACTGGGGACCCTGGTCTGAATTGTCAGCATGTTCCACATCGTGTGGTATTGGGAAAGCTCAGCAACGGAGGCAATGTGACCACCCAGCCCCAAAGCACGGAGGTGCCCAGTGTCCTGGGAGTGCCATCAAGCACACTTTCTGCAACACAAAGATTCCTTGTCCAGGTGAGAAAGGGGTTGATGGAGGGAGAGTGACGCGTGACCGTCGGCGTGAGACAGACTGTCTGAAATGGTCAGTGAGACAAATCTCACAATAAACCCACCGAGGGAGCGAACTCCTTGATCCGGGTAATCCAGTGGGGAAGCCAGTGTCCCCCCCCCCCCCCCCACAGTGACCCGTTAGAATGAGGATCCATTCAGCCCCTCTGGATTTGACCACAGAGCCCAGAGTGGGAAGCGAGTGTGGGAGGCTCCTCCTGCCTGACAAGGGGCAGTTCGTACAATGGAACTCGGTCCATACACAGATTGGCTGTGTCTCAGCCTGTGTTGGGGGCGAGGGGGGTGCAGGGAGTCTGCACTGTGGGGTGCTGGGGACGGGATGTCTGCAGTGCCGTTGGAGGGGGGGTGGCAGTGTTGTCTGCAATAGGGGTGTCTGCAATGTGGGGGTGTCTGCAATGTGGGGGTGTCTGCAATGTGGGGGTGTCTGCAATGTGGGGGTGTCTGCAATGTGGGGGTGTCTGCAATGGGAGGGTGTCTGCAATGTGGGGGTGTCTGCAATGTGGGGGTGTCTGCAATGTGGGGGTGTCTGCAATGTGGGGGTGTCTGCAATGGGAGGGTGTCTGCAATGTGGGGGTGTCTGCAATGTGGGGGTGTCTGCAATGTGGGGGTGTCTGCAATGTGGGGGTGTCTGCAATGTGGGGGTGTCTGCAATGTGGGGGTGTCTGCAATGTGGGGGTGTCTGCAATGTGGGGGTGTCTGCAATGTGGGGGGTGTCTGCAATGTGGGGGTGTCTGCAATGGGATTGGGATGCAATGGGGTGACTGCAGTGCTAAGGGATGGTTAGTTGGTTGCAGTGATGGGGATGTGATGCTTAAGTGTAGTTGGCTTTGAGGGGCTACAGTGCAGGTCGGGTGGGGGGATTTGCAGAGCTTGGGGGAGGGGTGGTTGCATTTCTCAGGGGTGTGGCATTGCTAGGCGGTTATAGTGCTGGGAGCTTGCAATACTGAGGTGATCAGAGGAGTAGTGCATTGCTGGATGCTGCAGGGTTGAGTGCTGTTGCATTGCTGGATGCTGCATGGTGAGCATTGCTGCAGCTCTGGGACGGTGTGTTGCATTGCTGGATGCTGCATCGTTGAGCGTTGCTGCAGTGCTGGGTCGGTGTGTTGCATTGCTGGATGCTGCATGGTTGAGTGTTGCTGTAATGCTGGGGCAGGGTTGGTGATGCGTTGCTGGATGCTGCATGGTGAGCATTGCTGCAGTGTTGGGTCAGTGTGTTGCATTGCTCGGGTGGGGTGTTGCATTGCTGAATGCTGCATCGTTGAGCATTGCTGCAGGGCATGGGCTGGGAGTCACATTGGATGCTGCATGGTTGAGCCCTGCTGCAGTGCTGGGGTGGGGTGTTGCATTGCTGGTTGCTGCATCATTGAGCGTTACTGCAGTGCTGGGTTTGTGTGTTGCATTGCTGGATTTTGCATGGTTGAGCTTTGCTGCAGTTCTGGGTCGGTGTGTTGCATTGCTGGTTGCTACATGGTTGAGCGTTGCTGCAGTGCTGTGGTGGGGTGTTGCATCGCTGGATGTTTCCTCCATTCAATGGGATTTGCTGATCACTCTTGATTTCTGTCTTTGTCCAGTTGATGGGATATGGACAGTTTGGTCCACGTGGAGTGAATGTGAACGGCCAGACTGGAATATCTCATGTCGGAAATACATTGGACAGCAGAAGAGGGTCCGACGGTGCCTTGGTCGCGAGCATGATGGGGAACCATGCAGTGGGAAGGTTGTCGATGTTCGCTCCTGTTATAACAATGACAACTGTTGGTGTAAGTACAAGTGTGAGACTGAGAAGATTCATCAGTGAAAGGAGTGGGTACTAGATTGTCTGTGTAACAGACTGACAGGACTGAGTACTGGACTGTCTCTAACAGACTGACGGGAGTGTGTACTGGACTGCCTGTGTAACAGACTGACGTGAGTGGGTACTGGACTACCTGTGTAACAGACTGACGGGAGTGTGTACTATACTGCATCTGTAACAGACAGACGGGAGTGTATATTGTACAGTCTCTGTAACAGACTGACGGGAGTGTGTAGTGTACTGTCTCTGTAACAGACGGACGGGAGTGGGTCCTGTACTGTCTCTGTAATAGACTGATGGGAGTGTGTACTGTACTGTCTCTGTAACAGATGGATGGGAGTGGGTACTGGACCGTCCCTGTAACAGACTGACAGGAGTGGGTACTGGACCGTCCCTGTAACAGACTGACGATAGTGTGTACTAGACCGTCTCTTTAAAAGACTAATGGGTGTGGGTACTGGACTGTCTGTGTAACAGACTGATTGGAGCGGGTACTGGAATGTCTGTGTTACAGACTAACGGGAGTGTGTACTGTAATGTCTCTGTAACAGACTGACAGGAGTGGGCACTGGACTGTCTGTGTAACAGACTGACAGGACTGGGTACTGGACTGTCTCTGTAACAGACTGACAAGAGTGGATACTGGATTGTCTGTGTAACAGACTAACGGGAGTGTGTACTGTAATATCTCTGTAACAGACTGACAGCAGTGGGTATTGGACTGTCTGTATAACAGACTGACAGGAGTGTGTACTGGACAGTCTGTGTAACAGACTGATTGGAGTGGGTACTGGACTGTCTGTCTAACAGACTGACGTGAGTGTGTACTGTACTATCTCTGTAACAGACAGACATGAGTGGGTACTTACTGTCTGAGTGGCAGTCTGACGGGCGTGGGTACTGGACTGCCTGTGTAACAGAGTGACCGGAGTGAGTACTAGACTGTGTAACAGGCGGACAATAGTGTGTACTATATTGCTTCTGTAACAGACGGACGGGAATGTATTCTGTACAGTCTCTGTAACAGACTGACGGGAGTGTGTAGTGTACTGTCTCTGGAACAGACGGACGGGAGTGGGTCCTGTACTGTCTCTGTAATAGACTGATTGGAGTGGGTACTATACTGTCTCTGTAACAGACTGACAGGAGTGGGTACAGGACTGTCTGTGTAACAGACTGATGGGAGTGGGTACTGGACTGTCTGTGTAACAGACTGATTGGAGTGGGTACTGGACTGTCTGTGTAACAGACTGACAGGAGTGTGTACTATACTGTCTGTATAACAGACTGACAGGAGTGGGTACTGGACTGTCTGTGTAACAGACGGACAGGATTGTGTACTGGACTGTCTGTATAACAGACTGATTGGAGTGGGTACTGGACTGTCTGTCTAACAGACTGATGTGAGTGTGTACTGTACTGTCTCTGTAACAGACTGACGTGAGTGGGTACTGGACTGTCCGTGTAGCAGACTGACGGGTGTGGGTACTGGAATGTCTGTGTAACAGACTGACGGGAGTGGGTACTAGACTGTATAACAGACGGACAGTAGTGTGTACTATATTGCTTCTGTAACAGACGGACGGGTGTGTATTCTGTACAGTCTCTGTAACAGACTGATGGGAGTGTGTAGTGTACTGTCTCTGGAACAGACGGACGGGAGTGGGTCCTGTACTGTCTCTGTAATAGACTGATGGGAGTGTGTGCTGTACTGTCTCTGTAACAGACAGATGGGAGTGGGTACTGGACTGTCTCTGTAACAGACTGACAGGAGTGGGTACTGGACTGTCTGTGTAACAGACTGATTGGAGTGGGTACAGGACTGTCTGTGTAACAGACTGACAGGACTGGGTACTGGACTGTCTGTGTAACAGACTGATTGGAGTGGGTACTGGACTGTCTGTGTAACAGACTGACGTGAGTGGGTACTGGACTGTTTGTGTAACAGACTGACAGGAGTGTGTACTATACTGTCTGTATAACAGACTGACAGGAGTGGGTACTGGACTGTTTGTGTAACAGACTGACAGGAGTGTGTACTATATTGCTTCTGTAACAGACGGACGGGAGTGTATTCTGTACAGTCTCTGTAACAGACTGACGGGAGTGTGTAGTGTACTGTTTCTGGAACAGAAGGACGGGAGTGGGTCCTGTACTGTCTCTGTAATAGACTGATGGGAGTGTGTGGTGTACTGTCCCTGTAACAGACAGATGGGAGTGGGTACTGGACTGTCCCTGTAACAGTCTGACAGGAGTGGGTACTGGACTGTCTGTGTAACAGACTGATGGGAGTGGGTACTGGACTGTCTGTGTAACAGACTGACGGGAGTGGGTACTGGACTGTCTGTGTAACAGACTGACGGGAGTGGGTACTAGACTGTCTGTGTAACAGACTGACGGGAGTGGGTACTGGAATGTCTGTGTAACAGACTGGCGGTAGTGGGTACTAGACTGTGTAACAGACTGACAGGAGTGGGTACTAGACTATCTCTATAATAGACTGATGGGCGTGTGTACTGTTCTGTTCCTGTAACAGACAGATGGGAGTGGGTACTGGACTGCCTCTGTAACAGACTTACAGGAGATCATACTGGATTGTCTGTGTAACAGACTGATGGGAGTGGGTACTGGACTGTCTGTGTAATAGACTGACAGGAGTGGGTACTGGACTGTCTCTAACAGACTGATGGGAGTGGGTACTAGACTGTCTCTGTAACAGACTGATGGGTATGGGTACTGGACAGTCTGTGTATCAGACTGACAGGACTGAGTACTGGACTGTCTGTGTAACAGACTGATGGGAGTGGGTACTGGACTGTATCTGTAACAGACTGACGGGAGTGTGTACTAGACTGTCTCTGTAACAGACTGGCGGGTGTGGGAACTGGACTGTCTGTGTAACAGACTGACGTGTGTGGGTATCGGACTGTCTCTATAACAGACTGACAGGACTGGGAACTGGACTGTCTGTGTAACAGACTGACGGGCGAGGGTACTGGATTGTCTGTGTAACAGACTGACGGGTGTGTGTACTAGACTGTCTCTTTAACAGACTGACGGGTGTGGGTACTGGACTGTCTGTGTAACAGAAAGACAGGAGTGGGTACTAGACTGTGTAACAGACTGACGGGAGTGGGTACTGGACTGTCTCTGTAACAGACTGACGGGAGTGTGTACTAGACTATCTCTTTAACAGACTGACGGGTGTGGGTACTGGACTGTCTGTATAACAGAATGATCGGAGCGGTTACTGGACTGTCTGTGTAACAGACTGACGGGACTGTGTAGTGTACTGTCTCTGTAACAGACTGACAAGAGTGGGTACTGGACTGTCTGTGTAACAGACTGACGGGAGTGTGTACTGGACTGTCTGTGTAACAGACTGACGGGTGTGTGTACTAGACTGTCTCTTTAACAGACTGACGGGTGTGGGTACTGGACTGTCTGTGTAACAGAAAGACAGGAGTGGGTACTAGACTGTGTAACAGACTGACGGGAGTGGGTACTGGACTGTCTCTGTAACAGACTGACGGGAGTGTGTACTAGACTATCTCTTTAACAGACTGACGGGTGTGGGTACTGGACTGTCTGTGTAACAGACTGACGGGACTGTGTAGTGTACTGTCTCTGTAACAGACTGACAAGAGTGGGTACTGGACTGTCTGTGTAACAGACAGACGGGAGTGTGTACTGTGCTGTCTTTGTAACAGACTGGCAGGAGTGGGTACTGGACTGTCTGTGGAACAGACTGACGGGAGTGGGTACTGGACTGTCTGTGTAACAGACTGACAGGAGTGGGTACTGGACTGTCTGTGTAACAGACTGACGGGAGTGGGTACTAGACTGTCTGTGTAACAGACTGACGGGAGTGGGTACTGGAATGTCTGTGTAACAGACTGGCGGTAGTGGGTACTAGACTGTGTAACAGACTGACAGGAGTGGGTACTAGACTGTCTCTGTAATAGACTGATGGGCGTGTGTACTGTTCTGTTCCTGTAACAGACAGATGGGAGTGGGTACTGGACTGCCTCTGTAACAGACTTACAGGAGATCATACTGGATTGTCTGTGTAACAGACTGATGGGAGTGGGTACTGGACTGTCTGTGTAATAGACTGACAGGAGTGGGTACTGGACTGTCTCTAACAGACTGATGGGAGTGGGTACTAGACTGTCTCTGTAACAGACTGATGGGTATGGGTACTGGACAGTCTGTGTATCAGACTGACAGGACTGAGTACTGGACTGTCTGTGTAACAGACTGATGGGAGTGGGTACTGGACTGTATCTGTAACAGACTGACGGGAGTGTGTACTAGACTGTCTCTGTAACAGACTGGCGGGTGTGGGAACTGGACTGTCTGTGTAACAGACTGACGTGTGTGGGTACCGGACTGTCTCTGTAACAGACTGACAGGACTGGGAACTGGACTGTCTGTGTAACAGACTGACGGGCGTGGGTACTGGATTGTCTGTGTAACAGACTGACGGGTGTGTGTACTAGACTGTCTCTTTAACAGACTGACGGGTGTGGGTACTGGACTGTCTGTGTAACAGAAAGACAGGAGTGGGTACTAGACTGTGTAACAGACTGACGGGAGTGGGTACTGGACTGTCTCTGTAACAGACTGACGGGAGTGTGTACTAGACTATCTCTTTAACAGACTGACGGGTGTGGGTACTGGACTGTCTGTATAACAGAATGATCGGAGCGGTTACTGGACTGTCTGTGTAACAGACTGACGGGACTGTGTAGTGTACTGTCTCTGTAACAGACTGACAAGAGTGGGTACTGGACTGTCTGTGTAACAGACTGACGGGAGTGTGTACTGGACTGTCTGTGTAACAGACTGACGGGTGTGTGTACTAGACTGTCTCTTTAACAGACTGACGGGTGTGGGTACTGGACTGTCTGTGTAACAGAAAGACAGGAGTGGGTACTAGACTGTGTAACAGACTGACGGGAGTGGGTACCGGACTGTCTCTGTAACAGACTGACGGGAGTGTGTACTAGACTATCTCTTTAACAGACTGACGGGTGTGGGTACTGGACTGTCTGTGTAACAGACTGACGGGACTGTGTAGTGTACTGTCTCTGTAACAGACTGACAAGAGTGGGTACTGGACTGTCTGTGTAACAGACAGACGGGAGTGTGTACTGTGCTGTCTTTGTAACAGACTGGCAGGAGTGGGTACTGGACTGTCTGTGGAACAGACTGACGGGAGTGGGTACTGGACTGTCTGTGTAACAGACTGACAGGAGTGGGTACTGGACTGTCTGTGTAACAGACTGACGGGAGTGGGTACTAGACTGTCTGTGTAACAGACTGACGGGAGTGGGTACTGGAATGTCTGTGTAACAGACTGGCGGTAGTGGGTACTAGACTGTGTAACAGACTGACAGGAGTGGGTACTAGACTGTCTCTGTAATAGACTGATGGGCGTGTGTACTGTTCTGTTCCTGTAACAGACAGATGGGAGTGGGTACTGGACTGCCTCTGTAACAGACTTACAGGAGATCATACTGGATTGTCTGTGTAACAGACTGATGGGAGTGGGTACTGGACTGTCTGTGTAATAGACTGACAGGAGTGGGTACTGGACTGTCTCTAACAGACTGATGGGAGTGGGTACTAGACTGTCTCTGTAACAGACTGATGGGTATGGGTACTGGACAGTCTGTGTATCAGACTGACAGGACTGAGTACTGGACTGTCTGTGTAACAGACTGATGGGAGTGGGTACTGGACTGTATCTGTAACAGACTGACGGGAGTGTGTACTAGACTGTCTCTGTAACAGACTGGCGGGTGTGGGAACTGGACTGTCTGTGTAACAGACTGACGTGTGTGGGTACCGGACTGTCTCTGTAACAGACTGACAGGACTGGGAACTGGACTGTCTGTGTAACAGACTGACGGGCGTGGGTACTGGATTGTCTGTGTAACAGACTGACGGGTGTGTGTACTAGACTGTCTCTTTAACAGACTGACGGGTGTGGGTACTGGACTGTCTGTGTAACAGAAAGACAGGAGTGGGTACTAGACTGTGTAACAGACTGACGGGAGTGGGTACTGGACTGTCTCTGTAACAGACTGACGGGAGTGTGTACTAGACTATCTCTTTAACAGACTGACGGGTGTGGGTACTGGACTGTCTGTATAACAGAATGATCGGAGCGGTTACTGGACTGTCTGTGTAACAGACTGACGGGACTGTGTAGTGTACTGTCTCTGTAACAGACTGACAAGAGTGGGTACTGGACTGTCTGTGTAACAGACTGACGGGAGTGTGTACTGGACTGTCTGTGTAACAGACTGACGGGTGTGTGTACTAGACTGTCTCTTTAACAGACTGACGGGTGTGGGTACTGGACTGTCTGTGTAACAGAAAGACAGGAGTGGGTACTAGACTGTGTAACAGACTGACGGGAGTGGGTACCGGACTGTCTCTGTAACAGACTGACGGGAGTGTGTACTAGACTATCTCTTTAACAGACTGACGGGTGTGGGTACTGGACTGTCTGTGTAACAGACTGACGGGACTGTGTAGTGTACTGTCTCTGTAACAGACTGACAAGAGTGGGTACTGGACTGTCTGTGTAACAGACAGACGGGAGTGTGTACTGTGCTGTCTTTGTAACAGACTGGCAGGAGTGGGTACTGGACTGTCTGTGGAACAGACTGACGGGAGTGGGTACTGGACTGTCTGTGTAACAGACTGACAGGAGTGGGTACTGGACTGTCTGTGTAACAGACTGACGGGAGTGGGTACTAGACTGTCTGTGTAACAGACTGACGGGAGTGGGTACTGGAATGTCTGTGTAACAGACTGGCGGTAGTGGGTACTAGACTGTGTAACAGACTGACAGGAGTGGGTACTAGACTGTCTCTGTAATAGACTGATGGGCGTGTGTACTGTTCTGTTCCTGTAACAGACAGATGGGAGTGGGTACTGGACTGCCTCTGTAACAGACTTACAGGAGATCATACTGGATTGTCTGTGTAACAGACTGATGGGAGTGGGTACTGGACTGTCTGTGTAATAGACTGACAGGAGTGGGTACTGGACTGTCTCTAACAGACTGATGGGAGTGGGTACTAGACTGTCTCTGTAACAGACTGATGGGTATGAGTACTGGACAGTCTGTGTATCAGACTGACAGGACTGAGTACTGGACTGTCTGTGTAACAGACTGATGGGAGTGGGTACTGGACTGTATCTGTAACAGACTGACGGGAGTGTGTACTAGACTGTCTCTGTAACAGACTGGCGGGTGTGGGAACTGGACTGTCTGTGTAACAGACTGACGTGTGTGGGTACCGGACTGTCTCTGTAACAGACTGACAGGACTGGGAACTGGACTGTCTGTGTAACAGACTGACGGGCGTGGGTACTGGATTGTCTGTGTAACAGACTGACGGGTGTGTGTACTAGACTGTCTCTTTAACAGACTGACGGGTGTGGGTACTGGACTGTCTGTGTAACAGAAAGACAGGAGTGGGTACTAGACTGTGTAACAGACTGACGGGAGTGGGTACTGGACTGTCTCTGTAACAGACTGACGGGAGTGTGTACTAGACTATCTCTTTAACAGACTGACGGGTGTGGGTACTGGACTGTCTGTATAACAGAATGATCGGAGCGGGTACTGGACTGTCTGTGTAACAGACTGACGGGTGTGTGTACTAGACTGTCTCTTTAACAGACTGACGGGTGTGGGTACTGGACTGTCTGTGTAACAGAAAGACAGGAGTGGGTACTAGACTGTGTAACAGACTGACGGGAGTGGGTACTGGACTGTCTCTGTAACAGACTGACGGGAGTGTGTACTAGACTATCTCTTTAACAGACTGACGGGTGTGGGTACTGGACTGTCTGTATAACAGAATGATCGGAGTGGGTACTGGACTGTCTGTGTAACAGACTGACGGGACTGTGTAGTGTACTGTCTCTGTAACAGACTGACAAGAGTGGGTACTGGACTGTCTGTGTAACAGACAGACGGGAGTGTGTACTGTGCTGTCTTTGTAACAGACTGGCAGGAGTGGGTACTGGACTGTCTGTGGAACAGACTGACAGCACAGGGTACTGGATTGTCTGTGTAACAGACTGACAGGAGTGGGTACTGGACTGTCTGTGTAACAGACTGATTGGAGTGGGTACTGGACGCTCTGTGTTACAGACTGACAGGACTGGGTACTGGAAAGTCTGTGTAACTGTCTTAACGGGAGTGCGTACTGGACTGTCTGTGTAACAGACGGATGGGAGAGTTTCCTGTACTGTCTCTGTAGTAGACTGATGGGAGTGTGTACTGTACTGTCTCTGTAACAGACGGATGGGAGAGTTTCCTGTACTGTCTCTGTAATAGACTGATGGGAGTGTGTACTGTACTGTCTCAATAACAGACGTATGGGAGTGGGTGCGGGACTGCCTCTGTAACAGACTGGGTGGAGTGGGTACTGGACTGTCTGTGTTACAGACTGGGGGGAGTGAGTAATAGACTGTCTGTGTTACAGACTGACGGGAGTGGGTACTGGACAGCCTCTATAACAGACGGACAGGAGTGTGTACTAGCCTATCTCTGTAACAGATTGACAGGACTGGGTACTGGATTGTCTGTGTAACAGACTGACAGGAGTGGGTACTGTACTGTCTCTGTAACAGACGGATGGGAGTGTGTACTGTACTGTCTCTGTAACAGACGGATGGGAGTGTGTACTGTACTGTCTCTGTAACAGACGGATGGGAGTGTGTACTGTACTGTCTCTGTAACAGACTGATGGGAGTGTGTACTGTACTGTCACTGTAACAGACGGATGGGAGTGGGTATTGTACTGTCCAGACTGTAATTTGTGTTGCTGGTCTGTCAGGGCAGTGGTGAATTGTGAATGGTCAGGGAAGTGATGGTTAATCCTTCCAACATAATTCTCTGCACCAACAGATGGCAAAGGGATTTGGTCAGAGTGGGACTCCTGGAGTCTGTGTTACCCTCCCTGTGGTGAACAGAGCACTCGAAGGCGGACTCGGACCTGTCAACCGATATATCCTGACTACCCGTGAGACTCGGACTCTATCCTTAATCTCAATTTAATCACTTTCCAGGGGATATAGCTTGGTCCAACAGTGGAGCCCTGAGGTCCCAGGGTGCAGGGGACACCAGGGGCAGGGGCAGGGACACCAGGGGAAGGGGAAGGGGCAAGGACACCAGGGGGAGGGGCAGGGACACCAGGGGAAGGGGCAGGGACACCAGGGGGAAGGGGCAGGGACACCAGGGGAAGGGCCCACGGGGCAGGGACACCAGGGGAAGGGGCAGGGACACCAGGGGAAGGGGCAGGGACACCAGGGGGAGGGGCAGGGACACCAGGGGAAGGGGCAGGGACACCAGGGGAAGGGGCAGGGACACCAGGGGGAGGGGCAGGGACACCAGGGGAAGGGGCAGGGACACCAGGGGAAGGGGCAGGGACACCAGGGGGAAGGGGCAGGGACACCAGGGGAAGGGCCCACGGGGCAGGGACACCAGGGGAAGGGGCAGGGACACCAGGGGAAGGGGCAGGGACACCAGGGGAAGGGGCAGGGACACCAGGGGGCAGGGGCAGGGACACCAGGGGAAGGGGCAGGGACACCAGGGGGAGGGGCAGGGACACCAGGGGGAGGGGCAGGGACACCAGGGGAAGGGCCCACGGGGCAGGGACACCAGGGGGAGGGGCAGGGACACCAGGGGCAGGGTCAGGGACACCAGGGGAAGGGGCAGGGACACCAGGGGAAGGGCCCACGGGGCAGGGACACCAGGGGGAGGGGCAGGGACACCAGGGGAAGGGGCAGGGACACCAGGGGAAGGGGCAGGGACACCAGGGGGAAGGGGCAGGGACACCAGGGGAAGGGCCCACGGGGCAGGGACACCAGGGGAAGGGGCAGGGACACCAGGGGAAGGGGCAGGGACACCAGGGGAAGGGGCAGGGACACCAGGGGAAGGGGCAGGGACACCAGGGGAAGGGCCCACGGGGCAGGGACACCAGGGGAAGGGGCAGGGACACCAGGGGGAGGGGCAGGGACACCAGGGGAAGGGGCAGGGACACCAGGGGAAGGGGCAGGGACACCAGGGGGAGGGGCAGGGACACCGGGGGGAGGGGCAGGGACACCCGGGGGAGGGCCGGCGTTGCGGGGACACTGGGGGTATTTAGGGTTGGTGTGTTGGGGAGAAGGCCCTGCGTCGCGGGCTATTGAGGGAGATATCTGTCCTGGGTGCTGTGGGTTAGGATCTGAGTCACTGATCTCCCTGACAATCTCCTGCTTTCCAGAATGGAGAGGGGTGTCCAGAAAAAGGTTCAGATCTTTTTCTGGGGGAATCCCATTTACGAATGTGACGAGCTACAGGGCATGTCGGATGAACGTCTGCCCTGCCGGAATGTTCCAAGCTGCAACTGAGAGGTGAGTCACATCATCAGATCAGGAGCAGGGACGGAGAAACCCAATTCCACCATATCACCTAAATAGCCAATTCCATGTGTTCACACAGACTCTCACTGGGGTACGGGTCCCACACACACTGACTCTCACTGGGGTACGGGTCCCACACACACTGACTCTCACTGGGGTACGGGTCCCACACACACACTGACTCTCACTGGGGTACGGGACACACACACACACTGACACTCACTGGGGTACGGGTTCCACACACACTGACTATCACTGGGGTACGGGTCCCACACACACACTGACTCTCACTGGGGTACGGGTCCCACACACACACTGACTCTCACTGGGGTACGGGTCCCACACACACACTGACTCTCACTGGGGTACGGGTCCCACACACACACTGACTCTCACTGGGGTACGGGTCACACACACACTGACTCTCACTGGGGTACGGGTGCCACACACACTGACTCTCACTGGGGTACGGGTCCCACACACACTGACTCTCACTGGGGTACGGGTCCCACACACACTGACTCTCACTGGGGTACGGGTCCCACACACACACTGACTCTCACTGGGGTACGGGTCCCACACACACTGACTCTCACTGGGGTACGGGTCCCACACACACACTGACTCTCACTGGGGTACGGGTCCCACACACACTGACTCTCACTGGGGTACGGGTCCCACACACACACTGACTCTCACTGGGGTACGGGTCTCACACACACTGACTCTCACTGGGGTACGGGTCACACACACACACTGACTCTCACTGGGGTACGGGTCCCACACACACACTGACTCTCACTGGGGTACGGGTCACACACACACAGACTCTCACTGGGGTACGGGTCCCACACACACACTGACTCTCACTGGGGTACGGGTCCCACACACACACTGACTCTCACTGCGTGTACGGGTCCCACACACACACTGACTCTCGCCGGGGTACGGGTCCCACACACACACTGACTCTCACTGGGGTACGGGTCCCACACACACTGACTCTCACTGGGGTATGGGTCTCACACACACACTGACTCTCACTGGGGTACGGGTGCCACACACACTGACTCTCACTGGGGTACGGGTCCCACGCACACACTGACTCTCACTGGGGTACGGGTCCCACACACACACTGACTCTCACTGGGGTACGGGTCCCACACACACACTGACTCTCACTGGGGTACGGGTCCCACACACACACTGACTCTCACTGGGGTACGGGTCACACACACACACTGACTCTCACTGGGGTATGGGTCACACACACACACTGACTCTCACTGGGGTACGGGTCCCACACACACACTGACTCTCACTGGGGTATGTGTCCCACACACACTGACTCTCACTGGGGTACGGGTCCCACTCACACACACTGACTCTCACTGGGGTATGGGTCCCACACACACTGACTCTCACTGGGGTACGGGTCCCACTCACACACACTGACTCTCACTGGGGTATGTGTCCCACACACACTGACTCTCACTGGGGTACGGGTCCCACACACACACTGACTCTCACTGGGGTATGGGTCCCACACACACACTGACTCTCACTGGGGTACAGGTCCCACACACACACTGACTCTCACTGGGGTATGGGTCCCACGCACACACTGACTCTCACTGGGGTACAGGTCCCACACACACACTGACTCTCACTGGGGTATGGGTCTCACACACACACTGACTCTCACTGGGGTACGGGTCCCACACACACTGACTCTCACTGGGGTACGGGTCCCACACACACACTGACTCTCACTGGGGTACGGGTCCCACACACACACTGACTCTCACTGGGGTACGGGTCACACACACACACTGACTCTCACTGGGGTACGGGTCCCACACACACACTGACTCTCACTGGGGTATGTGTCCCACACACACTGACTCTCACTGGGGTACGGGTCCCACTCACACACACTGACTCTCACTGGGGTATGGGTCCCACACACACTGACTCTCACTGGGGTACGGGTCCCACTCACACACACTGACTCTCACTGGGGTACGGGTCCCACACACACACTGACTCTCACTGGGGTATGGGTCCCACACACACACTGACTCTCACTGGGGTACAGGTCCCACATACACACTGACTCTCACTGGGGTACGGGTCCCACACACACACTGACTCTCACTGGGGTATGGGTCCCACACACACACTGACTCTCACTGGGGTACGGGTCACACACACACACTGACTCTCACTGGGGTACGGGTCCCACACACACACTGACTCTCACTGGGGTACGGGTCACACACACACTGACTCTCACTGGGGTACGGGTCCCACACGCACTGACTCTCACTGGGGTACGGGTCCCACTCACACACACTGACTCTCACTGGGGTACGGGTCCCACACACACACTGACTCTCACTGGGGTATGTGTCCCACACACACTGACTCTCACTGGGGTACGGGTCCCACTCACACACACTGACTCTCACTGGGGAATGGGTCCCACACACACACTGACTCACACTGGGGTATGGGTCCCACAAATACACTGACTCTCACTGGGGTACGGGTGCCACACACACTGACTCTCACTGGGGTACGGGTGCCACACACACTGACTCTCACTGGGGTACGGGTCCCACACACACTGACTCTCACTGGGGTACGGGTCCCACAGACACTGACTCTCACTGGGGTACGGGTCCCACACACACACTGACTCTCACTGGGGTACGGGTCCCACACGCACTGACTCTCACTGGGGTACGGGTCCCACACACACACTGACACTCACTGGGGTACGGGTCCCACACACACTGACTCTCACTGGGGTACGGGTCCCACACACACTGACTCTCACTGGGGTACGGGTCCCACACACACACTGACACTCACTGGGGTATGGGTGTCCCACACACACTGACTCTCACTGGGGTACGGGTCCCACACACAGTGACTCTCACTGGGGTACGGGTCCCACGCACACACTGACTCTCACTGGTGTACGGGACACACGCACACTGACTCTCACTGGGGTACAGGTCCCACATACACACACTGACTCTCACTGGGGTTCAGGTCCCACACACACACACTGACTCTCACTGGGGTACGGGTCACACACACACTGACACTCACTGGGGTGCGGGTCCCACACACACACTGACTCTCACTGGGGTACGGGTCCCACACACACACTGACTATCACTGGGGTATGGGTCCCACACACACACTGACTCACACTGGGGTATGGGTCCCACAAATACACTGACTCTCACTGGGATACGGGTGCCACACACACTGACTCTCACTGGGGTACGGGTCCCACATACACTGACTCTCACTGGGGTACGGGTCCCACAGACACTGACTCTCACTGGGGTACGGGTCCCACACACACACTGACTCTCACTGGGGTATGGGTCCCACACACACACTGACTCTCACTGGGGTACGGGTCCCACACACACTGACTCTCACTGGGGTATGAGCCCCACACACACACTGACTCTCACTGGGGTACGGGTCCCACACACACACTGACTCTCACTGGGGTCGGGTCCCACACACACACTGACTCTCACTGGGGTACGGGTCCCACACACACACTGACTCTCACTGGGGTATGGGTCCCACACACACACTGACTCTCACTGGGGTACGGGTCACACACACACACTGACTCTCACTGGGATACGGGTCACACACACACACTGACTCTCACTGGGGTACGGGTCCCACACACACACTGACTCTCACTGGGGTACGGGTCCCACACACACTGACTCTCACTGGGGTTCAGGTCCCACACACACACACTGACTCTCACTGGGGTACGGGTCCCACACACACTGACACTCACTGGGGTACGGGTCCCACACACACACTGACTCTCACTGGGGAATGGGTCCCACACACACACTGACTCACACTGGGGTACGGGTCCCACAAATACACTGACTCTCACTGGGGTACGGGTGCCACACACACTGACTCTCATTGGGGTACGGGTGCCACACACACTGACTCTCACTGCGTGTACGGGTCCCACACACACTGACTCTCACTGGGGTACGGGTCCCACAGACACTGACTCTCACTGGGGTACGGGTCCCACACACACACTGACTCTCACTGGGGTACGGGTCCCACACACACACTGACTCTCACTGGGGTACGGGTCCCACACACACTGACTCTCACTGGGGTACGGGTCCCACACACAGACTGACTCTCACTGGGGTACGGGTCCCACACACACTGACTCTCACGGGGGTACGGGTCTCACACACACTGACTCTCACTGGGGTACGGGTCCCACACACACTGACTCTCACTGGGTACGGGTCCCACACACACACTGACTCTCACTGGGGTACAGGTCCCACATACACACACTGACTCTCACTGGGGTTCAGGTCCCACACACACACACTGACTCTCACTGGGGTACGGGTCCCACACACACTGACACTCACTGGGGTGCGGGTCCCACACACACACTGACTCTCACTGGGGTACGGGTCCCACACACACACTGACTCACACTGGGGTATGGGTCCCACAAATACACTGACTCTCACTGGGATACGGGTGCCACACACACTGACTCTCACTGGGGTACGGGTCCCACACACACTGACTCTCACTGGGGTACGGGTCCCACACACACTGACTCTCACTGGGGTACGGGTCCCACAGACACTGACTCTCACTGGGGTACGGGTCCCACACACACACTGACTCTCACTGGGGTATGGGTCCCACACACACACTGACTCTCACAGGGGTACGGGTCCCACACACACTGACTCTCACTGGGGTATGAGTCCCACACACACACTGACTCTCACTGGGGTACGGGTCACACACACTGACTCTCACTGGGGTACGGGTCCCACACACACACTGACTCTCACTGGGGTCGGGTCCCACACACACACTGACTCTCACTGGGGTCGGGTCCCACACACACTCTGACACTCACTGGGGTACGGGTCACACACACACACTGACTCTCAATGGGGTATGGGTCCCACACACACACTGACTCTCACTGGGGTACGGGTCCCACACACACTGACTCTCATTGGGGTACGGGTCCCACACACACACTGACTCTCACTGGGGTACGGGTCACACACACACACTGACTCTCAATGGGGTATGGGTCCCACACACACACTGACTCTCACTGGGGTACGGGACACACACACACTGACTCTCACTGGGGTATGGGTCCCACACACACTGACACTCACTGGGGTACGGGTCCCACACACACACTGACTATCACTGGGGTATGGGTCCCACACACACACTGACTCTCACTGGTGTACGGGACACACACACACTGACTCTCACTGGGGTATGGGTCCCACACACACACTGACTCTCACTGGGGTACAGGTCCCACACACACACTGACTCTCACTGGGGTACGGGTCCCACACACACACTGACTCTCACTGGGGTATGGGTCCCACACACACACTGACTCTCACTGGGGTACGGGTCACACACACACACTGACTCTCACTGGGGTACGGGTCCCACACACACACTGACTCTCACTGGGGTATGTGTCCCACACACACTGACTCTCAATCGGGTACGGGTCCCACTCACACACACTGACTCTCACTGGGGTATGGGTCCCACACACACTGACTCTCACTGGGGTACGGGTCCCACTCACACACACTGACTCTCACTGGGGTACGGGTCCCACACACACACTGACTATCACTGGGGTACGGGTCACACACACACACTGACTCTCACTGGGGTACAGGTCCCACACACACACTTGACTCTCACTGGGGTACGGGTCCCACACACACACTGACTCTCACTGGGGTACGGGTCCCACACGCACTGACTCTCACTGGGGTATGGGTCCCACACACACACTGACTCTCACTGGGGTACGGGTCCCACACACACACTGACTCACACTGGGGTACGGGTCACACACACACTGACTCTCGCCGGGGTACGGGTCCCACACACACACTGACTCTCACTGTGGTACGTGTCCCACACACACTGACTCTCACTGGGGAACGGGTCACACACACACTGACTCTCACTGGGGTACGGGTCCCACACACACACTGACTCTCACTGGGGTACGGGTCCCACACACACACTGACTCTCACTGGGGTACGGGTCACACACACACACTGACTCACGGGGGTATGGGTCCCAAACACACTGACTCTCACTGGGGTACGGGTCCCACACACACACTGACTCTCACTGGGGTACGGCTCCCACACACACACTGACTCTCACTGGGGTACGGGTCCCACACACACACTGACTCTCACTGGGGTACGGGTCCCACACACACTGACTCTCACTGGGGTACGGGTCCCACACACACACTGACTCTCACTGGGGTACCGGTCCCACACACACACTGACTCTCACTGGGGTACGGGTCACACACACACACTGACTCTCACTGGGGTATCGGTCACACACACACACTGACTCTCACTGGGGTACGGGTCCCACACACACACTGACTCTCACTGGGGTATGTGTCCCACACACACTGACTCTCACTGGGGTACGGGTCCCACTCACACACACTGACTCTCACTGGGGTATGGGTCCCACACACACTGACTCTCACTGGGGTACGGGTCCCACTCACACACACTGACTCTCACTGGGGTACGGGTCCCACACACACACTGACTCTCACTGGGGTATGGGTCCCACACACACACTGACTCTCACTGGGGTACAGGTCCCACACACACACTGACTCTCACTGGGGTACGGGTCCCACACACACACTGACTCTCACTGGGGTATGGGTCCCACACACACACTGACTCTCACTGGGGTACGGGTCACACACACACACTGACTCTCACTGGGGTACGGGTCCCACACACACACTGACTCTCACTGGGGTACGGGTCACACACACACTGACTCTCACTGGGGTACGGGTCCCACACACACTGACTCTCACTGGGGTACGGGTCCCACTCACACACACTGACTCTCACTGGGGTACGGGTCCCACACACACACTGACTCTCACTGGGGTATGTGTCCCACACACACTGACTCTCACTGGGGTACGGGTCCCACTCACACACACTGACTCTCACTGGGGAATGGGTCCCACACACACACTGACTCACACTGGGGTATGGGTCCCACAAATACACTGACTCTCACTGGGGTACGGGTGCCACACACACTGACTCTCACTGGGGTACGGGTGCCACACACACTGACTCTCACTGGGGTACGGGTCCCACACACACTGACTCTCACTGGGGTACGGGTCCCACAGACACTGACTCTCACTGGGGTACGGGTCCCACACACACACTGACTCTCACTGGGGTACGGGTCCCACACGCACTGACTCTCACTGGGGTACGGGTCCCACACACACACTGACACTCACTGGGGTACGGGTCCCACACACACTGACTCTCACTGGGGTACGGGTCCCACACACACTGACTCTCACTGGGGTACGGGTCCCACACACACACTGACACTCACTGGGGTATGGGTGTCCCACACACACTGACTCTCACTGGGGTAGGGGTCCCACACACAGTGACTCTCACTGGGGTACGTGTCCCACGCACACACTGACTCTCACTGGTGTACGGGACACACGCACACTGACTCTCACTGGGGTACAGGTCCCACATACACACACTGACTCTCACTGGGGTTCAGGTCCCACACACACACACTGACTCTCACTGGGGTACGGGTCACACACACACTGACACTCACTGGGGTGCGGGTCCCACACACACACTGACTCTCACTGGGGTCGGGTCCCACACACACACTGACTCTCACTGGGGTCGGGTCCCACACACACTCTGACACTCACTGGGGTACGGGTCACACACACACACTGACTCTCAATGGGGTATGGGTCCCACACACACACTGACTCTCACTGGGGTACGGGTCCCACACACACTGACTCTCATTGGGGTACGGGTCCCACACACACACTGACTCTCACTGGGGTACGGGTCACACACACACACTGACTCTCAATGGGGTATGGGTCCCACACACACACTGACTCTCACTGGGGTACGGGACACACACACACTGACTCTCACTGGGGTATGGGTCCCACACACACTGACACTCACTGGGGTACGGGTCCCACACACACACTGACTATCACTGGGGTATGGGTCCCACACACACACTGACTCTCACTGGTGTACGGGACACACACACACTGACTCTCACTGGGGTATGGGTCCCACACACACACTGACTCTCACTGGGGTACAGGTCCCACACACACACTGACTCTCACTGGGGTACGGGTCCCACACACACACTGACTCTCACTGGGGTATGGGTCCCACACACACACTGACTCTCACTGGGGTACGGGTCACACACACACACTGACTCTCACTGGGGTACGGGTCCCACACACACACTGACTCTCACTGGGGTATGTGTCCCACACACACTGACTCTCAATCGGGTACGGGTCCCACTCACACACACTGACTCTCACTGGGGTATGGGTCCCACACACACTGACTCTCACTGGGGTACGGGTCCCACTCACACACACTGACTCTCACTGGGGTACGGGTCCCACACACACACTGACTATCACTGGGGTACGGGTCACACACACACACTGACTCTCACTGGGGTACAGGTCCCACACACACACTTGACTCTCACTGGGGTACGGGTCCCACACACACACTGACTCTCACTGGGGTACGGGTCCCACACGCACTGACTCTCACTGGGGTATGGGTCCCACACACACACTGACTCTCACTGGGGTACGGGTCCCACACACACACTGACTCACACTGGGGTACGGGTCACACACACACTGACTCTCGCCGGGGTACGGGTCCCACACACACACTGACTCTCACTGTGGTACGTGTCCCACACACACTGACTCTCACTGGGGAACGGGTCACACACACACTGACTCTCACTGGGGTACGGGTCCCACACACACACTGACTCTCACTGGGGTACGGGTCCCACACACACACTGACTCTCACTGGGGTACGGGTCACACACACACACTGACTCACGGGGGTATGGGTCCCAAACACACTGACTCTCACTGGGGTACGGGTCCCACACACACACTGACTCTCACTGGGGTACGGCTCCCACACACACACTGACTCTCACTGGGGTACGGGTCCCACACACACACTGACTCTCACTGGGGTACGGGTCCCACACACACTGACTCTCACTGGGGTACGGGTCCCACACACACACTGACTCTCACTGGGGTACCGGTCCCACACACACACTGACTCTCACTGGGGTACGGGTCACACACACACACTGACTCTCACTGGGGTATCGGTCACACACACACACTGACTCTCACTGGGGTACGGGTCCCACACACACACTGACTCTCACTGGGGTATGTGTCCCACACACACTGACTCTCACTGGGGTACGGGTCCCACTCACACACACTGACTCTCACTGGGGTATGGGTCCCACACACACTGACTCTCACTGGGGTACGGGTCCCACTCACACACACTGACTCTCACTGGGGTACGGGTCCCACACACACACTGACTCTCACTGGGGTATGGGTCCCACACACACACTGACTCTCACTGGGGTACAGGTCCCACACACACACTGACTCTCACTGGGGTACGGGTCCCACACACACACTGACTCTCACTGGGGTATGGGTCCCACACACACACTGACTCTCACTGGGGTACGGGTCACACACACACACTGACTCTCACTGGGGTACGGGTCCCACACACACACTGACTCTCACTGGGGTACGGGTCACACACACACTGACTCTCACTGGGGTACGGGTCCCACACACACTGACTCTCACTGGGGTACGGGTCCCACTCACACACACTGACTCTCACTGGGGTACGGGTCCCACACACACACTGACTCTCACTGGGGTATGTGTCCCACACACACTGACTCTCACTGGGGTACGGGTCCCACTCACACACACTGACTCTCACTGGGGAATGGGTCCCACACACACACTGACTCACACTGGGGTATGGGTCCCACAAATACACTGACTCTCACTGGGGTACGGGTGCCACACACACTGACTCTCACTGGGGTACGGGTGCCACACACACTGACTCTCACTGGGGTACGGGTCCCACACACACTGACTCTCACTGGGGTACGGGTCCCACAGACACTGACTCTCACTGGGGTACGGGTCCCACACACACACTGACTCTCACTGGGGTACGGGTCCCACACGCACTGACTCTCACTGGGGTACGGGTCCCACACACACACTGACACTCACTGGGGTACGGGTCCCACACACACTGACTCTCACTGGGGTACGGGTCCCACACACACTGACTCTCACTGGGGTACGGGTCCCACACACACACTGACACTCACTGGGGTATGGGTGTCCCACACACACTGACTCTCACTGGGGTAGGGGTCCCACACACAGTGACTCTCACTGGGGTACGTGTCCCACGCACACACTGACTCTCACTGGTGTACGGGACACACGCACACTGACTCTCACTGGGGTACAGGTCCCACATACACACACTGACTCTCACTGGGGTTCAGGTCCCACACACACACACTGACTCTCACTGGGGTACGGGTCACACACACACTGACACTCACTGGGGTGCGGGTCCCACACACACACTGACTCTCACTGGGGTACGGGTCCCACACACACACTGACTATCACTGGGGTATGGGTCCCACACACACACTGACTCACACTGGGGTATGGGTCCCACAAATACACTGACTCTCACTGGGATACGGGTGCCACACACACTGACTCTCACTGGGGTACGGGTCCCACATACACTGACTCTCACTGGGGTACGGGTCCCACAGACACTGACTCTCACTGGGGTACGGGTCCCACACACACACTGACTCTCACTGGGGTATGGGTCCCACACACACACTGACTCTCACTGGGGTACGGGTCCCACACACACTGACTCTCACTGGGGTATGAGCCCCACACACACACTGACTCTCACTGGGGTACGGGTCCCACACACACACTGACTCTCACTGGGGTCGGGTCCCACACACACACTGACTCTCACTGGGGTACGGGTCCCACACACACACTGACTCTCACTGGGGTATGGGTCCCACACACACACTGACTCTCACTGGGGTACGGGTCACACACACACACTGACTCTCACTGGGGTACGGGTCACACACACACACTGACTCTCACTGGGGTACGGGTCCCACACACACACTGACTCTCACTGGGGTACGGGTCCCACACACACTGACTCTCACTGGGGTTCAGGTCCCACACACACACACTGACTCTCACTGGGGTACGGGTCCCACACACACTGACACTCACTGGGGTACGGGTCCCACACACACACTGACTCTCACTGGGGAATGGGTCCCACACACACACTGACTCACACTGGGGTACGGGTCCCACAAATACACTGACTCTCACTGGGGTACGGGTGCCACACACACTGACTCTCACTGGGGTACGGGTGCCACACACACTGACTCTCACTGCGTGTACGGGTCCCACACACACTGACTCTCACTGGGGTACGGGTCCCACAGACACTGACTCTCACTGGGGTACGGGTCCCACACACACACTGACTCTCACTGGGGTACGGGTCCCACACACACACTGACTCTCACTGGGGTACGGGTCCCACACACACTGACTCTCACTGGGGTACGGGTCCCACACACAGACTGACTGTCACTGGGGTACGGGTCCCACACACACTGACTCTCACGGGGGTACGGGTCTCACACACACTGACTCTCACTGGGGTACGGGTCCCACACACACTGACTCTCACTGGGCTACGGGTCCCACACACACACTGACTCTCACTGGGTACGGGTCCCACACACACACTGACTCTCACTGGGGTACAGGTCCCACATACACACACTGACTCTCACTGGGGTTCAGGTCCCACACACACACACTGACTCTCACTGGGGTACGGGTCCCACACACACTGACACTCACTGGGGTGCGGGTCCCACACACACACTGACTCTCACTGGGGTACGGGTCCCACACACACACTGACTCACACTGGGGTATGGGTCCCACAAATACACTGACTCTCACTGGGATACGGGTGCCACACACACTGACTCTCACTGGGGTACGGGTCCCACACACACTGACTCTCACTGGGGTACGGGTCCCACACACACTGACTCTCACTGGGGTACGGGTCCCACAGACACTGACTCTCACTGGGGTACGGGTCCCACACACACACTGACTCTCACTGGGGTATGGGTCCCACACACACACTGACTCTCACTGGGGTACGGGTCCCACACACACTGACTCTCATTGGGGTACGGGTCCCACACACACACTGACTCTCACTGGGGTACGGGTCACACACACACACTGACTCTCAATGGGGTATGGGTCCCACACACACACTGACTCTCACTGGGGTACGGGACACACACACACTGACTCTCACTGGGGTATGGGTCCCACACACACTGACACTCACTGGGGTACGGGTCCCACACACACACTGACTATCACTGGGGTATGGGTCCCACACACACACTGACTCTCACTGGTGTACGGGACACACACACACTGACTCTCACTGGGGTATGGGTCCCACACACACACTGACTCTCACTGGGGTACAGGTCCCACACACACACTGACTCTCACTGGGGTACGGGTCCCACACACACACTGACTCTCACTGGGGTATGGGTCCCACACACACACTGACTCTCACTGGGGTACGGGTCACACACACACACTGACTCTCACTGGGGTACGGGTCCCACACACACACTGACTCTCACTGGGGTATGTGTCCCACACACACTGACTCTCACTGGGGTACGGGTCCCACTCACACACACTGACTCTCACTGGGGTATGGGTCCCACACACACTGACTCTCACTGGGGTACGGGTCCCACTCACACACACTGACTCTCACTGGGGTACGGGTCCCACACACACACTGACAATCACTGGGGTACGGGTCACACACACACACTGACTCTCACTGGGGTACAGGTCCCACACACACACTTGACTCTCACTGGGGTACGGGTCCCACACACACACTGACTCTCACTGGGGTACGGGTCCCACACACACTGACTCTCACTGGGGTATGGGTCCCACACACACACTGACTCTCACTGGGGTACGGGTCCCACACACACACTGACTCACACTGGGGTACGGGTCACACACACACTGACTCTCGCCGGGGTACGGGTCCCACACACACACTGACTCTCACTGTGGTACGTGTCCCACACACACTGACTCTCACTGGGGAACGGGTCACACACACACTGACTCTCACTGGGGTACGGGTCCCACACACACACTGACTCTCACTGGGGTACGGGTCCCACACACACACTGACTCTCACTGGGGTACGGGTCACACACACACACTGACTCACGGGGGTATGGGTCCCAAACACACTGACTCTCACTGGGGTACGGGTCCCACACACACACTGACTCTCACTGGGGTACGGGTCCCACACACACACTGACTCTCACTGGGGTACGGGTCCCACACACACACTGACTCTCACTGGGGTACGGGTCCCACACACACTGACTCTCACTGGGGTACGGGTCCCACACACACACTGACTCTCACTGGGGTACGGGTCCCACACACACACTGACTCTCACTGGGGTACGGGTCACACACACACACTGACTCTCACTGGGGTATGGGTCACACACACACACTGACTCTCACTGGGGTACGGGTCCCACACACACACTGACTCTCACTGGGGTATGTGTCCCACACACACTGACTCTCACTGGGGTACGGGTCCCACTCACACACACTGACTCTCACTGGGGTATGGGTCCCACACACACTGACTCTCACTGGGTTACGGGTCCCACTCACACACACTGACTCTCACTGGGGTACGGGTCCCACACACACACTGACTCTCACTGGGGTATGGGTCCCACACACACACTGACTCTCACTGGGGTACAGGTCCCACACACACACTGACTCTCACTGGGGTACGGGTCCCACACACACACTGACTCTCACTGGGGTATGGGTCCCACACACACACTGACTCTCACTGGGGTACGGGTCACACACACACACTGACTCTCACTGGGGTACGGGTCCCACACACACACTGACTCTCACTGGGGTACGGGTCACACACACACTGACTCTCACTGGGGTACGGGTCCCACACACACTGACTCTCACTGGGGTACGGGTCCCACTCACACACACTGACTCTCACTGGGGTACGGGTCCCACACACACACTGACTCTCACTGGGGTATGTGTCCCACACACACTGACTCTCACTGGGGTACGGGTCCCACTCACACACACTGACTCTCACTGGGGAATGGGTCCCACACACACACTGACTCACACTGGGGTATGGGTCCCACAAATACACTGACTCTCACTGGGGTACGGGTGCCACACACACTGACTCTCCCTGGGGTACGGGTGCCACACACACTGACTCTCACTGGGGTACGGGTCCCACACACACTGACTCTCACTGGGGTACGGGTCCCACAGACACTGACTCTCACTGGGGTACGGGTCCCACACACACACTGACTCTCACTGGGGTACGGGTCCCACACGCACTGACTCTCACTGGGGTACGGGTCCCACACACACACTGACACTCACTGGGGTACGGGTCCCACACACACTGACTCTCACTGGGGTACGGGTCCCACACACACTGACTCTCACTGGGGTACGGGTCCCACACACACACTGACACTCACTGGGGTATGGGTGTCCCACACACACTGACTCTCACTGGGGTAGGGGTCCCACACACAGTGACTCTCACTGGGGTACGGGTCCCACGCACACACTGACTCTCACTGGTGTACGGGACACACGCACACTGACTCTCACTGGGGTACAGTTCCCACATACACACACTGACTCTCACTGGGGTTCAGGTCCCACACACACACACTGACTCTCACTGGGGTACGGGTCACACACACACTGACACTCACTGGGGTGCGGGTCCCACACACACACTGACTCTCACTGGGGTACGGGTCCCACACACACACTGACTATCACTGGGGTATGGGTCCCACACACACACTGACTCACACTGGGGTATGGGTCCCACAAATACACTGACTCTCACTGGGATACGGGTGCCACACACACTGACTCTCACTGGGGTACGGGTCCCACATACACTGACTCTCACTGGGGTACGGGTCCCACAGACACTGACTCTCACTGGGGTACGGGTCCCACACACACACTGACTCTCACTGGGGTATGGGTCCCACACACACACTGACTCTCACTGGGGTACGGGTCCCACACACACTGACTCTCACTGGGGTATGAGCCCCACACACACACTGACTCTCACTGGGGTACGGGTCCCACACACACACTGACTCTCACTGGGGTCGGGTCCCACACACACACTGACTCTCACTGGGGTACGGGTCCCACACACACACTGACTCTCACTGGGGTATGGGTCCCACACACACACTGACTCTCACTGGGGTACGGGTCACACACACACACTGACTCTCACTGGGGTACGGGTCACACACACACACTGACTCTCACTGGGGTACGGGTCCCACACACACTGACACTCACTGGGGTACGGGTCCCACACACACACTGACTCTCACTGGGGAATGGGTCCCACACACACACTGACTCACACTGGGGTACGGGTCCCACAAATACACTGACTCTCACTGGGGTACGGGTGCCACACACACTGACTCTCACTGGGGTACGGGTGCCACACACACTGACTCTCACTGCGTGTACGGGTCCCACACACACTGACTCTCACTGGGGTACGGGTCCCACAGACACTGACTCTCACTGGGGTACGGGTCCCACACACACACTGACTCTCACTGGGGTACGGGTCCCACACACACACTGACTCTCACTGGGGTACGGGTCCCACACACACTGACTCTCACTGGGGTACGGGTCCCACACACACACTGACTCTCACTGGGGTACGGGTCCCACACACACTGACTCTCACGGGGGTACGGGTCTCACACACACTGACTCTCACTGGGGTACGGGTCCCACACACACTGACTCTCACTGGGCTACGGGTCCCACACACACACTGACTCTCACTGGGTACGGGTCCCACACACACACTGACTCTCACTGGGGTACAGGTCCCACATACACACACTGACTCTCACTGGGGTTCAGGTCCCACACACACACACTGACTCTCACTGGGGTACGGGTCCCACACACACTGACACTCACTGGGGTGCGGGTCCCACACACACACTGACTCTCACTGGGGTACGGGTCCCACACACACACTGACTCACACTGGGGTATGGGTCCCACAAATACACTGACTCTCACTGGGATACGGGTGCCACACACACTGACTCTCACTGGGGTACGGGTCCCACACACACTGACTCTCACTGGGGTACGGGTCCCACACACTCTGACTCTCACTGGGGTACGGGTCCCACAGACACTGACTCTCACTGGGGTACGGGTCCCACACACACACTGACTCTCACTGGGGTATGGGTCCCACACACACACTGACTCTCACTGGGGTACGGGTCCCACACACACTGACTCTCACTGGGGTATGAGTCCCACACACACACTGACTCTCACTGGGGTACGGGTCACACACACTGACTCTCACTGGGGTACGGGTCCCACACACACACTGACTCTCACTGGGGTCGGGTCCCACACACACACTGACTCTCACTGGGGTCGGGTCCCACACACACTCTGACACTCACTGGGGTACGGGTCACACACACACACTGACTCTCAATGGGGTATGGGTCCCACACACACACTGACTCTCACTGGGGTACGGGTCCCACACACACTGACTCTCATTGGGGTACGGGTCCCACACACACACTGACTCTCACTGGGGTACGGGTCACACACACACACTGACTCTCAATGGGGTATGGGTCCCACACACACACTGACTCTCACTGGGGTACGGGACACACACACACTGACTCTCACTGGGGTATGGGTCCCACACACACTGACACTCACTGGGGTACGGGTCCCACACACACACTGACTATCACTGGGGTATGGGTCCCACACACACACTGACTCTCACTGGTGTACGGGACACACACACACTGACTCTCACTGGGGTATGGGTCCCAACACACACTGACTCTCACTGGGGTACAGGTCCCACACACACACTGACTCTCACTGGGGTACGGGTCCCACACACACACTGACTCTCACTGGGGTATGGGTCCCACACACACACTGACTCTCACTGGGGTACGGGTCACACACACACACTGACTCTCACTGGGGTACGGGTCCCACACACACACTGACTCTCACTGGGGTATGTGTCCCACACACACTGACTCTCACTGGGGTACGGGTCCCACTCACACACACTGACTCTCACTGGGGTATGGGTCCCACACACACTGACTCTCACTGGGGTACGGGTCCCACTCACACACACTGACTCTCACTGGGGTACGGGTCCCACACACACACTGACTCTCACAGGGGTACGGGTCCCACACACACTGACTCTCACTGGGGTATGATCCCACACACACACTGACTCTCACTGGGGTACGGGTCACACACACTGACTCTCACTGGGGTACGGGTCCCACACACACACTGACTCTCACTGGGGTCGGGTCCCACACACACACTGACTCTCACTGGGGTCGGGTCCCACACACACTCTGACACTCACTGGGGTACGGGTCACACACACACACTGACTCTCAATGGGGTATGGGTCCCACACACACACTGACTCTCACTGGGGTACGGGTCCCACACACACTGACTCTCATTGGGGTACGGGTCCCACACACACACTGACTCTCACTGGGGTACGGGTCACACACACACACTGACTCTCAATGGGGTATGGGTCCCACACACACACTGACTCTCACTGGGGTACGGGACACACACACACTGACTCTCACTGGGGTATGGGTCCCACACACACTGACACTCACTGGGGTACGGGTCCCACACACACACTGACTATCACTGGGGTATGGGTCCCACACACACACTGACTCTCACTGGTGTACGGGACACACACACACTGACTCTCACTGGGGTATGGGTCCCACACACACACTGACTCTCACTGGGGTACAGGTCCCACACACACACTGACTCTCACTGGGGTACGGGTCCCACACACACACTGACTCTCACTGGGGTATGGGTCCCACACACACACTGACTCTCACTGGGGTACGGGTCACACACACACACTGACTCTCACTGGGGTACGGGTCCCACACACACACTGACTCTCACTGGGGTATGTGTCCCACACACACTGACTCTCACTGGGGTACGGGTCCCACTCACACACACTGACTCTCACTGGGGTATGGGTCCCACACACACTGACTCTCACTGGGGTACGGGTCCCACTCACACACACTGACTCTCACTGGGGTACGGGTCCCACACACACACTGACTATCACTGGGGTACGGGTCACACACACACACTGACTCTCACTGGGGTACAGGTCCCACACACACACTTGACTCTCACTGGGGTACGGGTCCCACACACACACTGACTCTCACTGGGGTACGGGTCCCACACGCACTGACTCTCACTGGGGTATGGGTCCCACACACACACTG
This sequence comes from Isurus oxyrinchus, assembly GCA_026770705.1. Taxonomy (NCBI): domain Eukaryota; kingdom Metazoa; phylum Chordata; class Chondrichthyes; order Lamniformes; family Lamnidae; genus Isurus; species Isurus oxyrinchus. Next base: position 73,130 of record JANJGN010000568.1, read on the forward strand.
ACTCTCACTGGGGTACGGGTCCCACACACACACTGACTCACACTGGGGTACGGGTCACACACACACTGACTCTCGCCGGGGTACGGGTCCCACACACACACTGACTCTCACTGTGGTACGTGTCCCACACACACTGACTCTCACTGGGGAACGGGTCACACACACACTGACTCTCACTGGGGTACGGGTCCCACACACACACTGACTCTCACTGGGGTACGGGTCCCACACACACACTGACTCTCACTGGGGTACGGGTCACACACACACACTGACTCACGGGGGTATGGGTCCCAAACACACTGACTCTCACTGGGGTACGGGTCCCACACACACACTGACTCTCACTGGGGTACGGGTCCCACACACACACTGACTCTCACTGGGGTACGGGTCCCACACACACACTGACTCTCACTGGGGTACGGGTCCCACACACACTGACTCTCACTGGGGTACGGGTCCCACACACACACTGACTCTCACTGGGGTACCGGTCCCACACACACACTGACTCTCACTGGGGTACGGGTCACACACACACACTGACTCTCACTGGGGTATGGGTCACACACACACACTGACTCTCACTGGGGTACGGGTCCCACACACACACTGACTCTCACTGGGGTATGTGTCCCACACACACTGACTCTCACTGGGGTACGGGTCCCACTCACACACACTGACTCTCACTGGGGTATGGGTCCCACACACACTGACTCTCACTGGGGTACGGGTCCCACTCACACACACTGACTCTCACTGGGGTACGGGTCCCACACACACACTGACTCTCACTGGGGTATGGGTCCCACACACACACTGACTCTCACTGGGGTACAGGTCCCACACACACACTGACTCTCACTGGGGTACGGGTCCCACACACACACTGACTCTCACTGGGGTATGGGTCCCACACACACACTGACTCTCACTGGGGTACGGGTCACACACACACACTGACTCTCACTGGGGTACGGGTCCCACACACACACTGACTCTCACTGGGGTACGGGTCACACACACACTGACTCTCACTGGGGTACGGGTCCCACACACACTGACTCTCACTGGGGTACGGGTCCCACTCACACACACTGACTCTCACTGGGTTCCGGTTCCACACACACACTGACTCTCACTGGGGTATGTGTCCCACACACACTGACTCTCACTGGGGTACGGGTCCCACTCACACACACTGACTCTCACTGGGGAATGGGTCCCACACACACACTGACTCACACTGGGGTATGGGTCCCACAAATACACTGACTCTCACTGGGGTACGGGTGCCACACACACTGACTCTCACTGGGGTACGGGTGCCACACACACTGACTCTCACTGGGGTACGGGTCCCACACACACTGACTCTCACTGGGGTACGGGTCCCACAGACACTGACTCTCACTGGGGTACGGGTCCCACACACACACTGACTCTCACTGGGGTACGGGTCCCACACGCACTGACTCTCACTGGGGTACGGGTCCCACACACACACTGACACTCACTGGGGTACGGGTCCCACACACACTGACTCTCACTGGGGTACGGGTCCCACACACACTGACTCTCACTGGGGTACGGGTCCCACACACACACTGACACTCACTGGGGTATGGGTGTCCCACACACACTGACTCTCACTGGGGTAGGGGTCCCACACACAGTGACTCTCACTGGGGTACGGGTCCCACGCACACACTGACTCTCACTGGTGTACGGGACACACGCACACTGACTCTCACTGGGGTACAGGTCCCACATACACACACTGACTCTCACTGGGGTTCAGGTCCCACACACACACACTGACTCTCACTGGGGTACGGGTCACACACACACTGACACTCACTGGGGTGCGGGTCCCACACACACACTGACTCTCACTGGGGTACGGGTCCCACACACACACTGACTATCACTGGGGTATGGGTCCCACACACACACTGACTCACACTGGGGTATGGGTCCCACAAATACACTGACTCTCACTGGGATACGGGTGCCACACACACTGACTCTCACTGGGGTACGGGTCCCACATACACTGACTCTCACTGGGGTACGGGTCCCACAGACACTGACTCTCACTGGGGTACGGGTCCCACACACACACTGACTCTCACTGGGGTATGGGTCCCACACACACACTGACTCTCACTGGGGTACGGGTCCCACACACACTGACTCTCACTGGGGTATGAGCCCCACACACACACTGACTCTCACTGGGGTACGGGTCCCACACACACACTGACTCTCACTGGGGTCGGGTCCCACACACACACTGACTCTCACTGGGGTACGGGTCCCACACGCACACTGACTCTCACTGGGGTACGGGTCCCACACACACACTGACTCTCACTGGGGTACGGGTCACACACACACACTGACTCTCACTGGGGTACGGGTCACACACACACACTGACTCTCACTGGGGTACGGGTCCCACACACACACTGACTCTCACTGGGGTACGGGTCCCACACACACTGACTCTCACTGGGGTTCAGGTCCCACACACACACACTGACTCTCACTGGGGTACGGGTCCCACACACACTGACACTCACTGGGGTACGGGTCCCACACACACACTGACTCTCACTGGGGAATGGGTCCCACACACACACTGACTCACACTGGGGTACGGGTCCCACAAATACACTGACTCTCACTGGGGTACGGGTGCCACACACACTGACTCTCACTGGGGTACGGGTGCCACACACACTGACTCTCACTGCGTGTACGGGTCCCACACACACTGACTCTCACTGGGGTACGGGTCCCACAGACACTGACTCTCACTGGGGTACGGGTCCCACACACACACTGACTCTCACTGGGGTACGGGTCCCACACACACACTGACTCTCACTGGGGTACGGGTCCCACACACACTGACTCTCACTGGGGTACGGGTCCCACACACAGACTGACTCTCACTGGGGTACGGGTCCCACACACACTGACTCTCACGGGGGTACGGGTCTCACACACACTGACTCTCACTGGGGTACGGGTCCCACACACACTGACTCTCACTGGGCTACGGGTCCCACACACACACTGACTCTCACTGGGTACGGGTCCCACACACACACTGACTCTCACTGGGGTACAGGTCCCACATACACACACTGACTCTCACTGGGGTTCAGGTCCCACACACACACACTGACTCTCACTGGGGTACGGGTCCCACACACACTGACACTCACTGGGGTGCGGGTCCCACACACACACTGACTCTCACTGGGGTACGGGTCCCACACACACACTGACTCACACTGGGGTATGGGTCCCACAAATACACTGACTCTCACTGGGATACGGGTGCCACACACACTGACTCTCACTGGGGTACGGGTCCCACACACACTGACTCTCACTGGGGTACGGGTCCCACACACACTGACTCTCACTGGGGTACGGGTCCCACAGACACTGACTCTCACTGGGGTACGGGTCCCACACACACACTGACTCTCACTGGGGTATGGGTCCCACACACACACTGACTCTCACTGGGGTACGGGTCCCACACACACTGACTCTCATTGGGGTACGGGTCCCACACACACACTGACTCTCACTGGGGTACGGGTCACACACACACACTGACTCTCAATGGGGTATGGGTCCCACACACACACTGACTCTCACTGGGGTACGGGACACACACACACTGACTCTCACTGGGGTATGGGTCCCACACACACTGACACTCACTGGGGTACGGGTCCCACACACACACTGACTATCACTGGGGTATGGGTCCCACACACACACTGACTCTCACTGGTGTACGGGACACACACACACTGACTCTCACTGGGGTATGGGTCCCACACACACACTGACTCTCACTGGGGTACAGGTCCCACACACACACTGACTCTCACTGGGGTACGGGTCCCACACACACACTGACTCTCACTGGGGTATGGGTCCCACACACACACTGACTCTCACTGGGGTACGGGTCACACACACACACTGACTCTCACTGGGGTACGGGTCCCACACACACACTGACTCTCACTGGGGTATGTGTCCCACACACACTGACTCTCACTGGGGTACGGGTCCCACTCACACACACTGACTCTCACTGGGGTATGGGTCCCACACACACTGACTCTCACTGGGGTACGTTTCCCACTCACACACACTGACTCTCACTGGGGTACGGGTCCCACACACACACTGACTATCACTGGGGTACGGGTCACACACACACACTGACTCTCACTGGGGTACAGGTCCCACACACACACTTGACTCTCACTGGGGTACGGGTCCCACACACACACTGACTCTCACTGGGGTACGGGTCCCACACGCACTGACTCTCACTGGGGTATGGGTCCCACACACACACTGACTCTCACTGGGGTACGGGTCCCACACACACACTGACTCACTCTGGGGTACGGGTCACACACACACTGACTCTCGCCGGGGTACGGGTCCCACACACACACTGACTCTCACTGTGGTACGTGTCCCACACACACTGACCTTCACTGGGGAACGGGTCACACACACACTGACTCTCACTGGGGTACGGGTCCCACACACACACTGACTCTCACTGGGGTACGGGTCCCACACACACACTGACTCTCACTGGGGTACGGGTCACACACACACACTGACTCACGGGGGTATGGGTCCCAAACACACTGACTCTCACTGGGGTACGGGTCCCACACACACACTGACTCTCACTGGGGTACGGGTCCCACACACACACTGACTCTCACTGGGGTACGGGTCCCACACACACACTGACTCTCACTGGGGTACGGGTCCCACACACACTGACTCTCACTGGGGTACGGGTCCCACACACACACTGACTCTCACTGGGGTACGGGTCCCACACACACACTGACTCTCACTGGGGTACGGGTCACACACACACACTGACTCTCACTGGGGTATGGGTCACACACACACACTGACTCTCAATGGGGTACGGGTCCCACACACACACTGACTCTCACTGGGGTATGTGTCCCACACACACTGACTCTCACTGGGGTACGGGTCCCACTCACACACACTGACTCTCACTGGGGTATGGGTCCCACACACACTGACTCTCACTGGGTTACGGGTCCCACTCACACACACTGACTCTCACTGGGGTACGGGTCCCACACACACACTGACTCTCACTGGGGTATGGGTCCCACACACACACTGACTCTCACTGGGGTACAGGTCCCACACACACACTGACTCTCACTGGGGTACGGGTCCCACACACACACTGACTCTCACTGGGGTATGGGTCCCACACACACACTGACTCTCACTGGGGTACGGGTCACACACACACACTGACTCTCACTGGGGTACGGGTCCCACACACACACTGACTCTCACTGGGGTACGGGTCACACACACACTGACTCTCACTGGGGTACGGGTCCCACACACACTGACTCTCACTGGGGTACGGGTCCCACTCACACACACTGACTCTCACTGGGGTACGGGTCCCACACACACACTGACTCTCACTGGGGTATGTGTCCCACACACACTGACTCTCACTGGGGTACGGGTCCCACTCACACACACTGACTCTCACTGGGGAATGGGTCCCACACACACACTGACTCACACTGGGGTATGGGTCCCAGAAATACACTGACTCTCACTGGGGTACGGGTGCCACACACACTGACTCTCACTGGGGTACGGGTGCCACACACACTGACTCTCACTGGGGTACGGGTCCCACACACACTGACTCTCACTGGGGTACGGGTCCCACAGACACTGACTCTCACTGGGGTACGGGTCCCACACACACACTGACTCTCACTGGGGTACGGGTCCCACACGCACTGACTCTCACTGGGGTACGGGTCCCACACACACACTGACACTCACTGGGGTACGGGTCCCACACACACTGACTCTCACTGGGGTACTGGTCCCACACACACTGACTCTCACTGGGGTACGGGTCCCACACACACACTGACACTCACTGGGGTATGGGTGTCCCACACACACTGACTCTCACTGGGGTAGGGGTCCCACACACAGTGACTCTCACTGGGGTACGGGTCCCACGCACACACTGACTCTCACTGGTGTACGGGACACACGCACACTGACTCTCACTGGGGTACAGGTCCCACATACACACACTGACTCTCACTGGGGTTCAGGTCCCACACACACACACTGACTCTCACTGGGGTACGGGTCACACACACACTGACACTCACTGGGGTGCGGGTCCCACACACACACTGACTCTCACTGGGGTACGGGTCCCACACACACACTGACTATCACTGGGGTATGGGTCCCACACACACACTGACTCACACTGGGGTATGGGTCCCACAAATACACTGACTCTCACTGGGATACGGGTGCCACACACACTGACTCTCACTGGGGTACGGGTCCCACATACACTGACTCTCACTGGGGTACGGGTCCCACAGACACTGACTCTCACTGGGGTACGGGTCCCACACACACACTGACTCTCACTGGGGTATGGGTCCCACACACACACTGACTCTCACTGGGGTACGGGTCCCACACACACTGACTCTCACTGGGGTATGAGCCCCACACACACACTGACTCTCACTGGGGTACGGGTCCCACACACACACTGACTCTCACTGGGGTCGGGTCCCACACACACACTGACTCTCACTGGGGTACGGGTCCCACACACACACTGACTCTCACTGGGGTATGGGTCCCACACACACACTGACTCTCACTGGGGTACGGGTCACACACACACACTGACTCTCACTGGGGTACGGGTCACACACACACACTGACTCTCACTGGGGTACGGGTCCCACACACACACTGACTCTCACTGGGGTACGGGTCCCACACACACTGACTCTCACTGGGGTTCAGGTCCCACACACACACACTGACTCTCACTGGGGTACGGGTCCCACACACACTGACACTCACTGGGGTACGGGTCCCACACACACACTGACTCTCACTGGGGAATGGGTCCCACACACACACTGACTCACACTGGGGTACGGGTCCCACAAATACACTGACTCTCACTGGGGTACGGGTGCCACACACACTGACTCTCACTGGGGTACGGGTGGCACACACACTGACTCTCACTGCGTGTACGGGTCCCACACACACTGACTCTCACTGGGGTACGGGTCCCACAGACACTGACTCTCACTGGGGTACGGGTCCCACACACACACTGACTCTCACTGGGGTACGGGTCCCACACACACACTGACTCTCACTGGGGTACGGGTCCCACACACACTGACTCTCACTGGGGTACGGGTCCCACACACACACTGACTCTCACTGGGGTACGGGTCCCACACACACTGACTCTCACGGGGGTACGGGTCTCACACACACTGACTCTCACTGGGGTACGGCTCCCACACACACTGACTCTCACTGGGCTACGGGTCCCACACACACACTGACTCTCACTGGGTACGGGTCCCACACACACACTGACTCTCACTGGGGTACAGGTCCCACATACACACACTGACTCTCACTGGGGTTCAGGTCCCACACACACACACTGACTCTCACTGGGGTACGGGTCCCACACACACTGACACTCACTGGGGTGCGGGTCCCACACACACACTGACTCTCACTGGGGTACGGGTCCCACACACACACTGACTCACACTGGGGTATGGGTCCCACAAATACACTGACTCTCACTGGGATACGGGTGCCACACACACTGACTCTCACTGGGGTACGGGTCCCACACACACTGACTCTCACTGGGGTACGGGTCCCACACACACTGACTCTCACTGGGGTACGGGTCCCACAGACACTGACTCTCACTGGGGTACGGGTCCCACACACACACTGACTCTCACTGGGGTATGGGTCCCACACACACACTGACTCTCACTGGGGTACGGGTCCCACACACACTGACTCTCACTGGGGTATGAGTCCCACACACACACTGACTCTCACTGGGGTACGGGTCACACACACTGACTCTCACTGGGGTACGGGTCCCACACACACACTGACTCTCACTGGGGTCGGGTCCCACACACACACTGACTCTCACTGGGGTCGGGTCCCACACACACTCTGACACTCACTGGGGTACGGGTCACACACACACACTGACTCTCAATGGGGTATGGGTCCCACACACACACTGACTCTCACTGGGGTACGGGTCCCACACACACTGACTCTCATTGGGGTACGGGTCCCACACACACACTGACTCTCACTGGGGTACGGGTCACACACACACACTGACTCTCAATGGGGTATGGGTCCCACACACACACTGACTCTCACTGGGGTACGGGACACACACACACTGACTCTCACTGGGGTATGGGTCCCACACACACTGACACTCACTGGGGTACGGGTCCCACACACACACTGACTATCACTGGGGTATGGGTCCCACACACACACTGACTCTCACTGGTGTACGGGACACACACACACTGACTCTCACTGGGGTATGGGTCCCACACACACACTGACTCTCACTGGGGTACAGGTCCCACACACACACTGACTCTCACTGGGGTACGGGTCCCACACACACACTGACTCTCACTGGGGTATGGGTCCCACACACACACTGACTCTCACTGGGGTACGGGTCACACACACACACTGACTCTCACTGGGGTACGGGTCCCACACACACACTGACTCTCACTGGGGTATGTGTCCCACACACACTGACTCTCACTGGGGTACGGGTCCCACTCACACACACTGACTCTCACTGGGGTATGGGTCCCACACACACTGACTCTCACTGGGGTACGGGTCCCACTCACACACTGACTATCACTGGGGTACGGGTCACACACACATACTGACTCTCACTGGGGTACAGGTCCCACACACACACTTGACTCTCACTGGGGTACGGGTCCCACACACACACTGACTCTCACTGGGGTACGGGTCCCACACGCACTGACTCTCACTGGGGTATGGGTCCCACACACACACTGACTCTCACTGGGGTACGGGTCCCACACACACACTGACTCACACTGGGGTACGGGTCACACACACACTGACTCTCGCCGGGGTACGGGTCCCACACACACACTGACTCTCACTGTGGTACGTGTCCCACACACACTGACTCTCACTGGGGAACGGGTCACACACACACTGACTCTCACTGGGGTACGGGTCCCACACACACACTGACTCTCACTGGGGTACGGGTCCCACACACACACTGACTTTCACTGGGGTACGGGTCACACACACACACTGACTCACGGGGGTATGGGTCCCACACACACTGACTCTCACTGGGGTACGGGTCCCACACACACACTGACTCTCACTGGGGTACGGGTCCCACACACACACTGACTCTCACTGGGGTACGGGTCCCACACACACACTGACTCTCACTGGGGTACGGGTCCCACACACACTGACTCTCACTGGGGTACGGGTCCCACACACACACTGACACTCACTGGGGTACGGGTCCCACACACACTGACTCTCACTGGGGTACGGGTCCCACACACTCTGACTCTCACTGGGGTACGGGTCCCACACACACACACTGACTCTCACTGGGGTACGGGTCCCACACACACACTGACACTCACTGGTGTATGGGTCCCACACACACTGACTCTCACTGGGGTACAGGTCCCACACACACTGACTCTCACTGGGGTACGGGTCCCACACACACACTGACTCTCACTGGTGTACGGGACACACGCACACTGACTCTCACTGGGGTACAGGTCCCACATACACACACTGACTCTCACTGGGGTTCAGGTCCCACACACACACACTGACTCTCACTGGGGTACGGGTCACACACACACTGACACTCACTGGGGTGCGGGTCCCACAGACACACTGACTCTCACTGGGGTACGGGTCCCACACACACACTGACTATCACTGGGGTATGGGTCCCACACACACACTGACTCACACTGGGGTATGGGTCCCACAAATACACTGACTCTCACTGGGATACGGGTGCCACACACACTGACTCTCACTGGGGTACGGGTCCCACATACACTGACTCTCACTGGGGTACGGGTCCCACAGACACTGACTCTCACTGGGGTACGGGTCCCACGCACACACTGACTCTCACTGGGGTATGGGTCCCACACACACACTGACTCTCAGTGGGGTACGGGTCCCACACACACTGACTCTCACTGGGGTATGAGTCCCACACACACACTGACTCTCACTGGGGTACGGGTCACACACACTGACACTCACTGGGGTACGGGTCCCACACACACACTGACTCTCACTGGGGTCGGGTCCCACACTCACACTGACTCTCACTGGGGTACAGGTCACACACACACACTGACTCTCACTGGGGTATGGGTCCCACACACACACACTGACTCTCACTGGGGTACGGGTCCCACACACACACTGACACTCACTGGTGTATGGGTCCCACACACACTGACTCTCACTGGGGTACAGGTCCCACACACACTGACTCTCACTGGGGTACGGGTCCCACACACACACTGACTCTCACTGGTGTACGGGACACACGCACACTGACTCTCACTGGGGTACAGGTCCCACATACACACACTGACTCTCACTGGGGTTCAGGTCCCACACACACACACTGACTCTCACTGGGGTACGTGTCACACACACACTGACACTCACTGGGGTGCGGGTCCCACAGACACACTGACTCTCACTGGGGTACGGGTCCCACACACACACTGACTATCACTGGGGTATGGGTCCCACACACACACTGACTCACACTGGGGTATGGGTCCCACAAATACACTGACTCTCACTGGGATACGGGTGCCACACACACTGACTCTCACTGGGGTACGGGTCCCACATACACTGACTCTCACTGGGGTACGGGTCCCACAGACACTGACTCTCACTGGGGTACGGGTCCCACGCACACACTGACTCTCACTGGGGTATGGGTCCCACACACACACTGACTCTCAGTGGGGTACGGGTCCCACACACACTGACTCTCACTGGGGTATGAGTCCCACACACACACTGACTCTCACTGGGGTACGGGTCACACACACTGACACTCACTGGGGTACGGGTCCCACACACACACTGACTCTCACTGGGGTCGGGTCCCACACTCACACTGACTCTCACTGGGGTACAGGTCACACACACACACTGACTCTCACTGGGGTATGGGTCCCACACACACTGACTCTCACTGGGGTACGGGTCCCACACACACACTGACTCTCACTGGGATATGGGTCTCACACTCACACTGACTCTCACTGGGGTACGGGTCCCACACACACACTGACTCTCACTGGGGTACGGGTCCCACACACACACTGACTCTCACTGGGGTACGGGTCCCACACATACACTGACTCTCACTGGGGTACGGGTCCCACACACACACTGACTCTCACTGGGGTACGTGTCCCACACACACTCTGACTCTCACTGGGGTATGGGTCCCACACACACACTGACTCTCACTGGGGTACGGGTCACACACACACACACTGACTCTCACTGGGGTACGGGTCCCACACACACACTGACTCTCACTGGGGTACGGGTCCCACACACACACTGACTCTCACTGGGGCACGGGTCCCACACACACACTGACTCTCACTGGGGTATGGGTCCCACACACACACTGACTCTCACTGGGGTACGGGTCACACACACACACTGACTCTCACTGGGGTACGGGTCACACACACACACTGACTCTCACTGGGGTACGGGTCCCACACACACACTGACTCTCACTGGGGTACGGGTCCCACACACACTGACTCTCACTGGGGTTCAGGTCCCACACACACACACTGACTCTCACTGGGGTACGGGTCCCACACACACTGACACTCACTGGGGTACGGGTCCCACGCACACACTGACTCTCACTGGGGAATGGGTCCCACACAAACACTGACTCACACTGGGGTACGGGTCCCACAAATACACTGACTCTCACTGGGGTACGGGTGCCACACACACTGACTCTCACTGGGGTACGGGTGCCACACACACTGACTCTCACTGCGTGTACGGGTCCCACACACACTGACTCTCACTGGGGTACGGGTCCCACAGACACTGACTCTCACTGGGGTACGGGTCTCACACTCACACTGACTCTCACTGGGGTACGGGTCCCACACACACACTGACTCTCACTGGGGTACGGGTCCCACACACACTGACTCTCACTGGGGTACGGGTCCCACACACAGACTGACTCTCACTGGGGTACGGGTCCCACACACACTGACTCTCACTGGGGTACGGGTCTCACACACACTGACTCTCACTGGGGTACGGGTCCCACACACACTGACTCTCACTGGGTACGGGTCCCACACACACACTGAATCTCACTGGGGTACAGGTCCCACATACACACACTGACTCTCACTGGTGTTCATGTCCCACACACACACACTGACTCTCACTGGGGTACGGGTCCCACACACACTGACACTCACTGGGGTGCGGGTCCCACACACACACTGACTCTCACTGGGGTACGGGTCCCACACACACACTGACTCACACTGGGGTATGGGTCCCACAAATACACTGACTCTCACTGGGATACGGGTGCCACACACACTGACTCTCACTGGGGTACGGGTCCCACACACACTGACTCTCACTGGGGTACGGGTCCCACACACACTGACTCTCACTGGGGTACGGGTCCCACAGACACTGACTCTCACTGGGGTACGGGTCCCACACACACACTGACTCTCACTGGGGTATGGGTCCCACACACACACTGACTCTCACAGGGGTACGGGTCCCACACACACTGACTCTCACTGGGGTATGAGTCCCACACACACACTGACTCTCACTGGGGTACGGGTCACACACACTGACTCTCACTGGGGTACGGGTCCCACACACACACTGACTCTCACTGGGGTCGGGTCCCACACACACACTGACTCTCACTGGGGTCGGGTCCCACACACACTCTGACACTCACTGGGGTACGGGTCACACACACACACTGACTCTCAATGGGGTATGGGTCCCACACACACACTGACTCTCACTGGGGTACGGGTCCCACACACACTGACTCTCATTGGGGTACGGGTCCCACACACACACTGACTCTCACTGGGGTACGGGTCACACACACACACTGACTCTCAATGGGGTATGGGTCCCACACACACACTGACTCTCACTGGGGTACGGGACACACACACACTGACTCTCACTGGGGTATGGGTCCCACACACACTGACACTCACTGGGGTACGGGTCCCACACACACACTGACTATCACTGGGGTATGGGTCCCACACACACACTGACTCTCACTGGTGTACGGGACACACACACACTGACTCTCACTGGGGTATGGGTCCCACACACACACTGACTCTCACTGGGGTACAGGTCCCACACACACACTGACTCTCACTGGGGTACGGGTCCCACACACACACTGACTCTCACTGGGGTATGGGTCCCACACACACACTGACTCTCACTGGGGTACGGGTCACACACACACACTGACTCTCACTGGGGTACGGGTCCCACACACACACTGACTCTCACTGGGGTATGTGTCCCACACACACTGACTCTCAATCGGGTACGGGTCCCACTCACACACACTGACTCTCACTGGGGTATGGGTCCCACACACACTGACTCTCACTGGGGTACGGGTCCCACTCACACACACTGACTCTCACTGGGGTACGGGTCCCACACACACACTGACTATCACTGGGGTACGGGTCACACACACACACTGACTCTCACTGGGGTACAGGTCCCACACACACACTTGACTCTCACTGGGGTACGGGTCCCACACACACACTGACTCTCACTGGGGTACGGGTCCCACACGCACTGACTCTCACTGGGGTATGGGTCCCACACACACACTGACTCTCACTGGGGTACGGGTCCCACACACACACTGACTCACACTGGGGTACGGGTCACACACACACTGACTCTCGCCGGGGTACGGGTCCCACACACACACTGACTCTCACTGTGGTACGTGTCCCACACACACTGACTCTCACTGGGGAACGGGTCACACACACACTGACTCTCACTGGGGTACGGGTCCCACACACACACTGACTCTCACTGGGGTACGGGTCCCACACACACACTGACTCTCACTGGGGTACGGGTCACACACACACACTGACTCACGGGGGTATGGGTCCCAAACACACTGACTCTCACTGGGGTACGGGTCCCACACACACACTGACTCTCACTGGGGTACGGCTCCCACACACACACTGACTCTCACTGGGGTACGGGTCCCACACACACACTGACTCTCACTGGGGTACGGGTCCCACACACACTGACTCTCACTGGGGTACGGGTCCCACACACACACTGACTCTCACTGGGGTACCGGTCCCACACACACACTGACTCTCACTGGGGTACGGGTCACACACACACACTGACTCTCACTGGGGTATCGGTCACACACACACACTGACTCTCACTGGGGTACGGGTCCCACACACACACTGACTCTCACTGGGGTATGTGTCCCACACACACTGACTCTCACTGGGGTACGGGTCCCACTCACACACACTGACTCTCACTGGGGTATGGGTCCCACACACACTGACTCTCACTGGGGTACGGGTCCCACTCACACACACTGACTCTCACTGGGGTACGGGTCCCACACACACACTGACTCTCACTGGGGTATGGGTCCCACACACACACTGACTCTCACTGGGGTACAGGTCCCACACACACACTGACTCTCACTGGGGTACGGGTCCCACAAACACACTGACTCTCACTGGGGTATGGGTCCCACACACACACTGACTCTCACTGGGGTACGGGTCACACACACACACTGACTCTCACTGGGGTACGGGTCCCACACACACACTGACTCTCACTGGGGTACGGGTCACACACACACTGACTCTCACTGGGGTACGGGTCCCACACACACTGACTCTCACTGGGGTACGGGTCCCACTCACACACACTGACTCTCACTGGGGTACGGGTCCCACACACACACTGACTCTCACTGGGGTATGTGTCCCACACACACTGACTCTCACTGGGGTACGGGTCCCACTCACACACACTGACTCTCACTGGGGAATGGGTCCCACACACACACTGACTCACACTGGGGTATGGGTCCCACAAATACACTGACTCTCACTGGGGTACGGGTGCCACACACACTGACTCTCACTGGGGTACGGGTGCCACACACACTGACTCTCACTGGGGTACGGGTCCCACACACACTGACTCTCACTGGGGTACGGGTCCCACAGACACTGACTCTCACTGGGGTACGGGTCCCACACACACACTGACTCTCACTGGGGTACGGGTCCCACACGCACTGACTCTCACTGGGGTACGGGTCCCACACACACACTGACACTCACTGGGGTACGGGTCCCACACACACTGACTCTCACTGGGGTACGGGTCCCACACACACTGACTCTCACTGGGGTACGGGTCCCACACACACACTGACACTCACTGGGGTATGGGTGTCCCACACACACTGACTCTCACTGGGGTAGGGGTCCCACACACAGTGACTCTCACTGGGGTACGGGTCCCACGCACACACTGACTCTCACTGGTGTACGGGACACACGCACACTGACTCTCACTGGGGTACAGGTCCCACATACACACACTGACTCTCACTGGGGTTCAGGTCCCACACACACACACTGACTCTCACTGGGGTACGGGTCACACACACACTGACACTCACTGGGGTGCGGGTCCCACACACACACTGACTCTCACTGGGGTACGGGTCCCACACACACACTGACTATCACTGGGGTATGGGTCCCACACACACACTGACTCAGACTGGGGTATGGGTCCCACAAATACACTGACTCTCACTGGGATACGGGTGCCACACACACTGACTCTCACTGGGGTACGGGTCCCACATACACTGACTCTCACTGGGGTACGGGTCCCACAGACACTGACTCTCACTGGGGTACGGGTCCCACACACACACTGACTCTCACTGGGGTATGGGTCCCACACACACACTGACTCTCACTGGGGTACGGGTCCCACACACACTGACTCTCACTGGGGTATGAGCCCCACACACACACTGACTCTCACTGGGGTACGGGTCCCACACACACACTGACTCTCACTGGGGTCGGGTCCCACACACACACTGACTCTCACTGGGGTACGGGTCCCACACACACACTGACTCTCACTGGGGTATGGGTCCCACACACACACTGACTCTCACTGGGGTACGGGTCACACACACACACTGACTCTCACTGGGGTACGGGTCACACACACACACTGACTCTCACTGGGGTACGGGTCCCACACACACACTGACTCTCACTGGGGTACGGGTCCCACACACACTGACTCTCACTGGGGTTCAGGTCCCACACACACACACTGACTCTCACTGGGGTACGGGTCCCACACACACTGACACTCACTGGGGTACGGGTCCCACACACACACTGACTCTCACTGGGGAATGGGTCCCACACACACACTGACTCACACTGGGGTACGGGTCCCACAAATACACTGACTCTCACTGGGGTACGGGTGCCACACACACTGACTCTCACTGGGGTACGGGTGCCACACACACTGACTCTCACTGCGTGTACGGGTCCCACACACACTGACTCTCACTGGGGTACGGGTCCCACAGACACTGACTCTCACTGGGGTACGGGTCCCACACACACACTGACTCTCACTGGGGTACGGGTCCCACACACACACTGACTCTCACTGGGGTACGGGTCCCACACACACTGACTCTCACTGGGGTACGGGTCCCACACACAGACTGACTCTCACTGGGGTACGGGTCCCACACACACTGACTCTCACGGGGGTACGGGTCTCACACACACTGACTCTCACTGGGGTACGGGTCCCACACACACTGACTCTCACTGGGCTACGGGTCCCACACACACACTGACTCTCACTGGGTACGGGTCCCACACACACACTGACTCTCACTGGGGTACAGGTCCCACATACACACACTGACTCTCACTGGGGTTCAGGTCCCACACACACACACTGACTCTCACTGGGGTACGGGTCCCACACACACTGACACTCACTGGGGTGCGGGTCCCACACACACACTGACTCTCACTGGGGTACGGGTCCCACACACACACTGACTCACACTGGGGTATGGGTCCCACAAATACACTGACTCTCACTGGGATACGGGTGCCACACACACTGACTCTCACTGGGGTACGGGTCCCACACACACTGACTCTCACTGGGGTACGGGTCCCACACACACTGACTCTCACTGGGGTACGGGTCCCACACACACTGACTCTCATTGGGGTACGGGTCCCACACACACACTGACTCTCACTGGGGTACGGGTCACACACACACACTGACTCTCAATGGGGTATGGGTCCCACACACACACTGACTCTCACTGGGGTACGGGACACACACACACTGACTCTCACTGGGGTATGGGTCCCACACACACTGACACTCACTGGGGTACGGGTCCCACACACACACTGACTATCACTGGGGTATGGGTCCCACACACACACTGACTCTCACTGGTGTACGGGACACACACACACTGACTCTCACTGGGGTATGGGTCCCACACACACACTGACTCTCACTGGGGTACAGGTCCCACACACACACTGACTCTCACTGGGGTACGGGTCCCACACACACACTGACTCTCACTGGGGTATGGGTCCCACACACACACTGACTCTCACTGGGGTACGGGTCACACACACACACTGACTCTCACTGGGGTACGGGTCCCACACACACACTGACTCTCACTGGGGTATGTGTCCCACACACACTGACTCTCACTGGGGTACGGGTCCCACTCACACACACTGACTCTCACTGGGGTATGGGTCCCACACACACTGACTCTCACTGGGGTACGGGTCCCACTCACACACACTGACTCTCACTGGGGTACGGGTCCCACACACACACTGACTATCACTGGGGTACGGGTCACACACACACACTGACTCTCACTGGGGTACAGGTCCCACACACACACTTGACTCTCACTGGGGTACGGGTCCCACACACACACTGACTCTCACTGGGGTACGGGTCCCACACACACTGACTCTCACTGGGGTATGGGTCCCACACACACACTGACTCTCACTGGGGTACGGGTCCCACACACACACTGACTCACACTGGGGTACGGGTCACACACACACTGACTCTCGCCGGGGTACGGGTCCCACACACACACTGACTCTCACTGTGGTACGTGTCCCACACACACTGACTCTCACTGGGGAACGGGTCACACACACACTGACTCTCACTGGGGTACGGGTCCCACACACACACTGACTCTCACTGGGGTACGGGTCCCACACACACACTGACTCTCACTGGGGTACGGGTCACACACACACACTGACTCACGGGGGTATGGGTCCCAAACACACTGACTCTCACTGGGGTACGGGTCCCACACACACACTGACTCTCACTGGGGTACGGGTCCCACACACACACTGACTCTCACTGGGGTACGGGTCCCACACACACACTGACTCTCACTGGGGTACGGGTCCCACACACACTGACTCTCACTGGGGTACGGGTCCCACACACACACTGACTCTCACTGGGGTACGGGTCCCACACACACACTGACTCTCACTGGGGTACGGGTCACACACACACACTGACTCTCACTGGGGTATGGGTCACACACACACACTGACTCTCACTGGGGTACGGGTCCCACACACACACTGACTCTCACTGGGGTATGTGTCCCACACACACTGACTCTCACTGGGGTACGGGTCCCACTCACACACACTGACTCTCACTGGGGTATGGGTCCCACACACACTGACTCTCACTGGGTTACGGGTCCCACTCACACACACTGACTCTCACTGGGGTACGGGTCCCACACACACACTGACTCTCACTGGGGTATGGGTCCCACACACACACTGACTCTCACTGGGGTACAGGTCCCACACACACACTGACTCTCACTGGGGTACGGGTCCCACACACACACTGACTCTCACTGGGGTATGGGTCCCACACACACACTGACTCTCACTGGGGTACGGGTCACACACACACACTGACTCTCACTGGGGTACGGGTCCCACACACACACTGACTCTCACTGGGGTACGGGTCACACACACACTGACTCTCACTGGGGTACGGGTCCCACACACACTGACTCTCACTGGGGTACGGGTCCCACTCACACACACTGACTCTCACTGGGGTACGGGTCCCACACACACACTGACTCTCACTGGGGTATGTGTCCCACACACACTGACTCTCACTGGGGTACGGGTCCCACTCACACACACTGACTCTCACTGGGGAATGGGTCCCACACACACACTGACTCACACTGGGGTATGGGTCCCACAAATACACTGACTCTCACTGGGGTACGGGTGCCACACACACTGACTCTCCCTGGGGTACGGGTGCCACACACACTGACTCTCACTGGGGTACGGGTCCCACACACACTGACTCTCACTGGGGTACGGGTCCCACAGACACTGACTCTCACTGGGGTACGGGTCCCACACACACACTGACTCTCACTGGGGTACGGGTCCCACACGCACTGACTCTCACTGGGGTACGGGTCCCACACACACACTGACACTCACTGGGGTACGGGTCCCACACACACTGACTCTCACTGGGGTACGGGTCCCACACACACTGACTCTCACTGGGGTACGGGTCCCACACACACACTGACACTCACTGGGGTATGGGTGTCCCACACACACTGACTCTCACTGGGGTAGGGGTCCCACACACAGTGACTCTCACTGGGGTACGGGTCCCACGCACACACTGACTCTCACTGGTGTACGGGACACACGCACACTGACTCTCACTGGGGTACAGGTCCCACATACACACACTGACTCTCACTGGGGTTCAGGTCCCACACACACACACTGACTCTCACTGGGGTACGGGTCACACACACACTGACACTCACTGGGGTGCGGGTCCCACACACACACTGACTCTCACTGGGGTACGGGTCCCACACACACACTGACTATCACTGGGGTATGGGTCCCACACACACACTGACTCACACTGGGGTATGGGTCCCACAAATACACTGACTCTCACTGGGATACGGGTGCCACACACACTGACTCTCACTGGGGTACGGGTCCCACATACACTGACTCTCACTGGGGTACGGGTCCCACAGACACTGACTCTCACTGGGGTACGGGTCCCACACACACACTGACTCTCACTGGGGTATGGGTCCCACACACACACTGACTCTCACTGGGGTACGGGTCCCACACACACTGACTCTCACTGGGGTATGAGCCCCACACACACACTGACTCTCACTGGGGTACGGGTCCCACACACACACTGACTCTCACTGGGGTCGGGTCCCACACACACACTGACTCTCACTGGGGTACGGGTCCCACACACACACTGACTCTCACTGGGGTATGGGTCCCACACACACACTGACTCTCACTGGGGTACGGGTCACACACACACACTGACTCTCACTGGGGTACGGGTCACACACACACACTGACTCTCACTGGGGTACGGGTCCCACACACACTGACACTCACTGGGGTACGGGTCCCACACACACACTGACTCTCACTGGGGAATGGGTCCCACACACACACTGACTCACACTGGGGTACGGGTCCCACAAATACACTGACTCTCACTGGGGTACGGGTGCCACACACACTGACTCTCACTGGGGTACGGGTGCCACACACACTGACTCTCACTGCGTGTACGGGTCCCACACACACTGACTCTCACTGGGGTACGGGTCCCACAGACACTGACTCTCACTGGGGTACGGGTCCCACACACACACTGACTCTCACTGGGGTACGGGTCCCACACACACACTGACTCTCACTGGGGTACGGGTCCCACACACACTGACTCTCACTGGGGTACGGGTCCCACACACACACTGACTCTCACTGGGGTACGGGTCCCACACACACTGACTCTCACGGGGGTACGGGTCTCACACACACTGACTCTCACTGGGGTACGGGTCCCACACACACTGACTCTCACTGGGCTACGGGTCCCACACACACACTGACTCTCACTGGGTACGGGTCCCACACACACACTGACTCTCACTGGGGTACAGGTCCCACATACACACACTGACTCTCACTGGGGTTCAGGTCCCACACACACACACTGACTCTCACTGGGGTACGGGTCCCACACACACTGACACTCACTGGGGTGCGGGTCCCACACACACACTGACTCTCACTGGGGTACGGGTCCCACACACACACTGACTCACACTGGGGTATGGGTCCCACAAATACACTGACTCTCACTGGGATACGGGTGCCACACACACTGACTCTCACTGGGGTACGGGTCCCACACACACTGACTCTCACTGGGGTACGGGTCCCACACACTCTGACTCTCACTGGGGTACGGGTCCCACAGACACTGACTCTCACTGGGGTACGGGTCCCACACACACACTGACTCTCACTGGGGTATGGGTCCCACACACACACTGACTCTCACTGGGGTACGGGTCCCACACACACTGACTCTCACTGGGGTATGAGTCCCACACACACACTGACTCTCACTGGGGTACGGGTCACACACACTGACTCTCACTGGGGTACGGGTCCCACACACACACTGACTCTCACTGGGGTCGGGTCCCACACACACACTGACTCTCACTGGGGTCGGGTCCCACACACACTCTGACACTCACTGGGGTACGGGTCACACACACACACTGACTCTCAATGGGGTATGGGTCCCACACACACACTGACTCTCACTGGGGTACGGGTCCCACACACACTGACTCTCATTGGGGTACGGGTCCCACACACACACTGACTCTCACTGGGGTACGGGTCACACACACACACTGACTCTCAATGGGGTATGGGTCCCACACACACACTGACTCTCACTGGGGTACGGGACACACACACACTGACTCTCACTGGGGTATGGGTCCCACACACACTGACACTCACTGGGGTACGGGTCCCACACACACACTGACTATCACTGGGGTATGGGTCCCACACACACACTGACTCTCACTGGTGTACGGGACACACACACACTGACTCTCACTGGGGTATGGGTCCCAACACACACTGACTCTCACTGGGGTACAGGTCCCACACACACACTGACTCTCACTGGGGTACGGGTCCCACACACACACTGACTCTCACTGGGGTATGGGTCCCACACACACACTGACTCTCACTGGGGTACGGGTCACACACACACACTGACTCTCACTGGGGTACGGGTCCCACACACACACTGACTCTCACTGGGGTATGTGTCCCACACACACTGACTCTCACTGGGGTACGGGTCCCACTCACACACACTGACTCTCACTGGGGTATGGGTCCCACACACACTGACTCTCACTGGGGTACGGGTCCCACTCACACACACTGACTCTCACTGGGGTACGGGTCCCACACACACACTGACTCTCACAGGGGTACGGGTCCCACACACACTGACTCTCACTGGGGTATGATCCCACACACACACTGACTCTCACTGGGGTACGGGTCACACACACTGACTCTCACTGGGGTACGGGTCCCACACACACACTGACTCTCACTGGGGTCGGGTCCCACACACACACTGACTCTCACTGGGGTCGGGTCCCACACACACTCTGACACTCACTGGGGTACGGGTCACACACACACACTGACTCTCAATGGGGTATGGGTCCCACACACACACTGACTCTCACTGGGGTACGGGTCCCACACACACTGACTCTCATTGGGGTACGGGTCCCACACACACACTGACTCTCAATGGGGTATGGGTCCCACACACACACTGACTCTCACTGGGGTACGGGACACACACACACTGACTCTCACTGGGGTATGGGTCCCACACACACTGACACTCACTGGGGTACGGGTCCCACACACACACTGACTATCACTGGGGTATGGGTCCCACACACACACTGACTCTCACTGGTGTACGGGACACACACACACTGACTCTCACTGGGGTATGGGTCCCACACACACACTGACTCTCACTGGGGTACAGGTCCCACACACACACTGACTCTCACTGGGGTACGGGTCCCACACACACACTGACTCTCACTGGGGTATGGGTCCCACACACACACTGACTCTCACTGGGGTACGGGTCACACACACACACTGACTCTCACTGGGGTACGGGTCCCACACACACACTGACTCTCACTGGGGTATGTGTCCCACACACACTGACTCTCACTGGGGTACGGGTCCCACTCACACACACTGACTCTCACTGGGGTATGGGTCCCACACACACTGACTCTCACTGGGGTACGGGTCCCACTCACACACACTGACTCTCACTGGGGTACGGGTCCCACACACACACTGACTATCACTGGGGTACGGGTCACACACACACACTGACTCTCACTGGGGTACAGGTCCCACACACACACTTGACTCTCACTGGGGTACGGGTCCCACACACACACTGACTCTCACTGGGGTACGGGTCCCACACGCACTGACTCTCACTGGGGTATGGGTCCCACACACACACTGACTCTCACTGGGGTACGGGTCCCACACACACACTGACTCACACTGGGGTACGGGTCACACACACACTGACTCTCGCCGGGGTACGGGTCCCACACACACACTGACTCTCACTGTGGTACGTGTCCCACACACACTGACTCTCACTGGGGAACGGGTCACACACACACTGACTCTCACTGGGGTACGGGTCCCACACACACACTGACTCTCACTGGGGTACGGGTCCCACACACACACTGACTCTCACTGGGGTACGGGTCACACACACACACTGACTCACGGGGGTATGGGTCCCAAACACACTGACTCTCACTGGGGTACGGGTCCCACACACACACTGACTCTCACTGGGGTACGGGTCCCACACACACACTGACTCTCACTGGGGTACGGGTCCCACACACACACTGACTCTCACTGGGGTACGGGTCCCACACACACTGACTCTCACTGGGGTACGGGTCCCACACACACACTGACTCTCACTGGGGTACCGGTCCCACACACACACTGACTCTCACTGGGGTACGGGTCACACACACACACTGACTCTCACTGGGGTATGGGTCACACACACACACTGACTCTCACTGGGGTACGGGTCCCACACACACACTGACTCTCACTGGGGTATGTGTCCCACACACACTGACTCTCACTGGGGTACGGGTCCCACTCACACACACTGACTCTCACTGGGGTATGGGTCCCACACACACTGACTCTCACTGGGGTACGGGTCCCACTCACACACACTGACTCTCACTGGGGTACGGGTCCCACACACACACTGACTCTCACTGGGGTATGGGTCCCACACACACACTGACTCTCACTGGGGTACAGGTCCCACACACACACTGACTCTCACTGGGGTACGGGTCCCACACACACACTGACTCTCACTGGGGTATGGGTCCCACACACACACTGACTCTCACTGGGGTACGGGTCACACACACACACTGACTCTCACTGGGGTACGGGTCCCACACACACACTGACTCTCACTGGGGTACGGGTCACACACACACTGACTCTCACTGGGGTACGGGTCCCACACACACTGACTCTCACTGGGGTACGGGTCCCACTCACACACACTGACTCTCACTGGGGTACGGGTCCCACACACACACTGACTCTCACTGGGGTACGGGTGCCACACACACTGACTCTCACTGGGGTACGGGTGCCACACACACTGACTCTCACTGGGGTTCAGGTCCCACACACACACACTGACTCTCACTGGGGTACGGGTCCCACACACACTGACACTCACTGGGGTACGGGTCCCACACACACACTGACTCTCACTGGGGAATGGGTCCCACACACACACTGACTCACACTGGGGTACGGGTCCCACAAATACACTGACTCTCACTGGGGTACGGGTGCCACACACACTGACTCTCACTGGGGTACGGGTGCCACACACACTGACTCTCACTGCGTGTACGGGTCCCACACACACTGACTCTCACTGGGGTACGGGTCCCACAGACACTGACTCTCACTGGGGTACGGGTCCCACACACACACTGACTCTCACTGGGGTACGGGTCCCACACACACACTGACTCTCACTGGGGTACGGGTCCCACACACACTGACTCTCACTGGGGTACGGGTCCCACACACAGACTGACTCTCACTGGGGTACGGGTCCCACACACACTGACTCTCACGGGGGTACGGGTCTCACACACACTGACTCTCACTGGGGTACGGGTCCCACACACACTGACTCTCACTGGGCTACGGGTCCCACACACACACTGACTCTCACTGGGTACGGGTCCCACACACACACTGACTCTCACTGGGGTACAGGTCCCACATACACACACTGACTCTCACTGGGGTTCAGGTCCCACACACACACACTGACTCTCACTGGGGTACGGGTCCCACACACACTGACACTCACTGGGGTGCGGGTCCCACACACACACTGACTCTCACTGGGGTACGGGTCCCACACACACACTGACTCACACTGGGGTATGGGTCCCACAAATACACTGACTCTCACTGGGATACGGGTGCCACACACACTGACTCTCACTGGGGTACGGGTCCCACACACACTGACTCTCACTGGGGTACGGGTCCCACACACACTGACTCTCACTGGGGTACGGGTCCCACAGACACTGACTCTCACTGGGGTACGGGTCCCACACACACACTGACTCTCACTGGGGTATGGGTCCCACACACACACTGACTCTCACTGGGGTACGGGTCCCACACACACTGACTCTCATTGGGGTACGGGTCCCACACACACACTGACTCTCACTGGGGTACGGGTCACACACACACACTGACTCTCAATGGGGTATGGGTCCCACACACACACTGACTCTCACTGGGGTACGGGACACACACACACTGACTCTCACTGGGGTATGGGTCCCACACACACTGACACTCACTGGGGTACGGGTCCCACACACACACTGACTATCACTGGGGTATGGGTCCCACACACACACTGACTCTCACTGGTGTACGGGACACACACACACTGACTCTCACTGGGGTATGGGTCCCACACACACACTGACTCTCACTGGGGTACAGGTCCCACACACACACTGACTCTCACTGGGGTACGGGTCCCACACACACACTGACTCTCACTGGGGTATGGGTCCCACACACACACTGACTCTCACTGGGGTACGGGTCACACACACACACTGACTCTCACTGGGGTACGGGTCCCACACACACACTGACTCTCACTGGGGTATGTGTCCCACACACACTGACTCTCACTGGGGTACGGGTCCCACTCACACACACTGACTCTCACTGGGGTATGGGTCCCACACACACTGACTCTCACTGGGGTACGGGTCCCACTCACACACACTGACTCTCACTGGGGTACGGGTCCCACACACACACTGACTATCACTGGGGTACGGGTCACACACACACACTGACTCTCACTGGGGTACAGGTCCCACACACACACTTGACTCTCACTGGGGTACGGGTCCCACACACACACTGACTCTCACTGGGGTACGGGTCCCACACGCACTGACTCTCACTGGGGTATGGGTCCCACACACACACTGACTCTCACTGGGGTACGGGTCCCACACACACACTGACTCACACTGGGGTACGGGTCACACACACACTGACTCTCGCCGGGGTACGGGTCCCACACACACACTGACTCTCACTGTGGTACGTGTCCCACACACACTGACTCTCACTGGGGAACGGGTCACACACACACTGACTCTCACTGGGGTACGGGTCCCACACACACACTGACTCTCACTGGGGTACGGGTCCCACACACACACTGACTCTCACTGGGGTACGGGTCACACACACACACTGACTCACGGGGGTATGGGTCCCAAACACACTGACTCTCACTGGGGTACGGGTCCCACACACACACTGACTCTCACTGGGGTACGGGTCCCACACACACACTGACTCTCACTGGGGTACGGGTCCCACACACACACTGACTCTCACTGGGGTACGGGTCCCACACACACTGACTCTCACTGGGGTACGGGTCCCACACACACACTGACTCTCACTGGGGTACGGGTCCCACACACACACTGACTCTCACTGGGGTACGGGTCACACACACACACTGACTCTCACTGGGGTATGGGTCACACACACACACTGACTCTCACTGGGGTACGGGTCCCACACACACACTGACTCTCACTGGGGTATGTGTCCCACACACACTGACTCTCACTGGGGTACGGGTCCCACTCACACACACTGACTCTCACTGGGGTATGGGTCCCACACACACTGACTCTCACTGGGTTACGGGTCCCACTCACACACACTGACTCTCACTGGGGTACGGGTCCCACACACACACTGACTCTCACTGGGGTATGGGTCCCACACACACACTGACTCTCACTGGGGTACAGGTCCCACACACACACTGACTCTCACTGGGGTACGGGTCCCACACACACACTGACTCTCACTGGGGTATGGGTCCCACACACACACTGACTCTCACTGGGGTACGGGTCACACACACACACTGACTCTCACTGGGGTACGGGTCCCACACACACACTGACTCTCACTGGGGTACGGGTCACACACACACTGACTCTCACTGGGGTACGGGTCCCACACACACTGACTCTCACTGGGGTACGGGTCCCACTCACACACACTGACTCTCACTGGGGTACGGGTCCCACACACACACTGACTCTCACTGGGGTATGTGTCCCACACACACTGACTCTCACTGGGGTACGGGTCCCACTCACACACACTGACTCTCACTGGGGAATGGGTCCCACACACACACTGACTCACACTGGGGTATGGGTCCCAGAAATACACTGACTCTCACTGGGGTACGGGTGCCACACACACTGACTCTCACTGGGGTACGGGTGCCACACACACTGACTCTCACTGGGGTACGGGTCCCACACACACTGACTCTCACTGGGGTACGGGTCCCACAGACACTGACTCTCACTGGGGTACGGGTCCCACACACACACTGACTCTCACTGGGGTACGGGTCCCACACGCACTGACTCTCACTGGGGTACGGGTCCCACACACACACTGACACTCACTGGGGTACGGGTCCCACACACACTGACTCTCACTGGGGTACTGGTCCCACACACACTGACTCTCACTGGGGTACGGGTCCCACACACACACTGACACTCACTGGGGTATGGGTGTCCCACACACACTGACTCTCACTGGGGTAGGGGTCCCACACACAGTGACTCTCACTGGGGTACGGGTCCCACGCACACACTGACTCTCACTGGTGTACGGGACACACGCACACTGACTCTCACTGGGGTACAGGTCCCACATACACACACTGACTCTCACTGGGGTTCAGGTCCCACACACACACACTGACTCTCACTGGGGTACGGGTCACACACACACTGACACTCACTGGGGTGCGGGTCCCACACACACACTGACTCTCACTGGGGTACGGGTCCCACACACACACTGACTATCACTGGGGTATGGGTCCCACACACACACTGACTCACACTGGGGTATGGGTCCCACAAATACACTGACTCTCACTGGGATACGGGTGCCACACACACTGACTCTCACTGGGGTACGGGTCCCACATACACTGACTCTCACTGGGGTACGGGTCCCACAGACACTGACTCTCACTGGGGTACGGGTCCCACACACACACTGACTCTCACTGGGGTATGGGTCCCACACACACACTGACTCTCACTGGGGTACGGGTCCCACACACACTGACTCTCACTGGGGTATGAGCCCCACACACACACTGACTCTCACTGGGGTACGGGTCCCACACACACACTGACTCTCACTGGGGTCGGGTCCCACACACACACTGACTCTCACTGGGGTACGGGTCCCACACACACACTGACTCTCACTGGGGTATGGGTCCCACACACACACTGACTCTCACTGGGGTACGGGTCACACACACACACTGACTCTCACTGGGGTACGGGTCACACACACACACTGACTCTCACTGGGGTACGGGTCCCACACACACACTGACTCTCACTGGGGTACGGGTCCCACACACACTGACTCTCACTGGGGTTCAGGTCCCACACACACACACTGACTCTCACTGGGGTACGGGTCCCACACACACTGACACTCACTGGGGTACGGGTCCCACACACACACTGACTCTCACTGGGGAATGGGTCCCACACACACACTGACTCACACTGGGGTACGGGTCCCACAAATACACTGACTCTCACTGGGGTACGGGTGCCACACACACTGACTCTCACTGGGGTACGGGTGCCACACACACTGACTCTCACTGCGTGTACGGGTCCCACACACACTGACTCTCACTGGGGTACGGGTCCCACAGACACTGACTCTCACTGGGGTACGGGTCCCACACACACACTGACTCTCACTGGGGTACGGGTCCCACACACACACTGACTCTCACTGGGGTACGGGTCCCACACACACTGACTCTCACTGGGGTACGGG
Source organism: Isurus oxyrinchus (assembly GCA_026770705.1). Classification (NCBI taxonomy): domain Eukaryota; kingdom Metazoa; phylum Chordata; class Chondrichthyes; order Lamniformes; family Lamnidae; genus Isurus; species Isurus oxyrinchus. Next base: position 102,985 of record JANJGN010000568.1, read on the forward strand.
TCCCACACACACACTGACTCTCACTGGGGTACGGGTCCCACACACACTGACTCTCACGGGGGTACGGGTCTCACACACACTGACTCTCACTGGGGTACGGGTCCCACACACACTGACTCTCACTGGGCTACGGGTCCCACACACACACTGACTCTCACTGGGTACGGGTCCCACACACACACTGACTCTCACTGGGGTACAGGTCCCACATACACACACTGACTCTCACTGGGGTTCAGGTCCCACACACACACACTGACTCTCACTGGGGTACGGGTCCCACACACACTGACACTCACTGGGGTGCGGGTCCCACACACACACTGACTCTCACTGGGGTACGGGTCCCACACACACACTGACTCACACTGGGGTATGGGTCCCACAAATACACTGACTCTCACTGGGATACGGGTGCCACACACACTGACTCTCACTGGGGTACGGGTCCCACACACACTGACTCTCACTGGGGTACGGGTCCCACACACACTGACTCTCACTGGGGTACGGGTCCCACAGACACTGACTCTCACTGGGGTACGGGTCCCACACACACACTGACTCTCACTGGGGTATGGGTCCCACACACACACTGACTCTCACTGGGGTACGGGTCCCACACACACTGACTCTCACTGGGGTACGGGTCACACACACTGACTCTCACTGGGGTACGGGTCCCACACACACACTGACTCTCACTGGGGTCGGGTCCCACACACACACTGACTCTCACTGGGGTCGGGTCCCACACACACTCTGACACTCACTGGGGTACGGGTCACACACACACACTGACTCTCAATGGGGTATGGGTCCCACACACACACTGACTCTCACTGGGGTACGGGTCCCACACACACTGACTCTCATTGGGGTACGGGTCCCACACACACACTGACTCTCACTGGGGTACGGGTCACACACACACACTGACTCTCAATGGGGTATGGGTCCCACACACACACTGACTCTCACTGGGGTACGGGACACACACACACTGACTCTCACTGGGGTATGGGTCCCACACACACTGACACTCACTGGGGTACGGGTCCCACACACACACTGACTATCACTGGGGTATGGGTCCCACACACACACTGACTCTCACTGGTGTACGGGACACACACACACTGACTCTCACTGGGGTATGGGTCCCACACACACACTGACTCTCACTGGGGTACAGGTCCCACACACACACTGACTCTCACTGGGGTACGGGTCCCACACACACACTGACTCTCACTGGGGTATGGGTCCCACACACACACTGACTCTCACTGGGGTACGGGTCACACACACACACTGACTCTCACTGGGGTACGGGTCCCACACACACACTGACTCTCACTGGGGTATGTGTCCCACACACACTGACTCTCACTGGGGTACGGGTCCCACTCACACACACTGACTCTCACTGGGGTATGGGTCCCACACACACTGACTCTCACTGGGGTACGGGTCCCACTCACACACTGACTATCACTGGGGTACGGGTCACACACACATACTGACTCTCACTGGGGTACAGGTCCCACACACACACTTGACTCTCACTGGGGTACGGGTCCCACACACACACTGACTCTCACTGGGGTACGGGTCCCACACGCACTGACTCTCACTGGGGTATGGGTCCCACACACACACTGACTCTCACTGGGGTACGGGTCCCACACACACACTGACTCACACTGGGGTACGGGTCACACACACACTGACTCTCGCCGGGGTACGGGTCCCACACACACACTGACTCTCACTGTGGTACGTGTCCCACACACACTGACTCTCACTGGGGAACGGGTCACACACACACTGACTCTCACTGGGGTACGGGTCCCACACACACACTGACTCTCACTGGGGTACGGGTCCCACACACACACTGACTTTCACTGGGGTACGGGTCACACACACACACTGACTCACGGGGGTATGGGTCCCACACACACTGACTCTCACTGGGGTACGGGTCCCACACACACACTGACTCTCACTGGGGTACGGGTCCCACACACACACTGACTCTCACTGGGGTACGGGTCCCACACACACACTGACTCTCACTGGGGTACGGGTCCCACACACACTGACTCTCACTGGGGTACGGGTCCCACACACACACTGACACTCACTGGGGTACGGGTCCCACACACACTGACTCTCACTGGGGTACGGGTCCCACACACTCTGACTCTCACTGGGGTACGGGTCCCACACACACACACTGACTCTCACTGGGGTACGGGTCCCACACACACACTGACACTCACTGGTGTATGGGTCCCACACACACTGACTCTCACTGGGGTACAGGTCCCACACACACTGACTCTCACTGGGGTACGGGTCCCACACACACACTGACTCTCACTGGTGTACGGGACACACGCACACTGACTCTCACTGGGGTACAGGTCCCACATACACACACTGACTCTCACTGGGGTTCAGGTCCCACACACACACACTGACTCTCACTGGGGTACGGGTCACACACACACTGACACTCACTGGGGTGCGGGTCCCACAGACACACTGACTCTCACTGGGGTACGGGTCCCACACACACACTGACTATCACTGGGGTATGGGTCCCACACACACACTGACTCACACTGGGGTATGGGTCCCACAAATACACTGACTCTCACTGGGATACGGGTGCCACACACACTGACTCTCACTGGGGTACGGGTCCCACATACACTGACTCTCACTGGGGTACGGGTCCCACAGACACTGACTCTCACTGGGGTACGGGTCCCACGCACACACTGACTCTCACTGGGGTATGGGTCCCACACACACACTGACTCTCAGTGGGGTACGGGTCCCACACACACTGACTCTCACTGGGGTATGAGTCCCACACACACACTGACTCTCACTGGGGTACGGGTCACACACACTGACACTCACTGGGGTACGGGTCCCACACACACACTGACTCTCACTGGGGTCGGGTCCCACACTCACACTGACTCTCACTGGGGTACAGGTCACACACACACACTGACTCTCACTGGGGTATGGGTCCCACACACACACACTGACTCTCACTGGGGTACGGGTCCCACACACACACTGACACTCACTGGTGTATGGGTCCCACACACACTGACTCTCACTGGGGTACAGGTCCCACACACACTGACTCTCACTGGGGTACGGGTCCCACACACACACTGACTCTCACTGGTGTACGGGACACACGCACACTGACTCTCACTGGGGTACAGGTCCCACATACACACACTGACTCTCACTGGGGTTCAGGTCCCACACACACACACTGACTCTCACTGGGGTACGTGTCACACACACACTGACACTCACTGGGGTGCGGGTCCCACAGACACACTGACTCTCACTGGGGTACGGGTCCCACACACACACTGACTATCACTGGGGTATGGGTCCCACACACACACTGACTCACACTGGGGTATGGGTCCCACAAATACACTGACTCTCACTGGGATACGGGTGCCACACACACTGACTCTCACTGGGGTACGGGTCCCACATACACTGACTCTCACTGGGGTACGGGTCCCACAGACACTGACTCTCACTGGGGTACGGGTCCCACGCACACACTGACTCTCACTGGGGTATGGGTCCCACACACACACTGACTCTCAGTGGGGTACGGGTCCCACACACACTGACTCTCACTGGGGTATGAGTCCCACACACACACTGACTCTCACTGGGGTACGGGTCACACACACTGACACTCACTGGGGTACGGGTCCCACACACACACTGACTCTCACTGGGGTCGGGTCCCACACTCACACTGACTCTCACTGGGGTACAGGTCACACACACACACTGACTCTCACTGGGGTATGGGTCCCACACACACTGACTCTCACTGGGGTACGGGTCCCACACACACACTGACTCTCACTGGGATATGGGTCTCACACTCACACTGACTCTCACTGGGGTACGGGTCCCACACACACACTGACTCTCACTGGGGTACGGGTCCCACACACACACTGACTCTCACTGGGGTACGGGTCCCACACATACACTGACTCTCACTGGGGTACGGGTCCCACACACACACTGACTCTCACTGGGGTACGTGTCCCACACACACTCTGACTCTCACTGGGGTATGGGTCCCACACACACACTGACTCTCACTGGGGTACGGGTCACACACACACACACTGACTCTCACTGGGGTACGGGTCCCACACACACACTGACTCTCACTGGGGTACGGGTCCCACACACACACTGACTCTCACTGGGGCACGGGTCCCACACACACACTGACTCTCACTGGGGTATGGGTCCCACACACACACTGACTCTCACTGGGGTACGGGTCACACACACACACTGACTCTCACTGGGGTACGGGTCACACACACACACTGACTCTCACTGGGGTACGGGTCCCACACACACACTGACTCTCACTGGGGTACGGGTCCCACACACACTGACTCTCACTGGGGTTCAGGTCCCACACACACACACTGACTCTCACTGGGGTACGGGTCCCACACACACTGACACTCACTGGGGTACGGGTCCCACGCACACACTGACTCTCACTGGGGAATGGGTCCCACACAAACACTGACTCACACTGGGGTACGGGTCCCACAAATACACTGACTCTCACTGGGCTACGGGTGCCACACACACTGACTCTCACTGGGGTACGGGTGCCACACACACTGACTCTCACTGCGTGTACGGGTCCCACACACACTGACTCTCACTGGGGTACGGGTCCCACAGACACTGACTCTCACTGGGGTACGGGTCTCACACTCACACTGACTCTCACTGGGGTACGGGTCCCACACACACTCTGACTCTCACTGGGGTACGGGTCCCACACACACTGACTCTCACTGGGGTACGGGTCCCACACACAGACTGACTCTCACTGGGGTACGGGTCCCACACACACTGACTCTCACTGGGGTACGGGTCTCACACACACTGACTCTCACTGGGGTACGGGTCCCACACACACTGACTCTCACTGGGTACGGGTCCCACACACACACTGAATCTCACTGGGGTACAGGTCCCACATACACACACTGACTCTCACTGGTGTTCATGTCCCACACACACACACTGACTCTCACTGGGGTACGGGTCCCACACACACTGACACTCACTGGGGTGCGGGTCCCACACACACACTGACTCTCACTGGGGTACGGGTCCCACACACACACTGACACACACTGGGGTATGGGTCCCACAAATACACTGACTCTCACTGGGATACGGGTGCCACACACACTGACTCTCACTGGGGTACGGGTCCCACACACACTGACTCTCACTGGGGTACGGGTCCCACACACACTGACTCTCACTGGGGTACGGGTCCCACAGACACTGACTCTCACTGGGGTACGGGTCCCACACACACACTGACTCTCACTGGGGTATGGGTCCCACACACACACTGACTCTCACTGGGGTACGGGTCCCACACACACTGACTCTCACTGGGGTATGAGTCCCACACACACACTGACTCTCACTGGGGTACGGGTCACACACACTGACTCTCACTGGGGTACGGGTCCCACACACACACTGACTCTCACTGGAATATGGGTCTCACACTCACACTGACTCTCACTGGGGTACGGGTCCCACACACACACTGACTCTCACTGGGGTACGGGTCCCACACACACACTGAATCTCACTGGGGCACGGGTCCCACACACACACTGACTCTCACTGAGGTATGGGTCCCACACACACACTGACTCTCACTGGGGTACGGGTCACACACACACACTGACTCTCACTGGGGTACGGGTCACACACACACACTGACTCTCACTGGGGTACGGGTCCCACACACACACTGACTCTCACTGGGGTACGGGTCCCTCACACACTGACTCTCACTGGGGTTCAGGTCCCACACACACACACTGACTCTCACTGGGGTACGGGTCCCACACACACTGACACTCACTGGGGTACGGGTCCCACGCACACACTGACTCTCACTGGGGAATGGGTCCCACACACACACTGACTCACACTGGGGTACGGGTCCCACAAATACACTGACTCTCACTGGGGTACGGGTGCCACACACACTGACTCTCACTGGGGTACGGGTGCCACACACACTTACTCTCACTGCGTGTACGGGTCCCACACACATTGACTCTCACTGGGGTACGGGTCCCACAGACACTGACTCTCACTGGGGTACGGGTCCCACACACACACTGACTCTCACTGGGGTACGGGTCCCACACACACACTGACTCTCACTGGGGTACAGGTCCCACACACACTGACTCTCACTGGGGTACGGGTCCCACACACAGACTGACTCTCACTGGGGTACGGGTCCCACACACACTGACTCTCACTGGGGTACGGGTCTCACACACACTGACTCTCACTGGGGTACGGGTCCCACACACACTGACTCTCACTGGGTACGGGTCCCACACACACACTGAATCTCACTGAGGTACAGGTCCCACATACACACACTGACTCTCACTGGGGTTCAGGTCCCACACACACACACTGACTCTCACTGGGGTACGGGTCCCACACACACTGACACTCACTGGGGTGCGGGTCTCACACACACTGACTCTCACTGGGGTACGGGTCCCACACACACACTGACTCTCACTGGTGTACGGGACACACACACACACTGACTCTCACTGGGGTACAGGTCCCACACACACACTGACTCTCACTGGGGTTCAGGTCCCACACACACACACTGACTCTCACTGGGGTACGGGTCCCACACACACTGACACTCACTGGGGTACGGGTCCCACACACACACTGACTCTCACTGGGGAATGGGTCCCACACACACACTGACTCACACTGGGGTATGGGTCCCACAAATACACTGACTCTCACTGGGGTACGGGTGCCACACACACTGAATCTCACTGGGGTACGGTTGCCACACACACTGACTCTCACTGGGGTACGGGTCCCACACACACTGACTCTCACTGGGGTACGGGTCCCACAGACACTGACTCTCACTGGGGTACGGGTCCCACACACACACTGACTCTCACTGGGGTACGGGTCCCACACACACTGACTCTCACTGGGGTACGGGTCCCACACACACACTGACACTCACTGGGGTACGGGTCCCACACACACTGACTCTCACTGGGGTACGGGTCCCACACACTCTGACTCTCACTGGGGTACAGGTCCCACACACACACACTGACTCTCACTGGGGTACGGGTCCCACACACACACTGACACTCACTGGTGTATGGGTCCCACACACACTGACTCTCACTGGGGTACAGGTCCCACACACACTGACTCTCACTGGGGTACGGGTCCCACACACACACTGACTCTCACTGGTGTACGGGACACACGCACACTGACTCTCACTGGGGTACAGGTCCCACATACACACACTGACTCTCACTGGGGTTCAGGTCCCACACACACACACTGACTCTCACTGGGGTACGGGTCACACACACACTGACACTCACTGGGGTGCGGGTCCCACAGACACACTGACTCTCACTGGGGTACGGGTCCCACACACACACTGACTATCACTGGGGTATGGGTCCCACACACACACTGACTCACACTGGGGTATGGGTCCCACAAATACACTGACTCTCACTGGGATACGGGTGCCACACACACTGACTCTCACTGGGGTACGGGTCCCACATACACTGACTCTCACTGGGGTACGGGTCCCACAGACACTGACTCTCACTGGGGTACGGGTCCCACGCACACACTGACTCTCACTGGGGTATGGGTCCCACACACACACTGACTCTCAGTGGGGTACGGGTCCCACACACACTGACTCTCACTGGGGTATGAGTCCCACACACACACTGACTCTCACTGGGGTACGGGTCACACACACTGACTCTCACTGGGGTACGGGTCCCACACACACACTGACTCTCACTGGGGTCGGGTCCCACACTCACACTGACTCTCACTGGGGTACAGGTCACACACACACACTGACTCTCACTGGGGTATGGGTCCCACACACACTGACTCTCACTGGGGTACGGGTCCCACACACACACTGACTCTCACTGGGATATGGGTCACACTCACACTGACTCTCACTGGGGTACGGGTCCCACACACACACTGACTCTCACTGGGGTACGGGTCCCACACACACACTGACTCTCACTGGGGTACGGGTCCCACACATACACTGACTCTCACTGGGGTACGGGTCCCACACACACACTGACTCTCACTGGGGTACGTGTCCCACACACACTCTGACTCTCACTGGGGTATGGGTCCCACACACACACTGACTCTCACTGGGGTACGGGTCACACACACACACTGACTCTCACTGGGGTACGGGTCCCACACACACACTGACTCTCACTGGGGTACGGGTCCCACACACACACTGACTCTCACTGGGGTACGGGTCCCACACACACTGACTCTCACTGGGGTTCAGGTCCCACACACACACACTGACTCTCACTGGGGTACGGGTCCCACACACACTGACACTCACTGGGGTACGGGTCCCACGCACACACTGACTCTCACTGGGGAATGGGTCCCACACAAACACTGACTCACACTGGGGTACGGGTCCCACAAATACACTGACTCTCACTGGGGTACGGGTGCCACACACACTGACTCTCACTGGGGTACGGGTGCCACACACACTGACTCTCACTGCGTGTACGGGTCCCACACACACTGACTCTCACTGGGGTACGGGTCCCACAGACACTGACTCTCACTGGGGTACGGGTCTCACACACACACTGACTCTCACTGGGGTACGGGTCCCACACACACACTGACTCTCACTGGGGTACGGGTCCCACACACACACTGACTCTCACTGGGGTACGGGTCCCACACACACTGACTCTCACTGGGGTACGGGTCCCACACACAGACTGACTCTCACTGGGGTACGGGTCCCACACACACTGACTCTCACTGGGGTACGGGTCTCACACACACTGACTCTCACTGGGGTACGGGTCCCACACACACTGACTCTCACTGGGTACGGGTCCCACACACACACTGAATCTCACTGGGGTACAGGTCCCACATACACACACTGACTCTCACTGGTGTTCAGGTCCCACACACACACACTGACTCTCACTGGGGTACGGGTCCCACACACACTGACACTCACTGGGGTGCGGGTCCCACACACACACTGACTCTCACTGGGGTACGGGTCCCACACACACACTGACTCACACTGGGGTATGGGTCCCACAAATACACTGACTCTCACTGGGATACGGGTGCCACACACACTGACTCTCACTGGGGTACGGGTCCCACACACACTGACTCTCACTGGGGTACGGGTCCCACACACACTGACTCTCACTGGGGTACGGGTCCCACAGACACTGACTCTCACTGGGGTACGGGTCCCACACACACACTGACTCTCACTGGGGTATGGGTCCCACACACACACTGACTCTCACTGGGGTACGGGTCCCACACACACTGACTCTCACTGGGGTATGAGTCCCACACACACACTGACTCTCACTGGGGTACGGGTCACACACACTGACTCTCACTGGGGTACGGGTCCCACACACACACTGACTCTCACTGGGATATGGGTCTCACACTCACACTGACTCTCATTGGGGTACGGGTCCCACACACACACTGACTCTCACTGGGGTACGGGTCCCACACACACACTGACTCTCACTGGGGTACGGGTCCCACACGCACACTGACTCTCACTGGGGTACGGGTCCCACACACACACTGACTCTCACTGGGGTACGGGTCCCACACACACACTGACTCTCACTGGGGTACGGGTCCCACACACACACTGACTCTCCCTGGGGTACGGGTCACACACACACACTGACTCTCACTGGGGTACGGGTCCCACACACACACTGACTCTCACTGGGGTACGGGTCCCACACACACACTGACTCTCACTGGGGCACGGGTCCCACACACACACTGACTCTCACTGGGGTATGGGTCCCACACACACACTGACTCTCACTGGGGTACGGGTCACACACACACACTGACTCTCACTGGGGTACGGGTCACACACACACACTGACTCTCACTGGGGTACGGGTCCCACACACACACTGACTCTCACTGGGGTACGGGTCCCTCACACACTGACTCTCACTGGGGTTCAGGTCCCACACACACACACTGACTCTCACTGGGGTACGGGTCCCACACACACTGACACTCACTGGGGTACGGGTCCCACGCACACACTGACTCTCACTGGGGAATGGGTCCCACACACACACTGACTCACACTGGGGTACGGGTCCCACAAATACACTGCCTCTCACTGGGGTACAGGTCCCACACACACTGACTCTCACTGGGGTACGGGTCCCACACACAGACTGACTCTCACTGGGGTACGGGTCCCACACACACTGACTCTCACTGGGGTACGGGTCTCACACACACTGACTCTCACTGGGGTACGGGTCCCACACACACTGACTCTCACTGGGTATGGGTCCCACACACACACTGAATCTCACTGAGGTACAGGTCCCACATACACACACTGACTCTCACTGGTGTTCAGGTCCCACACACACACACTGACTCTCACTGGGGTACGGGTCCCACACACACTGACACTCACTGGGGTGCGGGTCCCACACACACACTGACTCTCACTGGGGTACGGGTCCCACACACACACTGACTCACACTGGGGTATGGGTCCCACAAATACACTGACTCTCACTGGGATACGGGTGCCACACACACTGACTCTCACTGGGGTACGGGTCCCACACACACTGACTCTCACTGGGGTACGGGTCCCACACACACTGACTCTCACTGGGGTACGGGTCCCACAGACACTGACTCTCACTGGGGTACGGGTCCCACACACACACTGACTCTCACTGGGGTATGGGTCCCACACACACACTGACTCTCACTGGGGTACGGGTCCCACACACACTGACTCTCACTGGGGTATGAGTCCCACACACACACTGACTCTCACTGGGGTACGGGTCACACACACTGACTCTCACTGGGGTACGGGTCCCACACACACACTGACTCTCACTGAGGTCGGGTCCCACACACACACTGACTCTCACTGGGGTCGGGTCCCACACACACACTGACTCTCACTGGGGTACGGGTCACACACACATACTGACTCTCAATGGGGTATGGGTCCCACACACACACTGACTCTCACTGGGGTACGGGTCCCACACACACTGACTCTCACTGGGGTACGGGTCCCACACACACACTGACTCTCACTGGGGTACGGGTCACACACACACACTGACTCTCAATGGGGTATGGGTCCCACACACACACTGACTCTCACTGGGGTACGGGACACACACACACTGACTCTCACTGGGGTATGGGTCCCACACACACTGACACTCACTGGGGTACGGGTCCCACACACACACTGACTATCACTGGGGTATTGGTCCCACACACACACTGACTCTCACTGGTGTACGGGACACACACACACTGACTCTCACTGGGGTATGGGTCCCACACACACTGACTCTCACTGGGGTTCAGGTCCCACACACACACACTGACTCTCACTGGGGTATGGGTCCCACACACACTGACACTCACTGGGGTACGGGTCCCACACACATATTGACTCTCACTGGGGAATGGGTCCCACACACACACTGACTCACACTGGGGTATGGGTCCCACAAATACACTGACTCTCACTGGGGTACGGGTCCCACACACACTGACTCTCACTGGGGTACGGGTCCCACAGACACTGACTCTCAATGGTGTACGGGACACACACACACTGACTCTCACTGGGGTACGGGTCTCACACACACACTGACTCTCACTGGGGTACGGGTCCCACACACACACTGACTCTCACTGGGGTACGGGTCCCACACACACACTGACTCTCACTGGGGTACGGGTCCCACACACACACTGACTATCACTGGGGTACGGGTCCCACACACACACTGACTCTCACTGGGGTACGGGTCCCACACACACACTGACTCTCACTGGGGAATGGGTCCCACACACACACTGACTCACACTGGGGTATGGGTCCCACAAATACACTGACTCTCACTGGGGTACGGGTGCCGCACACACTGACTCTCACTGGGGTACGGGTGCCACACACACTGACTCTCACTGGGGTACGGGTCCCAAACACACTGACTCTCACTGGGGTACGGGTCCCACAGACACTGACTCTCACTGGGGTACGGGTCCCACACACACTGACTCTCACTGGGGTACCGTTCCCACACACACACTGACTCTCACTGGGGTACGGGTCCCACACACACTGACTCTCACTGGGGTACGGGTCCCACACACACGCTGACTCTCACTGGGGTACGGGTCGCACACACACTGACTCTCACTGGGGTACGGGTCTCACACACACTGACTCTCACTGGGGTACGGGTCCCACACACACTGACTCTCACTGGGTACGGGTCCCACACACACACTGACTCTCACTGGTGTATGGGACACACGCACACTGACTCTCACTGGGGTACAGGTCCCACATGCACACACTGACTCTCACTGGGGTTCAGGTCCCACACACACACACTGACTCTCACTGGGGTACGGGTCCCACACACACTGACACTCACTGGGGTGCGGGTCCCACACACACACTGACTCTCACTGGGGTACGGGTCCCACACACACACTGACTATCACTGGCGTATGGGTCCCACACACACACTGACTCACACTGGGGTATGGGTCCCACAAATTCACTGACTCTCACTGGGATACGGGTTCCACACACACTGACTCTCACTGGGGTACGGGTCCCACACACACTGACTCTCACTGGGGTACGGGTCCCACACACACACTGACTCTCACTGGGGTATGGGTCCCACACACACACTGACTCTCACTGGGGTACGGGTCCCACACACACTGACTCTCACTGGGGTATGAGTCCCACACACACACTGACTCTCACTGGGGTACGGGTCACACACACTGACTCTCAGTGGGGTACGGGTCCCACACACACACTGACTCTCACTGGGGTCGGGTCCCACACACACACTGACTCTCACTGGGGTACGGGTCACACACACACACTGACTCTCACTGGGGTACGGGTCCCACACACACAATGACTCTCACTGGGGTACGGTTCCCACACACACACTGACTCTCACTGGGGTACGGGTCCCACACACACACTGACTCTCACTGGGGTATTGGTCCCACACACACACTGACTCTCACTGGGGTACGGGTCACACACACACACTGACTCTCACTGGGGTACGGGTCACACACACACACTGACTCTCACTGGGGTACGGGTCCCACACACACACTGACTCTCACTGGGGTATGGGTCCCACACACACTGACTCTCACTGGGGTTCAGGTCCCACACACACACACTGACTCTCACTGGGGTACGGGTCCCACACACACTGACACTCACTGGGGTACGGGTCCCACACACACACTGACTCTCACTGGGGTACGGGTCCCACACACACACTGACTCTCACTGGGGTACGGGTCCCACACACACACTGACTCACACTGGGGTATGGGTCCCACAAATACACTGACTCTCACTGGGATACGGGTGCCACACACACTGACTCTCACTGGGGTACGGGTCCCACACACACTGACTCTCACTGGGGTACGGGTCCCACACACACTGACTCTCACTGGGGTACGGGTCCCACAGACACTGACTCTCACTGGGGTACGGGTCCCACACACACACTGACTCTCACTGGGGTATGGGTCCCACACACACTCTGACTCTCACTGCGGTATGGGTCCCACACACACTGACTCTCACTGGGGTATGAGTCCCACACACACACTGACTCTCAAAGGGGTACGGGTCACACACACTGACTCTCACTGGGGTACGGGTCCCACACACACACTGACTCTCACTGGGGTCGGGTCCCACACACACACTGACTCTCACTGGGGTCGGGTCCCACACACACACTGACTCTCACTGGGGTACGGGTCACACACACACACTGACTCTCAATGGGGTATGGGTCCCACACACACACTGACTCTCACTGGGGTACGGGTCCCACACACACTGACTCTCATTGGGGTACGGGTCCCACACACACACTGACTCTCACTGGGGTACGGGTCACACACACACACTGACTCTCAATGGGGTATGGGTCCCACACACACACTGACTCTCACTGGGGTACGGGACACACACACACTGACTCTCACTGGGGTATGGGTCCCACACACACTGACACTCACTGGGGTACGGGTCCCACACACACACTGACTATCACTGGGGTATGGGTCCCACACACACACTGACTCTCACTGGTGTACGGGACACACACACACTGACTCTCACTGGGGTATGGGTCCCACACACACACTGACTCTCACTGGGGTACAGGTCCCACACACACACTGACTCTCACTGGGGTACGGGTCCCACACACACACTGACTCTCACTGGGGTATGGGTCCCACACACACACTGACTCTCACTGGGGTACGGGTCACACACACACACTGACTCTCACTGGGGTATGGGTCCCACACACACACTGACTCTCACTGGGGTATGTGTCCCACACACACTGACTCTCACTGGGGTACGGGTCCCACTCACACACACTGACTCTCACTGGGGTACGGGTCCCACACACACACTGACTCTCACTGGGGTATGGGTCCCACACACACACTGACTCTCACTGGGGTACAGGTCCCACACACACACTTGACTCTCACTGGGGTACGGGTCCCACACACACACTGACTCTCACTGGGGTACGGGTCCCACACGCACTGACTCTCACTGGGGTATGGGTCCCACACACACACTGACTCTCACTGGGGTACGGGTCCCACACACACACTGACTCACACTGGGGTATGGGTCACACACACACTGACTCTCGCCCGGGGTACGGGTCCCACACACACACTGACTCTCACTGTGGTACGTGTCCCACACACACTGACTCTCACTGGGGAACGGGTCACACACACACTGACTCTCACTGGGGTACGGGTCCCACACACACACTGACTCTCACTGGGGTACGGGTCCCACACACACACTGACTCTCACTGGGGTACGGGTCACACACACACACTGACTCACGGGGGTATGGGTCCCACACACACTGACTCTCACTGGGGTACGGGTCCCACACACACACTGACTCTCACTGGGGTACGGGTCCCACACACACACTGACTCTCACTGGGTTACGGGTCCCACACACACACTGACTGTCACTGGGGTACGGGTCACACACACACACTGACTCCCACTGTGGTACGGGTCCCACACACACACTGACTCTCACTGGTGTACGGGACACACACACACACTGACTCTCACTGGGGTACAGGTCCCACACACACACTGACTCTCACTGGGGTTCAGGTCCCACACACACACACTGACTCTCACTGGGATACGGGTCCCACACACACTGACACTCACTGGGGTACGGGTCCCACACACACACTGACTCTCACTGGGGAATGGGTCCCACACACACACTGACTCACACTGGGGTATGGGTCCCACAAATACACTGACTCTCACTGGGGTACGGGTGCCACACACACTGACTCTCACTGGGGTACGGGTGCCACACACACTGACTCTCACTGGGGTACGGGTCCCACACTCACTGACTCTCACTGGGGTACGGGTCCCACAGACACTGACTCTCACTGGGGTACGGGTCCCACACACACACTGACTCTCACTGGGGTACGGGTCCCACACACACTGACTCTCACTGGGGTACGGGTCCCACACACACACTGACACTCACTGGGGTACGGGTCCCACACACACTGACTCTCACTGGGGTACGGGTCCCACACACTCTGACTCTCACTGGGGTACGGGTCCCACACACACACTGACACTCACTGGGGTATGGGTCCCACACACACTGACTCTCACTGGGGTACGGGTCCCACACACACTGACTCTCACTGGGGTACGGGTCCCACACACACACTGACTCTCACTGGTGTACGGGACACACGCACACTGACTCTCACTGGGGTACAGGTCCCACATACACACACTGACTCTCACTGGGGTTCAGGTCCCACACACACACACTGACTCTCACTGGGGTACGGGTCACACACACACTGACACTCACTGGGGTGTGGGTCCCACACACACACTGACTCTCACTGGGGCACGGGTCCCACACACACACTGACTCTCACTGGGGTATGGGTCCCACACACACACTGACTCTCACTGGGGTACGGGTCACACACACACACTGACTCTCACTGGGGTACGGGTCACACACACACACTGACTCTCACTGGGGTACGGGTCCCACACACACACTGACTCTCACTGGGGTACGGGTCCCTCACACACTGACTCTCACTGGGGTTCAGGTCCCACACACACACACTGACTCTCACTGGGGTACGGGTCCCACACACACTGACACTCACTGGGGTACGGGTCCCACGCACACACTGACTCTCACTGGGGAATGGGTCCCACACACACACTGACTCACACTGGGGTACGGGTCCCACTAATACACTGACTCTCACTGGGGTACGGGTGCCACACACACTGACTCTCACTGGGGTACGGGTGCCACACACACTTACTCTCACTGCGTGTACGGGTCCCACACACACTGACTCTCACTGGGGTACGGGTCCCACAGACACTGACTCTCACTGGGGTACGGGTCCCACACACACACTGACTCTCACTGGGGTACGGGTCCCACACACACACAGACTCTCACTGGGGCACGGGTCCCACACACACACTGACTCTCACTGGGGTATGGGTCCCACACACACACTGACTCTCACTGGGGTACGGGTCACACACACACACTGAATCTCACTGGGGTACGGGTCACACACACACACTGACTCTCACTGGGGTACGGGTCCCACACACACACTGACTCTCACTGGGGTACGGGTCCCTCACACACTGACTCTCACTGGGGTTCAGGTCCCACACACACACACTGACTCTCACTGGGGTACGGGTCCCACACACACTGACACTCACTGGGGTACGGGTCCCACGCACACACTGACTCTCACTGGGGAATGGGTCCCACACACACACTGACTCACACTGGGGTACGGGTCCCACAAATACACTGACTCTCACTGGGGTACGGGTGCCACACACACTGACTCTCACTGGGGTACGGGTGCCACACACACTTACTCTCACTGCGTGTACGGGTCCCACACACACTGACTCTCACTGGGGTACGGGTCCCACGGACACTGACTCTCACTGGGGTACGGGTCCCACACACACACTGACTCTCACTGGGGTACGGGTCCCACACACACACAGACTCTCACTGGGGTACGGGTCCCACACACACTGACTCTCACTGGGGTACGGGTCCCACACACACACTGACTCTCACTGGGATACGGGTCCCACACACACACTGACTCTCACTGGGGTACGGGTCCCACACACACTCTGACTCTCACTGGGGTACGGGTCCCACACACACACTGACTCTCACTGGGGTATGGGTCCCACACACACACTGACTCTCACTGGGGTACGGGTCACACACACACACTGACTCTCACTGGGGTACGGGTCCCACACACACACTGACTCTCACTGGGGTACGGGTCCCACACACACACTGACTCTCACTGGGGCACGGGTCCCACACACACACTGACTCTCACTGGGGTATGGGTCCCACACACACACTGACTCTCACTGGGGTACGGGTCACACACACACACTGACTCTCACTGGGGTACAGGTCACACACACACACTGACTCTCACTGGGGTACGGGTCCCACACACACACTGACTCTCACTGGGGTACGGGTCCCACACACACTGACTCTCACTGGGGTTCAGGTCCCACACACACACACTGACTCTCACTGGGGTACGGGTCCCACACACACTGACACTCACTGGGGTACGGGTCCCACGCACACACTGACTCTCACTGGGGAATGGGTCCCACAAAAACACTGACTCACACTGGGGTATGAGTCCCACACACACACTGACTCTCACTGGGGTACGGGTCACACACACTGACTCTCACTGGGGTACGGGTGCCACACACACTTACTCTCACTGCGTGTACGGGTCCCACACACACTGACTCTCACTGGGGTACGGGTCCCACAGACACTGACTCTCACTGGGGTACGGGTCTCACACACACACTGACTCTCACTGGGGTACGGGTCCCACACACACACTGACTCTCACTGGGGTACGGGTCCCACACACACTGACTCTCACTGGGGTACGGGTCCCACACACAGACTGACTCTCACTGGGGTACGGGTCCCACACACACTGACTCTCACTGGGGTACGGGTCTCACACACACTGACTCTCACTGGGGTACGGGTCCCACACACACTGACTCTCACTGGGTACGGGTCCCACACACACACTGAATCTCACTGGGGTACAGGTCCCACATACACACACTGACTCTCACTGGTGTTCATGTCCCACACACACACACTGACTCTCACTGGGGTACGGGTCCCACACACACTGACACTCACTGGGGTGCGGGTCCCACACACACACTGACTCTCACTGGGGTACGGGTCCCACACACACACTGACTCACACTGGGGTATGGGTCCCACAAATACACTGACTCTCACTGGGATACGGGTGCCACACACACTGACTCTCACTGGGGTACGGGTCCCACACACACTGACTCTCACTGGGGTACGGGTCCCACACACACTGACTCTCACTGGGGTACTGGTCCCACAGACACTGACTCTCACTGGGGTACGGGTCCCACACACACACTGACTCTCACTGGGGTATGGGTCCCACACACACACTGACTCTCACTGGGGTACGGGTCCCACACACACTGACTCTCACTGGGGTATGAGTCCCACACACACACTGACTCTCACTGGGGTACGGGTCACACACACTGACTCTCACTGGGGTACGGGTCCCACACACACACTGACTCTCACTGGGATATGGGTCTCACACTCACACTGACTCTCACTGGGGTACGGGTCCCACACGCACACTGACTCTCACTGGGGTACGGGTCCCACACACACACTGACTCTCACTGGGGTACGGGTCCCACACACACACTGACTCTCACTGGGGTACGGGTCCCACACACACACTGACTCTCACTGGGGTACGGGTCCCACACACACACTGACTCTCACTGGGGTATGGGTCCCACACACACACTGACTCTCCCTGGGGTACGGGTCACACACACACACTGACTCTCACTGGGGTACGGGTCCCACACACACACTGACTCTCACTGGGGTACGGGTCCCACACACACACTGACTCTCACTGGGGCACGGGTCCCACACACACACTGACTCTCACTGGGGTATGGGTCCCACACACACACTGACTCTCACTGGGGTACGGGTCACACACACACACTGACTCTCACTGGGATACGGGTCACACACACACACTGACTCTCACTGGGGTACGGGTCCCACACACACACTGACTCTCACTGGGGTACGGGTCCCTCACACACTGACTCTCACTGGGGTTCAGGTCCCACACACACACACTGACTCTCACTGGGGTACGGGTCCCACACACACTGACACTCACTGGGGTACGGGTCCCACGCACACACTGACTCTCACTGGGGAATGGGTCCCACACACACACTGACTCACACTGGGGTACGGGTCCCACAAATACACTGACTCTCACTGGGGTACGGGTGCCACACACACTGACTCTCACTGGGGTACGGGTGCCACACACACTTACTCTCACTGCGTGTACGGGTCCCACACACACTGACTCTCACTGGGGTACGGGTCCCACAGACACTGACTCTCACTGGGGTACGGGTCCCACACACACACTGACTCTCACTGGGGTACGGGTCCCACACACACACAGACTCTCACTGGGGTACGGGTCCCACACACACTGACTCTCACTGGGGTACGGGTCCCACACACAGACTGACTCTCACTGGGGTACGGGTCCCACACACACTGACTCTCACTGGGGTACGGGTCTCACACACACTGACTCTCACTGGGGTACGGGTCCCACACACACTGACTCTCACTGGGTACGGGTCCCACACACACACTGAATCTCACTGGGGTACAGGTCCCACATACACACACTGACTCTCACTGGGGTTCAGGTCCCACACACACACACTGACTCTCACTGGGGTACGGGTCCCACACACACTGACACTCACTGGGGTGCGGGTCCCACACACACACTGACTCTCACTGGGGTACGGGTCCCACACACACACTGACTCACACTGGGGTATGGGTCCCACAAATACACTGACTCTCACTGGGATACGGGTGCCACACACACTGACTCTCACTGGGGTACGGGTCCCACACACACTGACTCTCACTGGGGTACGGGTCCCACACACACTGACTCTCACTGGGGTACGGGTCCCACACACACTGACTCTCACTGGGGTACGGGTCCCACACACACACTGACTCTCACTGGGGTACGGGTCCCACAAACACTGACTCTCACTGGGGTATGAGTCCCACACACACGCTGACTCTCACTGGGGTACGGGTCCCACACACACTGACTCTCACTGGGGTACGGGTCTCACACACACTGACTCTCACTGGGGTACGGGTCCCACACACACTGACTCTCACTGGGTACGGGTCCCACACACACACTGACTCTCACTGGTGTACGGGACACACGCACACTGACTCTCACTGGGGTACAGGTCCCACATGCACACACTGACTCTCACTGGGGTTCAGGTCCCACACACACACACTGACTCTCACTGGGGTACGGGTCCCACACACACTGACACTCACTGGGGTGCGGGTCCCACACACACACTGACTCTCACTGGGGTACGGGTCCCACACACACACTGACTATCACTGGCGTATGGGTCCCACACACACACTGACTCACACTGGGGTATGGGTCCCACAAATTCACTGACTCTCACTGGGATACGGGTTCCACACACACTGACTCTCACTGGGGTACGGGTCCCACACACACTGACTCTCACTGGGGTACGGGTCCCACAGACACTGACTCTCACTGGGGTACGGGTCCCACACACACACTGACTCTCACTGGGGTATGGGTCCCACACACACACTGACTCTCACTGGGGTACGGGTCCCACACACACTGACTCTCACTGGGGTATGAGTCCCACACACACACTGACTCTCACTGGGGTACGGGGCACACACACTGACTCTCAGTGGGGTACGGGTCCCACACACACACTGACTCTCACTGGGGTCGGGTCCCACACACACACTGACTCTCATTGGGGTACGGGTCACACACACACACTGACTCTCACTGGGGTACGGGTCCCACACACACAATGACTCTCACTGTGGTACGGGTCCCACACACACACTGACTCTCACTGGGGTACGGGTCCCACACACACACTGACTCTCACTGGGGTATTGGTCCCACACACACACTGACTCTCACTGGGGTACGGGTCACACACACACACTGACTCTCACTGGGGTACGGGTCACACACACACACTGACTCTCACTGGGGTACGGGTCCCACACACACACTGACTCTCACTGGGGTATGGGTCCCACACACACTGACTCTCACTGGGGTTCAGGTCCCACACACACACACTGACTCTCACTGGGGTACGGGTCCCACACACACTGACACTCACTGGGGTACGGGTCCCACACACACACTGACTCTCACTGGGGTACGGGTCCCACACACACACTGACTCTCACTGGGGTACGGGTCCCACACACACACTGACTCACACTGGGGTATGGGTCCCACAAATACACTGACTCTCACTGGGATACGGGTGCCACACACACTGACTCTCACTGGGGTACGGGTCCCACACACACTGACTCTCACTGGGGTACGGGTCCCACACACACTGACTCTCACTGGGGTACGGGTCCCACAGACACTGACTCTCACTGGGGTACGGGTCCCACACACACACTGACTCTCACTGGGGTATGGGTCCCACACACACACTGACTCTCACTGCGGTACGGGTCCCACACACACTGACTCTCACTGGGGTATGAGTCCCACACACACACTGACTCTCACAGGGGTACGGGTCACACACACTGACTCTCACTGGGGTACGGGTCCCACACACACACTGACTCTCACTGGGGTCGGGTCCCACACACACACTGACTCTCACTGGGGTCGGGTCCCACACACACACTGACTCTCACTGGGGTACGGGTCACACACACACACTGACTCTCAATGGGGTATGGGTCCCACACACACACTGACTCTCACTGGGGTACGGGTCCCACACACACTGACTCTCATTGGGGTACGGGTCCCACACACACACTGACTCTCACTGGGGTACGGGTCACACACACACACTGACTCTCAATGGGGTATGGGTCCCACACACACACTGACTCTCACTGGGGTACGGGACACACACACACTGACTCTCACTGGGGTATGGGTCCCACACACACTGACACTCACTGGGGTACGGGTCCCTCATACACACTGACTATCACTGGGGTATGGGTCCCACACACACACTGACTCTCACTGGTGTACGGGACACACACACACTGACTCTCACTGGGGTATGGGTCCCACACACACACTGACTCTCACTGGGGTACAGGTCCCACACACACACTGACTCTCACTGGGGTACGGGTCCCACACACACACTGACTCTCACTGGGGTATGGGTCCCACACACACACTGACTCTCACTGGGGTACGGGTCACACACACACACTGACTCTCACTGGGGTACGGGTCCCACACACACACTGACTCTCACTGGGGTATGTGTCCCACACACACTGACTCTCACTGGGGTACGGGTCCCACTCACACACACTGACTCTCACTGGGGTACGGGTCCCACACACACACTGACTCTCACTGGGGTATGGGTCCCACACACACACTGACTCTCACTGGGGTACAGGTCCCACACACACACTTGACTCTCACTGGGGTACGGGTCCCACACACACACTGACTCTCACTGGGGTACGGGTCCCACACGCACTGACTCTCACTGGGGTATGGGTCCCACACACACACTGACTCTCACTGGGGTACGGGTCCCACACACACACTGACTCACACTGGGGTATGGGTCACACACACACTGACTCTCGCCCGGGGTACGGGTCCCACACACACACTGACTCTCACTGTGGTACGTGTCCCACACACACTGACTCTCACTGGGGAACGGGTCACACACACACTGACTCTCACTGGGGTACGGGTCCCACACACACACTGACTCTCACTGGGGTACGGGTCCCACACACACACTGACTCTCACTGGGGTACGGGTCACACACACACACTGACTCACGGGGGTATGGGTCCCACACACACTGACTCTCACTGGGGTACGGGTCCCACACACACACTGACTCTCACTGGGGTACGGGTCCCACACACACTCTGACTCTCACTGGGTTACGGGTCCCACACACACACTGACTGTCACTGGGGTACGGGTCACACACACACACTGACTCTCACTGTGGTACGGGTCCCACACACACACTGACTCTCACTGGTGTACGGGACACACACACACACTGACTCTCACTGGGGTACAGGTCCCACACACACACTGACTCTCACTGGGGTTCAGGTCCCACACACACACACTGACTCTCACTGGGGTACGGGTCCCACACACACTGACACTCACTGGGGTACGGGTCCCACACACACACTGACTCTCACTGGGGAATGGGTCCCACACACACACTGACTCACACTGGGGTATGGGTCCCACAAATACACTGACTCTCACTGGGGTACGGGTGCCACACACACTGACTCTCACTGGGGTACGGGTGCCACACACACTGACTCTCACTGGGGTACGGGTCCCACACTCACTGACTCTCACTGGGGTACGGGTCCCACAGACACTGACTCTCACTGGGGTACGGGTCCCACACACACACTGACTCTCACTGGGGTACGGGTCCCACACACACTGACTCTCACTGGGGTACGGGTCCCACACACACACTGACACTCACTGGGGTACGGGTCCCACACACACTGACTCTCACTGGGGTACGGGTCCCACACACTCTGACTCTCACTGGGGTACGGGTCCCACACACACACTGACACTCACTGGGGTATGGGTCCCACACACACTGACTCTCACTGGGGTACGGGTCCCACACACACTGACTCTCACTGGGGTACGGGTCCCACACACACACTGACTCTCACTGGTGTACGGGACACACGCACACTGACTCTCACTGGGGTACAGGTCCCACATACACACACTGACTCTCACTGGGGTTCAGGTCCCACACACACACACTGACTCTCACTGGGGTACGGGTCCCACACACACACTGACTCTCACTGGGGTACGGGTCCCACACACACACAGACTCTCACTGGGGTACGGGTCCCACACACACTGACTCTCACTGGGGTAGGGGTCCCACACACACACTGACTCTCACTGGGATACGGGTCCCACACACACACTGACTCTCACTGGGGTACGGGTCCCACACACACTCTGACTCTCACTGGGGTACGGGTCCCACACACACACTGACTCTCACTGGGGTATGGGTCCCACACACACACTGACTCTCACTGGGGTACGGGTCACACACACACACTGACTCTCACTGGGGTACGGGTCCCACACACACACTGACTCTCACTGGGGTACGGGTCCCACACACACACTGACTCTCACTGGGGCACGGGTCCCACACACACACTGACTCTCACTGGGGTATGGGTCCCACACACACACTGACTCTCACTGGGGTACGGGTCACACACACACACTGACTCTCACTGGGGTACAGGTCACACACACACACTGACTCTCACTGGGGTACGGGTCCCACACACACACTGACTCTCACTGGGGTACGGGTCCCACACACACTGACTCTCACTGGGGTTCAGGTCCCACACACACACACTGACTCTCACTGGGGTACGGGTCCCACACACACTGACACTCACTGGGGTACGGGTCCCACGCACACACTGACTCTCACTGGGGAATGGGTCCCACAAAAACACTGACTCACACTGGGGTACGGGTCCCACAAATATACTGACTCTCACTGGGGTACCGGTGCCACACACACTGACTCTCACTGGGGTACGGGTGCCACACACACTTACTCTCACTGCGTGTACGGGTCCCACACACACTGACTCTCACTGGGGTACGGGTCCCACAGACACTGACTCTCACTGGGGTACGGGTCTCACACACACACTGACTCTCACTGGGGTACGGGTCCCACACACACACTGACTCTCACTGGGGTACGGGTCCCACACACACTGACTCTCACTGGGGTATGGGTCCCACACACACACTGACTCTCACTGGGGTACGGGTCCCACACACACTGACTCTCACTGGGGTACGGGTCTCACACACACTGACTCTCACTGGGGTACGGGTCCCACACACACTGACTCTCACTGGGTACGGGTCCCACACACACACTGAATCTCACTGGGGTACAGGTCCCACATACACACACTGACTCTCACTGGTGTTCAGGTCCCACACACACACACTGACTCTCACTGGGGTACGGGTCCCACACACACTGACACTCACTGGGGTGCGGGTCCCACACACACACTGACTCTCACTGGGGTACGGGTCCCACACACACACTGACTCACACTGGGGTATGGGTCCCACAAATACACTGACTCTCACTGGGATACGGGTGCCACACACACTGACTCTCACTGGGGTACGGGTCCCACACACACTGACTCTCACTGGGGTACGGGTCCCACACACACTGACTCTCACTGGGGTACTGGTCCCACAGACACTGACTCTCACTGGGGTACGGGTCCCACACACACACTGACTCTCACTGGGGTATGGGTCCCACACACACACTGACTCTCACTGGGGTACGGGTCCCACACACACTGACTCTCACTGGGGTATGAGTCCCACACACACACTGACTCTCACTGGGGTACGGGTCACACACACACACTGTCTCTCACTGGGATATGGGTCTCACACTCACACTGACTCTCACTGGGGTACGGGTCCCACACACACACTGACTCTCACTGGGGTACGGGTCCCACACACACACTGACTCTCACTGGGGTACGGGTCCCACACACACACTGACTCTCACTGGGGTACGGGTCCCACACACACACTGACTCTCACTGGGGTACGGGTCCCACACACACACTGACTCTCACTGGGGTATGGGTCCCACACACACACTGACTCTCCCTGGGGTACGGGTCACACACACACACTGACTCTCACTGGGGTACGGGTCCCACACACACACTGACTCTCACTGGGGTACGGGTCCCACACACACACTGACTCTCACTGGGGCACGGGTCCCACACACACACTGACTCTCACTGGGGTATGGGTCCCACACACACACTGACTCTCACTGGGGTACGGGTCACACACACACACTGACTCTCACTGGGATACGGGTCACACACACACACTGACTCTCACTGGGGTACGGGTCCCACACACACACTGACTCTCACTGGGGTACGGGTCCCTCACACACTGACTCTCACTGGGGTTCAGGTCCCACACACACACACTGACTCTCACTGGGGTACGGGTCCCACACACACTGACACTCACTGGGGTACGGGTCCCACGCACACACTGACTCTCACTGGGGAATGGGTCCCACACACACACTGACTCACACTGGGGTACGGGTCCCACAAATACACTGACTCTCACTGGGGTACGGGTGCCACACACACTGACTCTCACTGGGGTACGGGTGCCACACACACTTACTCTCACTGCGTGTACGGGTCCCACACACACTGACTCTCACTGGGGTACGGGTCCCACAGACACTGACTCTCACTGGGGTACGGGTCCCACACACACACTGACTCTCACTGGGGTACGGGTCCCACACACACACAGACTCTCACTGGGGTACGGGTCCCACACACACTGACTCTCACTGGGGTACGGGTCCCACACACAGACTGACTCTCACTGGGGTACGGGTCCCACACACACTGACTCTCACTGGGGTACGGGTCTCACACACACTGACTCTCACTGGGGTACGGGCCCCACACACACTGACTCTCACTGGGTACGGGTCCCACACACACACTGAATCTCACTGGGGTACAGGTCCCACATACACACACTGACTCTCACTGGGGTTCAGGTCCCACACACACACACTGACTCTCACTGGGGTACGGGTCCCACACACACTGACACTCACTGGGGTGCGGGTCCCACACACACACTGACTCTCACTGGGGTACGGGTCCCACACACACACTGACTCACACTGGGGTATGGGTCCCACAAATACACTGACTCTCACTGGGATACGGGTGCCACACACACTGACTCTCACTGGGGTACGGGTCCCACACACACTGACTCTCACTGGGGTACGGGTCCCACACACACTGACTCTCACTGGGGTACGGGTCCCACACACACTGACTCTCACTGGGGTACGGGTCCCACACACACACTGACTCTCACTGGGGTACGGGTCCCACAAACACTGACTCTCACTGGGGTATGAGTCCCACACACACACTGACTCTCACTGGGGTACGGGTCACACACACTGACTCTCACTGGGGTACGGGTCCCACACACACACTGACTCTCACTGGGGTCGGGTCCCACACACACACTGACTCTCACTGGGGTCGGGTCCCACACACACACTGACTCTCACTGGGGTACGGGTCACACACACACACTGACTCTCAATGGGGTATGGGTCCCACACACACACTGACTCTCACTGGGGTACGTGTCCCACACACACTGACTCTCACTGGGGTACGGGTC
The DNA here is from genome assembly GCA_026770705.1 of Isurus oxyrinchus. Taxonomy (NCBI): domain Eukaryota; kingdom Metazoa; phylum Chordata; class Chondrichthyes; order Lamniformes; family Lamnidae; genus Isurus; species Isurus oxyrinchus. The sequence goes on from JANJGN010000568.1 coordinate 131,021, forward strand.
CCACACACACACTGACTCTCACTGGGGTACGGGTCACACACACACACTGACTCTCAATGGGGTATGGGTCCCACACACACACTGACTCTCACTGGTGTACGGGACACACACACACTGACTCTCACTGGGGTATGGGTCCCACACACACTGACACTCACTGGGGTACGGGTCCCACACACACACTGACTATCACTGGGGTATGGGTCCCACACACACACTGACTCTCACTGGTGTACGGGACACACACACACTGACTCTCACTGGGGTATGGGTCCCACACACACTGACTCTCACTGGGGTTCAGGTCCCACACACACACACTGACTCTCACTGGGGTATGGGTCCCACACACACTGACACTCACTGGGGTACGGGTCCCACACACATATTGACTCTCACTGGGGAATGGGTCCCACACACACACTGACTCACACTGGGGTATGGGTCCCACAAATACACTGACTCTCACTGAGGTACGGGTCCCACACACACTGACTCTCACTGGGGTACGGGTCCCACAGACACTGACTCTCACTGGTGTACGGGACACACACACACTGACTCTCACTGGGGTACGGGTCCCACACACACACTGACTCTCACTGGGGTACGGGTCCCACACACACACTGACTCTCACTGGGGTACGGGTCCCACACACACACTGACTATCACTGTGGTACGGGTCCCACACACACACTGACTCTCACTGGGGTACGGGTCCCACACACACACTGACTCTCACTGGGGAATGGGTCCCACTCACACACTGACTCACACTGGGGTATGGGTCCCACAAATACACTGACTCTCACTGGGGTACGGGTGCCGCACACACTGACTCTCACTGGGGTACGGGTGCCACACACACTGACTCTCACTGGGGTACGGGTCCCAAACACACTTACTCTCACTGGGGTACGGGTCCCACAGACACTGACTCTCACTGGGGTACGGGTCCCACACACACACTGACTCTCACTGGGGTACCGTTCCCACACACACACTGACTCTCACTGGGGTACGGGTCCCACACACACTGACTCTCACTGGGGTACGGGTCCCACACACACACTGACTCTCACTGGGGTACGGGTCCCACACACACTGACTCTCACTGGGGTACGGGTCTCACACACACTGACTCTCACTGGGGTACGGGTCCCACACACACTGACTCTCACTGGGTAAGGGTCCCACACACACACTGACTCTCACTGGTGTACGGGACACACGCACACTGACTCTCACTGGGGTACAGGTCCCACATACACACACTGACTCTCACTGGGGTTCAGGTCCCACACACACACACTGACTCTCACTGGGGTACGGGTCCCACACACACTGACACTCACTGGGGTGCGGGTCCCACACACACACTGACTCTCTCTGGGGTACGGGTCCCACACACACACTGACTATCACTGGCGTATGGGTCCCACACACACACTGACTCACACTGGGGTATGGGTCCCACAAATACACTGACTCTCACTGGCATACGGGTTCCACACACACTGACTCTCACTGAGGTACGGGTCCCACACACACTGACTCTCACTGGGGTACGGGTCCCACAGACACTGACTCTCACTGGGGTACGGGTCCCACACACACACTGACTCTCACTGGGGTATGGGTCCCACACACACACTGACTCTCACTGGGGTACGGGTCCCACACACACTGACTCTCACTGGGGTATGAGTCCCACACACACACTGACTCTCACTGGGGTACGGGTCACACACACTGACTCTCAGTGGGGTACGGGTCCCACACACACACTGACTCTCACTGGGGTCGGGTCCCACACACACACTGACTCTCACTGGGGTACGGGTCACACACACACACTGACTCTCACTGGGGTACGGGTCCCACACACACAATGACTCTCACTGGGGTACGGGTCCCACACACACACTGACTCTCACTGGGGTATTGGTCCCACACACACACTGACTCTCACTGGGGTACGGGTCACACACACACACTGACTCTCACTGGGGTACGGGTCACACACACACACTGACTCTCACTGGGGTACGGGTCCCACACACACACTGACTCTCACAGGGGTATTGGTCCCACACACACTGACTCTCACTGGGGTTCAGGTCCCACACACACACACTGACTCTCACTGGAGTACGGGTCCTACACACACTGACACTCACTGGGGTACGGGTCCCACACACACACTGACTCTCACTGGGGTACGGGTCCCACACACACACTGACTCTCACTGGGGTACGGGTCCCACACACACACTGACTCACACTGGGGTATGGGTCCCACAAATACACTGACTCTCACTGGGGCACGGGTGCCACACACACTGACTCTCACTGGGGTACGGGTGCCACACACACTGACTCTCACTGGGGTACGGGTCCCACACACACTGACTCTCACTGGGGTACGGGTCCCACAGACACTGACTCTCACTGGGGTATGGGTCCAACACACACACTGACTCTCACTGGGGTACGGGTTCCACACACACACTGACTCTCACTGGGGTACGGGTCCCACACACACTGACTCTCACTGGGGTACGGGTCCCACACACACACTGACTCTCACTGGGGTACGCGTCCCACACACACTGACTCTCACTGGGGTACGGGTCTCACACACACTGACTCTCACTGGGGTACGGGTCCCACACACACTGACTCTCACTGGGTACGGGTCCCACACACACACTGACTCTCACTGGTGTACGGGACACACGCACACTGACTCTCACTGGGGTACAGGTCCCACATACACACACTGACTCTCACTGGGGTTCAGGTCCCACACACACACACTGACTCTCACTGGGGTACGGGTCCCACACACACTGACACTCACTGGGGTGCGGGTCCCACACACACACTGACTCTCACTGGGGTACGGGTCCCACACACACACTGACTATCACTGGGGTACGGGTCCCACACACACACTGACTCACACTGGGGTATGGGTCCCACAAATACACTGACTCTCACTGGGATACGGGTGCCACTCACACTGACTCTCACTGGGGTACGGGTCCCACACACACTGACTCTCACTGGGGGACGGGTCCCACAGACACTGACTCTCACTGGGGTACGGGTCCCACACACACACTGACTCTCACTGGGGTATGGGTCCCACACACACACTGACTCTCACTGGGGTACGGGTCCCACACACACTGACTCTCACTGGGGTATGAGTCCCACACACACACTGACTCTCACTGGGGTACGGGTCACACACACACTGACTCTCACTGGGGTATGAGTCCCACACACACACTGACTCTCACTGGGGTACGGGTCCCACACTCACACTGACTCTCACTGGGGTCGGGTCCCACACACACACTGACTCTCACTGGGGTACGGGTCACACACACACACTGACTCTCACTGGGGTATGGGACCCACACACACACTGACTCTCATTGGTGTACGGGACACACACACACTGACTCTCACTGGGGTATGGGTCCCACACACACTGACTCTCACTAGGTTACGGGTCCAACACACACTGACTCTCACTGGGGTTCAGGTCCCACTCACACTGACTCTCACTGGGGTATGGGTCCCACACACACTGACACTCACTGGGGTACGGGTCCCACACACACACTGACTATCACTGGGGTATGGGTCCCACACACACACTGACTCTCACTGGTGTACGGGACACACACACACTGACTCTCACTGGGGTACGGGTCCCACACACACTGACTCTCACTGGGGTTCAGGTCCCACTCACACTGACTCTCACTGGGGTATGGGTCCCACACACACTGACTCTCACTGGGGTACGGGTCCCACACACGCACTGACTCTCACTGGGGTACGGGTGCCACACACACTGACTCTCACTGGGGTACGGGTCCCACACACACTGACTCTCAATGGGGTACGGGTCCCACAGACACTGACTCTCACTGGTGTACGGGACACACACACACTGACTCTCACTCGGGTACAGGTCCCACACACACACTGACTCTCACTGGCGTTCAGGTCCCACACACACACTCTGACTCTCACTGGGGTACGGGTCCCACACACACTGACACTCACTGGGGTACGGGTCCCACACACACTGACACTCACTGGGGTACGGGTCCCACACACACACTGACTCTCACTGGGGAATGGGTCCCACACACACACTGACTCACACTGGGGTATGGGTCCCACAAATACACTGACTCTCACTGGGGTACGGGTGCCACACACACTGACTCTCACTGGGGTATGGGTGCCACACACACTGACTCTCACTGGGGTACGGGTGCCACACACACTGACTCTCACTGGGGTACGGGTCCCACAGACACTGACTCTCACTGGGGTACGGGTCCCACACACACACTGACTCTCACTGGGGTACGGGTCACACACACACACTGACTCTCACTGGGGTATGGGTCCCACACACGCACTGACTCTCATTGGTGTACGGGGCACACACACACTGACTCTCACTGGGGTATGGACCCACACACACTGACTCTCACTGGGGTACGGGTCCCACACACACTGACTCTCACTGGGTTACGGGTCCCACACACACACTGACTCTCACTGGGGTACGGGTCCCACACACACTGACTCTCACTGGGGTACGGGTCTCACACACACTGACTCTCACTGGGGTACGGGTCCCACACACACTGACTCTCACTGGGTACGGGTCCCACACACACACTGACTCTCACTGGTGTACGGGACACACGCACACTGACTCTCACTGGGGTGCAGGTCCCACATACACACACTGACTCTCACTGGGGTTCAGGTCCCACACACACACACTGACTCTCACTGGGGTACGGGTCCCACACACACACTGAGTATCACTGGGGTATGGGTCCCACCCACACACTGACTCACACTGGGGTATGGGTCCCACAAATACACTGACTCTCACTGGGATACGGGTGCCACACACACTGACTCTCACTGGGGTACGGGTCCCACACACACTGACTCTCACTGGGGTACGGGTCCCACAGACACTGACTCTCACTGGGGTACGGGTCGCACACACACACTGACTTTCACTGGGGTATGGGTCCGACACACACACTGACTCTCACTGGGGTATGGGTCACACACACACTGACTCTCACTGGGGTATGAGTCCCACACACACACTGACTCTCACTGGGGTACGGGTCACACACACTGACTCTCACTGGGGTACGGGTCCCACACACACACTGACCCTCACTGGGGTCGGCTCCCACACACACACTGACTCTCACTGGGGTACGGGTCACACACACACACTGACTCTCACTGGGGTATGGGTCCCACACACACACTGACTCTCATTGGTGTACGGGACACACACACACTGACTCTCACTGGGGTATGGGTCCCAGACACACTGACTCTCACTGGGGTACGGGTCCCACACACACTGACTCTCACTGGGGTACGGGTCCCACACACACACTGACTCTCACTGGTTTACGGGACACACACACACTGACTCTCACTGGGGTACGGGTCCCACACACACTGACTCTCACTGGGGTTCAGGTCCCACACACACACACTGACTCTCACTTGGGTATGGGTCCCACACACACTGACACTCACTGGGGTACGGGTCCCACACACACACTGACTATCACTGGGGTATGGGTCCCACACACACACTGACTCTCACTGGTGTACGGGACACACACACACTGACTCTCACTGAGGTATGGGTCCCACACACACTGACTCTCACTGGGGTTCAGGTCCCACACACCTACACTGACTCTCACTGGGGTACAGGTCCCACATACACACACTGACTCTCACTGGGGTTCAGGTCCCACACACACACACTGACTCTCACTGGGGTACGGGTCCCACACACACTGACACTCACTGGGGTGCGGGTCCCACACACACACTGACTCTCACTGGGGTACGGGTCCCACACACACACTGACTATCACTGGGGTACGGGTCCCACACACACACTGACTCACACTGGGGTATGGGTCCCACAAATACACTGACTCTCACTGGGATACGGGTGCCACTCACACTGACTCTCACTGGGGTACGGGTCCCACACACACTGACTCTCACTGGGGGACGGGTCCCACAGACACTGACTCTCACTGGGGTACGGGTCCCACACACACACTCACTCTCACTGGGGTATGGGTCCCACACACACACTGACTCTCACTGGGGTACGGGTCCCACACACACTGACTCTCACTGGGGTATGAGTCCCACACACACACTGACTCTCACTGGGGTACGGGTCACACACACACTGACTCTCACTGGGGTATGAGTCCCACACACACACTGACTCTCACTGGGGTACGGGTCCCACACTCACACTGACTCTCACTGGGGTCGGGTCCCACACACACACTGACTCTCACTGGGGTACGGGTCACACACACACACTGACTCTCACTGGGGTATGGGTCCCACACACACACTGACTCTCATTGGTGTACGGGACACACACACACTGACTCTCACTGGGGTATGGGTCCCACACACACTGACTCTCACTGGGGTACGGGTCCCACACACACTGACTCTCACTGGGGTTCAGGTCCCACTCACACTGACTCTCACTGGGGTATGGGTCCCACACACACTGACACTCACTGGGGTACGGGTCCCACACACACACTGATTATCACTGGGGTATGGGTCCCACACACACACTGACTCACACTGGGGTATGGGTCCCACAAATACACTGACTCTCACTTGGGTACGGGTGCCACACACACTGACTCTCACTGGGGTACGGGTGCCACACACACTGACTCTCACTGGGGTACGGGTCCCACACACACTGACTCTCACTGGGGTACGGGTCCCACAGACACTGACTCTCACTGGTGTACGGGACACACACACACTGACTCTCACTGGGGTACGGGTCCCACACACTCTGACACTCACTGGGGTACGGGTCTCACACACACTGACTCTCACTGGGGTACGGGTCCCACACACAAACTGACTCTCACTGGTGTACGGGACACACACACACTGACTCTCACTGGGGTACAGGTCCCACACACACACTGACTCTCACTGGGGTTCAGGTCCCACACACACACACTGACTCTCACTGGGGTACGGGTCCCACACACACTGACACTCACTGGGGTACGGGTCCCACACACACACTGACTCTCACTGGGGAATGGGTCCCACACACACACTGACTCACACTGGGGTATGGGTCCCACAAATACACTGACTCTCACTGGGGTACGGGTGCCACACACACTGACTCTCACTGGGGTACGGGTCCCACACACACACTGACTATCACTGGGGTACGGGTCCCACACACACTGACTCTCACTGGGGTACGGGTCCCACACACACACTGACTCTCACTGGGGTACGTGTCCCACACACACTGACTCTCACTGGGGTAGGGGTCTCACACTCACTGACTCTCACTGGTGTACGGGTCCCACACACACTGACTCTCACTGGGGTACGGGTCACACACACACACTGACTCTCACTGGTGTACGGGACACACGCACACTGACTCTCACTGGGGTACAGGTCCCACACACACACACTGACTCTCACTGGGGTTCAGGTCCCACACACACACACTGACTCTCACTGGGGTCTGGGTCCCACATAACACACACTGACTCTCACTGGGGTTCAGGTCCCACACACACACACTGACTCTCACTGGGCTACGGGTCACACACACTCTGACACTCACTGGGTGCGGGTCCCACACACACCCTGACTCTCACTGGGGTACGGGTCCCACACACACACTGACTATCACTGGGGTATGGGTCCCACACACACACTGACTCACACTGGGGTATGGGTCCCACAAATACACTGACTCTCACTGGGATACGGGTGCCACACACACTGACTCTCACTGGGGTACGGGTCCCACATACACTGACTCTCACTGGGGTACGGGTCCCACAGACACTGACTCTCACTGGGGTACGGGTCCCACACACACACTGACTCTCACTGGGGTATGGGTCCCACACACACACTGACTCTCACTGGGGTACGGGTCCCACACACACTGACTCTCACTGGGGTATGAGTCCCACACACACACTGACTCTCACTGGGGTACGGGTCACACACACTGACTCTCACTGGGGTACGGGTCCCACACACACACTGACTCTCACTGGGGTCGGGTCCCACACACACACTGACTCTCATTGGGGTACGGGTCACACACACACACTGACTCTCACTGGGGTATGGGTCCCACACACACTGACTCTCACTGGGGTACGGGTCCCACACACACACTGACTCTCACTGGGGTACGGGTCCCACACACACACTGACTCTCACTGGGGTACGGGTCCCACACACACACTGACTCTCACTGCGGTACGGGTCCCACACACACACTGACTCTCACTGGGGTACGGGTCCCACACACACACTGACTCTCACTGGGGTACGGGTCACACACACACACTGACTCTCACTGGGGTACGGTCCCACACACACACTGACTCTCACTGAGGTACGGGTCCCACACACTCACTGACTCTCACTGGGGTACGGGTCCCACACACACACTGACTCGCACTGGGGTATGGGTCCCACACACACACTGACTCTCACTGGGGTACGGGTCACACACACCCACTGACTCTCACTGGGGTACGGGTCACACACACACACTGACTCTCACTGGGGTACGGGTCCCACACACACACTGACTCTCACTGGGGTACGGGTCCCACACACACTGACTCTCACTGGGGTATGAGTCCCACACACACACTGACTCTCACTGGGGTATGGGTCCCACACACTGACTCTCACTGTGGTACGGGTCCCACACACACACTGACTCTCACTGGGGTCGGGTCCCACACACACACTGACTCTCACTGGGGTACGGGTCACACACACACACTGACTCTCAATGGGGTATGGGTCCCACACACACTGACTCTCACTGGGGTTCAGGTCCCACACACACACAGTGACTCTCACTGGGGTTCAGGTCCCACACACACACACTGACTCTCACTGGGGTAAGGGTCCCACACACACTGACTCTCACTGGGGTTCAGGTCCCACACACACTGACTCTCACTGGGGTACGGGTCCCACACACACACACTGACTCTCACTGGGGTTCAGGTCCCACACACACACACTGACTCTCACTGGGGTACGGGTCCCACACACACTGACACTCACTGGGGTACGGGTCCCACACACACACTGACTCTCACTGGGGAATGGGTCCCACTTACACTCTGACTCACACTGGGGTATGGGTCCCACAAATACACTGACTCTCACTGGGGTACGGGTGTCACACACACTGACTCTCACTGGGGTACGGGTCCCACACACACTGTCTCTCACTGGGGTACGGGTCCCACAGACACTGACTCTCACTGGGGTACATGTCCCACACACACACTGACTCTCACTGGGGTACGGGTCCCACACACACACTGACTCTCACTGGGGTACGGGTCCCACACACACTGACTCTCACTGGGTACGGGTCCCACACACACACTGACTCTCATTGGTGTACGGGACACACACACACTGACTCTCACTGGGGTATGGGTCCCACACACACTGACTCTCACTGGGGTACGGGTCCCACACACACTGACTCTCACTGGGGTACGGGTCCCACACACACACTGACTCTCACTGGTTTACGGGACACACACACACTGACTCTCACTGGGGTACGGGTCCCACACACACTGACTCTCACTGGGGTTCAGGTCCCACGCACACACACTGACTCTCACTCGGGTATGGGTCCCACACACACTGACACTCACTGGGGTACGGGTCCCACACACACACTGACTATCACTGGGGTATGGGTCCCACACACACACTGACTCTCACTGGTGTACGGGACACACACACACTGACTCTCACTGAGGTATGGGTCCCACACACACTGACTCTCACTGGGGTTCAGGTCCCACACACCTACACTGACTCTCACTGGGGTACAGGTCCCACATACACACACTGACTCTCACTGGGGTTCAGGTCCCACACACACACACTGACTCTCACTGGGGTACGGGTCCCACACACACTGACACTCACTGGGGTGCGGGTCCCACACACACACTGACTCTCACTGGGGTACGGGTCACACACAAACACTGACTGTCACTGGGGTACGGGTCCCACACACACACTGACTCACACTGGGGTATGGGTCCCACAAATACACTGACTCTCACTGGGATACGGGTGCCACTCACACTGACTCTCACTGGGGTACGGGTCCCACACACACTGACTCTCACTGGGGGACGGGTCCCACAGACACTGACTCTCACTGGGGTACGGGTCCCACACACACACTCACTCTCACTGGGGTATGGGTCCCACACACACACTGACTCTCACTGGGGTACGGGTCCCACACACACTGACTCTCACTGGGGTATGAGTCCCACACACACACTGACTCTCACTGGGGTACGGGTCACACACACACTGACTCTCACTGGGGTATGAGTCCCACACACACACTGACTCTCACTGGGGTACGGGTCCCACACTCACACTGACTCTCACTGGGGTCGGGTCCCACACACACACTGACTCTCACTGGGGTACGGGTCACACACACACACTGACTCTCACTGGGGTATGGGTCCCACACACACACTGACTCTCATTGGTGTACGGGACACACACACACTGACTCTCACTGGGGTATGGGTCCCACACACACTGACTCTCACTGGGGTATGGGTCCCACACACACTGACTCTCACTGGGGTTCAGGTCCCACTCACACTGACTCTCACTGGGGTATGGGTCCCACACACACTGACACTCACTGGGGTACGGGTCCCACACACACACTGACTATCACTGGGGTATGGGTCCCACACACACACTGACTCTCACTGGTGTACGGGACACACACACACTGACTCTCACTGGGGTACGGGTCCCACACACACACTGACTCTCACTGGGGTTCAGGTCCCACACAAACACACTGACTCTCAATGGGGTACGGGTCCCACACACACTGACACTCACTGGGGTACGGGTCCCACACACACACTGACTCTCACTGGGGAATGGGTCCCACACACACACTGACTCACACTGGGGTATGGGTCCCACAAATACACTGACTCTCACTTTGGTACGGGTGCCACACACACTGACTCTCACTGGGGTACGGGTGCCACACACACTGACTCTCACTGGGGTATGGGTCCCACACACACTGACACTCACTGGGGTACGGGTCCCACACACACACTGACTATCACTGGGGTATGGGTCCCACACACACACTGACTCTCACTGGTGTACGGGACACACACACACTGACTCTCACTGGGGTACGGGTCCCACACACACACTGACTCTCACTGGGGTTCAGGTCCCACACAAACACACTGACTCTCAATGGGGTACGGGTCCCACACACACTGACACTCACTGGGGTACGGGTCCCACACACACACTGACTCTCACTGGGGAATGGGTCCCACACACACACTGACTCACACTGGGGTATGGGTCCCACAAATACACTGACTCTCACTTTGGTACGGGTGCCACACACACTGACTCTCACTGGGGTACGGGTGCCACACACACTGACTCTCACTGGGGTACGGGTCCCACACACACTGACTCTCACTGGGGTACGGGTCCCACAGACACTGACTCTCACTGGTGTACGGGACACACACACACTGACTCTCACTGGGGTACGGGTCCCACACACACTGACACTCACTGGGGTACGGGTCTCACACACACTGACTCTCACTGGGGTACGGGTCCCACACACAAACTGACTCTCACTGGTGTACGGGACACACACACACTGACTCTCACTGGGGTACAGGTCCCACACACACACTGACTCTCACTGGGGTTCAGGTCCCACACACACACACTGACTCTCACTGGGGTACGGGTCCCACACACACTGACACTCACTGGGGTACGGGTCCCACACACACACTGACTCTCACTGGGGAATGGGTCCCACACACACACTGACTCACACTGGGGTATGGGTCCCACAAATACACTGACTCTCACTGGGGTACGGGTGCCACACACACTGACTCTCACTGGGGTACGGGTCCCACACACACACTGACTCTCACTGGGGTACGGGTCCCACACACACTGACTCTCACTGGGGTACGGGTCCCACACACACACTGACTCTCACTGGGGTACGTGTCCCACACACACTGACTCTCACTGGGGTAGGGGTCTCACACTCACTGACTCTCACTGGTGTACGGGTCCCACACACACTGACTCTCACTGGGGTACGGGTCACACACACACACTGACTCTCACTGGTGTACGGGACACACGCACACTGACTCTCACTGGGGTACAGGTCCCACACACACACACTGACTCTCACTGGGGTTCAGGTCCCACACACACACACTGACACTCACTGGGGTCTGGGTCCCACATAACACACACTGACTCTCACTGGGGTTCAGGTCCCACACACACACACTGACTCTCACTGGGCTACGGGTCACACACACACTGACACTCACTGGGTGCGGGTCCCACACACACACTGACTCTCACTGGGGTACGGGTCCCACACACACACTGACTATCACTGGGGTATGGGTCCCACACACACACTGACTCACACTGGGGTATGGGTCCCACAAATACACTGACTCTCACTGGGATACGGGTGCCACACACACTGACTCTCACTGGGGTACGGGTCCCACAGACACTGACTCTCACTGGGGTACGGGTCCCACACACACACTGACTCTCACTGGGGTATGGGTCCCACACACACACTGACTCTCACTGGGGTACGGGTCCCACACACACTGACTCTCACTGGGGTATGAGTCCCACACACACACTGACTCTCACTGGGGTACGGGTCACACACACTGACTCTCACTGGGGTACGGGTCCCACACACACACTGACTCTCACTGGGGTCGGGTCCCACACACACACTGACTCTCACTGGGGTACGGGTCACACACACACACTGACTCTCACTGGGGTATGGGTCCCACACACACTGACTCTCACTGGGGTACGGGTCCCACACACACACTGACTCTCACTGGGGTACGGGTCCCACACACACACTGACTCTCACTGGGGTTCGGGTCCCACACACACACTGACTCTCACTGGGGTACGGGTCCCACACACACACTGACTCTCACTGGGGTACGGGTCCCACACACACACTGACTCTCACTGGGGTGCGGGTCACACACACACACTGACTCTCACTGGGGTACGGGTCACACACACACACTGACTCTCACTGGGGTATGGGTCCCACACACACTGACTCTCACTGTGGTACGGGTCCCACACACACACTGACTCTCACTGGGGTACGGGTCCCACACACACACTGACTCTCACTGGGGTACGGGTCCCACACACACACTGACTCTCACTGGGGTACGGGTCCCACACACATACTGACTCTCACTGGGGTACGGGTCCCACACACACACTGACTCTCACTGGGGTGCGGGTCACACACACACACTGACTCTCACTGGGGTACGGTCCCACACACACACTAACTCTCACTGAGGTACGGGTCCCACACACACACTGACTCTCACTGGGGTACGGGTCCCACACACACACTGACTCGCACTGGGGTATGGGTCCCACACACACACTGACTCTTACTGGGGTACGGGTCACACACACACACTGACTCTCACTGGGGTACGGGTCACACACACACACTGACTCTCACTGGGGTACGGGTCCCACACACACACTGACTCTCACTGGGGTACGGGTCCCACACACACTGACTCTCACTGGGGTATGAGTCCCACACACACACTGACTCTCACTGGGGTACGGGTCACACACACTGACTCTCACTGTGGTACGGGTCCCACACACACACTGACTCTCACTGGGGTCGGGTCCCACACACACACTGACTCTCACTGGGGTATGGGTCCCACACACACTGACTCTCACTGGGGTTCAGGTCCCACACACACACACTGACTCTCACTGGGGTAAGGGTCCCACACACATTGACTCTCACTGGGGTTCAGGTCCCACACACACTGACTCTCACTGGGGTACGGGTCCCACACACACACACTGACTCTCACTGGGGTTCAGGTCCCACACACACACTGACTCTCACTGGGGTACGGGTCCCACACACACTGACACTCACTGGGGTACGGGTCCCACACACACTGACACTCACTGGGGTACGGGTCCCACACACACACTGACTCTCACTGGGGAATGGGTCCCACTTACACACTGACTCACACTGGGGTATGGGTCCCACAAATACACTGACTCTCACTGGGGTACGGGTGCCACACACACTGACTCTCACTGGGGTACGGGTCCCACACACACTGTCTCTCACTGGGGTACGGGTCCCACAGACACTGACTCTCACTGGGGTACAGGTCCCACACACACACTGACTCTCACTGGGGTACGGGTCCCACACACACACTGACTCTCACTGGGGTACGGGTCCCACACACACTGACTCTCACTGGGGTACGGGTCCCAAACACACAGTGACTCTCACTGGGGTACGGGTCCCACACACACTTACTCTCACTGGCGTACGGGTCTCACACACACTGACTCTACTGGGGTACGGGTCCCTCACAAACTGACTCTCACTGGGTACGGGTCCCACACACACACTGACTCTCACTGGTGTACGGGACACACGCACACTGACTCTCACTGGGGTGCAGGTCCCACATACACACACTGACTCTCACTGGGGTTCAGGTCCCACACACACACACTGACTCTCACTGGGGTACGGGTCCCACACACACACTGAGTATCACTGGGGTATGGGTCCCACCCACACACTGACTCACACTGGGGTATGGGTCCCACAAATACACTGACTCTCACTGGGATACGGGTGCCACACACACTGACTCTCACTGGGGTACGGGTCCCACACACACTGACTCTCACTGGGGTACGGGTCCCACAGACACTGACTCTCACTGGGGTACGGGTCGCACACACACACTGACTTTCACTGGGGTATGGGTCCCACACACACATTGACTCTCACTGGGGTACGGGTCCCACGCACACTGACTCTCACTGGGGTATGAGTCCCACACACACACTGACTCTCACTGGGGTACGGGTCACACACACTGACTCTCACTGGGGTCCGGGTCCCACACACACACTGACTCTCACTGGGGTCGGGTCCCACACACACACTGGCTCTCACTGGGGTACGGGTCACACACACGCACTGACTCTCACTGGGGTATGGGTCCCACACACACACTGACTCTCATTGGTGTACGGGACACACCCACACTGACTCTCACTGGGGTATGGGTCCCACACACACTGACTCTCACTGGGGTACGGGTCCCACACACACTGACTCTCACTGGGGTACGGGTCCCACACACACACTGACTCTCACTGGTGTACGGGACACACACACACTGACTCCCACTGGGGTACGGGTCCCACACACACTGACTCTCACTGGGGTTCAGGTCCCACACACACACACTGACTCTCACTCGGGTATGGGTCCCACACACACTAGACACTCACTGGGGTACGGGTCCCACACACACACTGACTATCACTGGGGTATGGGTCCCACACACACACTGACTCTCACTGGTGTACGGGACACACACACACTGACTCTCACTGGGGTATGGGTCCCACACACACTGACTCTCACTGGGGTTCAGATCCCACACACCTACACTGACTCTCACTGGGGTACGGGTCCCACACACACTGACACTCACTGGGGTACGGGTCCCACACACACACTGCCTCTCACTGGGGAATGGGTCCCACACACACACTGACTCACACTGGGGTATGGGTCCCACAAATACACTGACTCTCACTGGGGTACGGGTGCCACACACACTGACTCTCACTGGGGTACGGGTGCCACACACACTGACTCTCACTGGGGTACGGGTCCCACACACACTGACTCTCAATGGGGTACGGGTCCCACAGACACTGACTCTCACTGGTGTACGGGACACACACACACTGACTCTCACTCGGGTACAGGTCCCACTCACACACTGACTCTCACTGGGGTTCAGGTCCCACACACACACACTGACTCTCACTGGGGTACGGGTCCCACACACAGACTGACACTCACTGGGGTAAGGGTCCCACACACACACTGACTCTCACTGGGGAATGGGTCCCACACACACACTGACTCACACTGGGGTATGGGTCCCACAAATACACTGACTCTCACTGGGGTACGGGTGCCACACACACTGACTCTCACTGGGGTACGGGTGCCACACATACTGACTCTCACTGGGGTACGGGTCCCACACACACTGACTCTCACTGGGGTACGGGTCCCACAGACACTGACTCTCACTGGGGTACGGGTCCCACACACACACTGACTCTCACTGGGGTACGGGTCACACACACACACTGACTCTCACTGGGGTATGTGTCCCACACACGCACTGACTCTCATTGGTGTACGGGGCACACACACACTGACTCTCACTGGGGTATGGACCCACACACACTGACTCTCACTGGGGTACGGGTCCCACACACACTGACTCTCACTGGGGTACGGGTCCCACACACACACTGACTCTCACTGGGGTACGGGTCCCACACACACTGACTCTCACTGGGGTACGGGTCTCACACACACTGACTCTCACTGGGGTACGGGTCCCACACACACTGACTCTCACTGGGTACGGGTCCCACACACACACTGACTCTCACTGGTGTACGGGACACACGCACACTGACTCTCACTGGGGTGCAGGTCCCACATACACACACTGACACTCACTGGGGTGCGGGTCCCACACACACACTGACTCTCACTGGGGTACGGTTCCCACACACACACTGACTATCACTGGGGTATGGGTCCCACACACACACTGACTCACACTGGGGTATGGGTCCCACAAATACACTGACTCTCACTGGGATACGGGTGCCACACACACTGACGCTCCCTGGGGTACGGGTCCCACACACACTGACTATCACTGGGGTACGGGTCCCACAGACACTGACTCTCACTGGGGTACAGGTCCCACACACACACTGATTCTCACTGGGGTATGGGTCCCACACACACACTGACTCTCACTGGGGTACGGGTCCCACACACACTGACTCTCACTGGGGTATGAGTCCCACACACACACTGACTCTCACTGCGGTACGGGTCACACACACTGACTCTCACTGATGTACGGGTCCCACACACACACTGACTCTCACTGGGGTCGGGTCCCACACACACACTGACTCTCACTGGGGTACGGGTCACACACACACACTGACTCTCACTGGGGTATGGGTCCCACTCACACTGACTCTCACTGGGGTACGGGTCCCACACACGCACTGACTCTCAATGGGATATGGGTCTCACACTCACACTGACTCTCACTGGGGTACGGGTCCCACACACACACTGTCTCTCACTGGGGTACGGGTCCCACACACACACTGACTCTCACTGGGGTACGGGTCCCACACACACACGGACTCTCACTGGGGTACGGTTCCCACGCACACACTGACTCTCACTGGGGTACGTATCCCACACACACTGACTCTCACTGGGGTACGGGTCCCACACACACTGACTCTCACTGGGGTACGGGTCCCACACACACTGACTCTCACTGGGGTACGGGTCCCACACACACTGACTCTCACTGGGGTACGGGTCCCACACACACTGACTCTCACTGGGGTACGGGTCCCACACACACACTGACTCTCACTGGTGTACGGGACACACACACACTGACTCTCACTGGGATTCGGGTCCCACACACACTGACTCTCACTGGGGCACGGGTCCCACTCACACTGACTCTCACTGGGGTACGGGTCCCACACACACACTGACTCTCACCTGTGTACGGGACACACACACACTGACTCCCACTGAGGTACGGGTCCCACACACACTGACACTCACTGGGGTACGGGTCCCACACACACACTGACTATCACTGGGGTATGGGTCCCACACACACACTGACTCTCACTGGTGTACGGGACACACACACACTGACTCTCACTGAGGTATGGGTCCCACACACACTGACTCTCACTGGGGTTCAGGTCCCACACACCTACACTGACTCTCACTGGGGTACAGGTCCCACATACACACACTGACTCTCACTGGGGTTCAGGTCCCACACACACACACTGACTCTCACTGGGGTACGGGTCCCACACACACTGACACTCACTGGGGTGCGGGTCCCACACACACACTGACTCTCACTGGGGTACGGGTCCCACACACACACTGACTATCACTGGGGTACGGGTCCCACACACACACTGACTCACGCTGGGGTATGGGTCCCACAAATACACTGACTCTCACTGGGATACGGGTGCCACTCACACTGACTCTCACTGGGGTACGGGTCCCACACACACTGACTCTCACTGGGGGACGGGTCCCACAGACACTGACTCTCACTGGGGTACGGGTCCCACACACACACTCACTCTCACTGGGGTATGGGTCCCACACACACACTGACTCTCACTGGGGTACGGGTCCCACACACACTGACTCTCACTGGGGTATGAGTCCCACACACACACTGACTCTCACTGGGGTACGGGTCACACACACACTGACTCTCACTGGGGTATGAGTCCCACACACACACTGACTCTCACTGGGGTACGGGTCCCACACTCACACTGACTCTCACTGGGGTCGGGTCCCACACACACACTGACTCTCACTGGGGTACGGGTCACACACACACACTGACTCTCACTGGGGTATGGGTCCCACACACACACTGACTCTCATTGGTGTACGGGACACACACACACTGACTCTCACTGGGGTATGGGTCCCACACACACTGACTCTCACTGGGGTACGGGTCCCACACACACTGACTCTCACTGGGGTTCAGGTCCCACTCACACTGACTCTCACTGGGGTATGGGTCCCACACACACTGACACTCACTGGGGTACGGGTCCCACACACACACTGACTATCACTGGGGTATGGGTCCCACACACACACTGACTCTCACTGGTGTACGGGACACACACACACTGACTCTCACTGGGGTACGGGTCCCACACACACACTGACTCTCACTGGGGTTCAGGTCCCACACAAACACACTGACTCTCAATGGGGTACGGGTCCCACACACACTGACACTCACTGGGGTACGGGTCCCACACACACACTGACTCTCACTGGGGAATGGGTCCCACACACACACTGACTCACACTGGGGTATGGGTCCCACAAATACACTGACTCTCACTTGGGTACGGGTGCCACACACACTGACTCTCACTGGGGTACGGGTGCCACACACACTGACTCTCACTGGGGTACGGGTCCCACACACACTGACTCTCACTGGGGTACGGGTCCCACAGACACTGACTCTCACTGGTGTACGGGACACACACACACTGACTCTCACTGGGGTACGGGTCCCACACACACTGACACTCACTGGGGTACGGGTCTCACACACACTGACTCTCACTGGGGTACGGGTCCCACACACAAACTGACTCTCACTGGTGTACGGGACACACACACACTGACTCTCACTGGGGTACAGGTCCCACACACACACTGACTCTCACTGGGTTTCAGGTCCCACACACACACACTGACTCTCACTCGGGTACGGGTCCCACACACACTGACACTCACTGGGGTACGGGTCCCACACACACACTGACTCTCACTGGGGAATGGGTCCCACGCACACACTGACTCACACTGGGGTATGGGTCCCACAAATACACTGACTCTCACTGGGGTACGGGTGCCACACACACTGACTCTCACTGGGGTACGGGTCCCACACACACACTGACTCTCACTGGGGTACGGGTCCCACACACACTGACTCTCACTGGGGTACGGGTCCCACACACACACTGACTCTCACTGGGGTACGTGTCCCACACACACTGACTCTCACTGGGGTAGGGGTCTCACACTCACTGACTCTCACTGGTGTACGGGTCCCACACACACTGAGTCTCACTGGGGTACGGGTCACACACACACACTGACTCTCACTGGTGTACGGGACACACGCACACTGACTCTCACTGGGGTACAGGTCCCACACACACACACTGACTCTCACTGGGGTTCAGGTCCCACACACACACACTGACTCTCACTGGGGTCTGGGTCCCACATAACACACACTGACTCTCACTGGGGTTCAGGTCCCACACACACACACTGACTCTCACTGGGCTACGGGTCACACACACTCTGACACTCACTGGGTGCGGGTCCCACACACACCCTGACTCTCACTGGGGTACGGGTCCCACACACACACTGACTATCACTGGGGTATGGGTCCCACACACACACTGACTCACACTGGGGTATGGGTCCCACAAATACACTGACTCTCACTGGGATACGGGTGCCACACACACTGACTCTCACTGGGGTACGGGTCCCACATACACTGACTCTCACTGGGGTACGGGTCCCACAGACACTGACTCTCACTGGGGTACGGGTCCCACACACACACTGACTCTCACTGGGGTATGGGTCCCACACACACACTGACTCTCACTGGGGTACGGGTCCCACACACACTGACTCTCACTGGGGTATGAGTCCCACACACACACTGACTCTCACTGGGGTTCGGGTCACACACACTGACTCTCACTGGGGTACGGGTCCCACACACACACTTACTCTCACTGGGGTCGGGTCCCACACACACACTGACTCTCACTGGGGTACGGGTCACACACACACACTGACTCTCACTGGGGTATGGGTCCCACACACACTGACTCTCACTGGGGTACGGGTCCCACACACACACTGACTCTCACTGGGGTACGGGTCCCACACACACACTGACTCTCACTGGGGTACGGGTCCCACACACACACTGACTCTCACTGGGGTACGGGTCCCACACACACACTGACTCTCACTGGGGTACGGGTCCCACACACACACTGACTCTCACTGGGGTACGGGTCACACACACACACTGACTCTCACTGGGGTACGGTCCCACACACACACTGACTCTCACTGAGGTACGGGTCCCACACACTCACTGACTCTCACTGGGGTACGGGCCCCACACACACACTGACTCGCACTGGGGTATGGGTCCCACAAAAACACTGACTCTCACTGGGGTACGGGTCACACACACACACTGACTCTCACTGGGGTACGGGTCACACACACACACTGACTCTCACTGGGGTACGGGTCCCACACACACACTGACTCTCACTGGGGTACGGGTCCCACACACACTGACTCTCACTGGGGTATGAGTCCCACACACACACTGACTCTCACTGGGGTATGGGTCCCACACACTGACTCTCACTGTGGTACGGGTCCCACACACACACTGACTCTCACTGGGGTCGGGTCCCACACACACACTGACTCTCACTGGGGTACGGGTCACACACACACACTGACTCTCACTGGGGTATGGGTCCCACACACACTGACTCTCACTGGGGTTCAGGTCCCACACACACACACTGACTCTCACTGGGGTAAGGGTCCCACACACACTGACTCTCACTGGGGTTCAGGTCCCACACACGCTGACTCTCACTGGGGTACGGGTCCCACACACACACACTGACTCTCACTGGGGTTCAGGTCCCACACACACACACTGACTCTCACTGGGGTACGGGTCCCACACACACTGACACTCACTGGGGTACGGGTCCCACACACACACTGACTCTCACTGGGGAATGTGTCCCACTTACACACTGACTCACACTGGGGTATGGGTCCCACAAATACACTGACTCTCACTGGGGTACGGGTGTCACACACACTGACTCTCACTGGGGTACGGGTCCCACACACACTGTCTCTCACTGGGGTACGGGTCCCACACACACACTGACTCTCACTGGGGTACATGTCCCACACACACACTGACTCTCACTGGGGTACGGGTCCCACACACACACTGACTCTCACTGGGGTACGGGTCCCACACACACTGACTCTCACTGGGTACGGGTCACACACACACACTGACTCTCATTGGTGTACGGGACACACACACACTGACTCTCACTGGGGTATGGGTCCCACACACACTGACTCTCACTGGGGTACGGGTCCCACACACACTGACTCTCACTGGGGTACGGGTCCCACACACACACTGACTCTCACTGGTTTACGGGACACACACACACTGACTCTCACTGGGGTACGGGTCCCACACACACTGACTCTCACTGGGGTTCAGGTCCCACACACACACACTGACTCTCACTCGGGTATGGGTCCCACACACACTGACACTCACTGGGGTACGGGTCCCACACACACACTGACTATCACTGGGGTTTGGGTCCCACACACACACTGACTCTCACTGGTGTACGGGACACACACACACTGACTCTCACTGAGGTATGGGTCCCACACACACTGACTCTCACTGGGGTTCAGGTCCCACACACCTACACTGACTCTCACTGGGGTACAGGTCCCACATACACACACTGACTCTCACTGGGGTTCAGGTCCCACACACACACACTGACTCTCACTGGGGTACGGGTCCCACACACACTGACACTCACTGGCGTGCGGGTCCCACACACACACTGACTCTCACTGGGGTAGGGGTCCCACACAAACACTGACTATCACTGGGGTACGGGTCCCACACACACACTGACTCACACTGGGGTATGGGTCCCACAAATACACTGACTCTCACTGGGATACGGGTGCCACTCACACTGACTCTCACTGGGGTACGGGTCCCACACACACTGACTCTCACTGGGGGACGGGTCCCACAGACACTGACTCTCACTGGGGTACGGGTCCCACACACACACTCACTCTCACTGGGGTATGAGTCCCACACACACACTGACTCTCACTGGGGTACGGGTCACACACACACTGACTCTCACTGGGGTATGAGTCCCACACACACACTGACTCTCACTGGGGTACGGGTCCCACACTCACACTGACTCTCACTGGGGTCGGGTCCCACACACACACTGACTCTCACTGGGGTACGGGTCACACACACACACTGACTCTCACTGGGGTATGGGTCCCACACACACACTGACTCTCATTGGTGTACGGGACACACACACACTGACTCTCACTGGGGTATGGGTCCCACACACACTGACTCTCACTGGGGTACCGGTCCCACACACACTGACTCTCACTGGGGTTCAGGTCCCACTCACACTGACTCTCACTGGGGTATGGGTCCCACACACACTGACACTCACTGGGGTACGGGTCCCACACACACACTGACTATCACTGGGGTATGGGTCCCACACACACACTGACTCTCACTGGTGTACGGGACACACACACACTGACTCTCACTGGGGTACAGGTCCCACACACACACTGACTCTCACTGGGGTTCAGGTCCCACACAAACACACTGACTCTCAATGGGGTACGGGTCCCACACACACTGACACTCACTGGGGTACGGGTCCCACACACACACTGACTCTCACTGGGGAATGGGTCCCACACACACACTGACTCACACTGGCGTATGGGTCCCACAAATACACTGACTCTCACTTGGGTACGGGTGCCACACACACTGACTCTCACTGGGGTACGGGTGCCACACACACTGACTCTCACTGGGGTACGGGTCCCACACACACTGACTCTCACTGGGGTACGGGTCCCACAGACACTGACTCTCACTGGTGTACGGGACACACACACACTGACTCTCCCTGGGGTACGGGTCCCACACACATTGACACTCACTGGGGTACGGGTCTCACACACACTGACTCTCACTGGGCTACGGGTCCCACACACAAACTGACTCTCACTGGTGTACGGGACACACACACACTGACTCTCACTGGGGTACAGGTCCCACACACACACTGACTCTCACTGGAGTTCAGGTCCCACACACACACACTGACTCTCACTGGGGTACGGGTCCCACACACACTGACACTCACTGGGGTACGGGTCCCACACACACACTGACTCTCACTGGGGAATGGGTCCCACACACACACTGACTCACACTGGGGTATGGGTCCCACAAATACACTGACTCTCACTGGGGTACGGGTGCCACACACACTGACTCTCACTGGGGTACGGGTCCCACACACACACTGACTCTGACTGGGGTACGGGTCCCACACACACTGACTCTCACTGGGGTACGGGTCGCACACACACACTGACTCTCACTGGGGTACGTGTCCCACACACACTGACTCTCACTGGGGTAGGGGTCTCACACTCACTGACTCTCACTGGTGTACGGGTCCCACACACACTGACTCTCACTGGGGTACGGGTCCCACACACACACTGACTCTCACTGGTGTACGGGACACACGCACACTGACTCTCACTGGGGTACAGGTCCCACACACACACACTGACTCTCACTGGGGTTCAGGTCCCACACACACACACTGACACTCACTGGGGTCTGGGTCCCACATAACACACACTGACTCTCACTGGGGTTCAGGTCCCACACACACACACTGACTCTCACTGGGCTACGGGTCACACACACTCTGACACTCACTGGGTGCGGGTCCCACACACACACTGACTCTCACTGGGGTACGGGTCCCACACACACACTGACTATCACTGGGGTATGGGTCCCACACACACACTGACTCACACTGGGGTATGGGTCCCACAAATACACTGACTCTCACTGGGATACGGGTGCCACACACACTGACTCTCACTGGGGTACGGGTCCCACATACACTGACTCTCACCGGGGTACGGGTCCCACAGACACTGACTCTCACTGGGGTACGGGTCCCACACACACACTGACTCTCACTGGGGTATGGGTCCCACACACACACTGACTCTCACTGGGGTACGGGTCCCACACACACTGACTCTCACTGGGGTATGAGTCCCACACACACACTGACTCTCACTGGGGTACGGGTCACACACACTGACTCTCACTGGGGTACGGGTTCCACACACACACTGACTCTCAATGGGGTCGGGTCCCACACACACACTGACTCTCACTGGGGTACGGGTCACACACACACACTGACTCTCACTGGGGTATGGGTCCCACACACACTGACTCTCACTGGGGTACGGGTCCCACACACACACTGACTCTCACTGGGGTACGGGTCCCACACACACACTGACTCTCACTGGGGTACGGGTCCCACACACACACTGACTCTCACTGGGGTACGGGTCCCACACACACACTGACTCTCACTTGGGTACGGGTCCCACACACACACTGACTCTCACTGGGGTGCGGGTCACACACACACACTGACTCTCACTGGGGTACGGTCCCACACACACACTGACTCTCACTGAGGTACGGGTCCCACACACTCACTGACTCTCACTGGGGTACGGGTCCCACACACACACTGACTCGCACTGGGGTATGGGTCCCACACACACACTGACTCTCACTGGGGTACGGGTCACACACACACACTGACTCTCACTGGGGTACGGGTCACACACACACACTGACTCTCACTGGGGTATGGGTCCCACACACACACTGACTCTCACTGGGGTACGGGTCCCCCACACACTGACTCTCACTGGGGTATGAGTCCCACACACACACTGACTCTCACTGGGGTATGGGTCCCACACACTGACTCTCACTGTGGTACGGGTCCCACACACACACTGACTCTCACTGGGGTCGGGTCCCACACACACACTGACTCTCACTGGGGTACGGGTCACACACACACACTGACTCTCACTGGGGTATGGGTCCCACACACACTGACTCTCACTGGGGTTCAGGTCCCACACACACACACTGACTCTCACTGGGGTAAGGGTCCCACACACACTGACTCTCACTGGGGTTCAGGTCCCACACACACTGACTCTCACTGGGGTACGGGTCCCACACACACACACTGACTCTCACTGGGGTTCAGGTCCCACACACACACACTGACTCTCACTGGGGTACGGGTCCCACACACACTGACACTCACTGGGGTACGGGTCCCACACACACACTGACTCTCACTGGGGAATGGGTCCCACTTACACACTGACGCACACTGGGGTATGGGTCCCACAAATACACTGACTCTCACTGGGGTACGGGTGTCACACACACTGACTCTCACTGGGGTACGGGTCCCACACACACTGTCTCTCACTGGGGTACGGGTCCCACAGACACTGACTCTCACTGGGGTACATATCCCACACACACACTGACTCTCACTGGGGTACGGGTCCCACACACACACTGACTCTCACTGGGGTACGGGTCCCACACACACTGACTCTCACTGGGTACGGGTCCCACACACACACTGACTCTCACTGGTGTACGGGACACACGCACACTGACTCTCACTGGGGTGCAGGTCCCACATACACACACTGACTCTCACTGGGGTTCAGGTCCCACACACACACACTGACTCTCACTGGGGTACGGGTCCCACACACACACTGAGTATCACTGGGGTATGGGTCCCACCCACACACTGACTCACACTGGGGTATGGGTCCCACAAATACACTGACTCTCACTGGGATACGGGTGCCACACGCACTGACTCTCACTGGGGTACGGGTCCCACACACACTGAATCTCACTGGGGTACGGGTCCCACAGACACTGACTCTCACTGGGGTACGGGTCGCACACACACACTGACTTTCACTGGGGTATGGGTCCCACACACACACTGACTCTCACTGGGGTACGGGTCCCACACACACTGACTCTCACTGGGGTATGAGTCCCACACACACACTGACTCTCACTGGGGTACGGGTCACACACACTGACTCTCACTGGGGTACGGGTCCCACACACACACTGACTCTCACTGGGGTTCAGGTCCCACACACACACACTGACTCTCACTGGGGTCTGGGTCCCACATGCACACACTGACTCTCACTGGGGTTCAGGTCCCACACACACACACTGACTCTCACTGGGCTACGGGTCACACACTCTCTGACACTCACTGGGTGCGGGTCCCACACACACACTGACTCTCACTGGGGTACGGGTCCCACACACACACTGACTATCACTGGGGTATGGGTCCCACACACCCACTGACTCACACTGGGGTATGGGTCCCACAAATACACTGACTCTCACTGGGATACGGGTGCCACACACACTGACTCTCACTGGGGTACGGGTCCCACGTACACTGACTCTCACTGGGGTACGGGTCCCACAGACACTGACTCTCACTGGGGTACGGGTCCCACACACACACTGACTCTCACTGGGGTATGGGTCCCACACACACACTGACTCTCACTGGGGTACGGGTCCCACACACACTGACTCTCACTGGGGTATGAGTCCCACACACACACTGACTCTCACTGGGGTACGGGTCACACACACTGACTCTCACTGGGGTACGGGTCCCACACACACACTGACTCTCACTGGGGTCGGGTCCCACACACACACTGACTCTCACTGGGGTACGGGTCACACACACACACTGACTCTCACTGGGGTATGGGTCCCACACACACTGACTCTCACTGGGGTACGGGTCCCACACACACACTGACTCTCACTGGGGTACGGGTCCCACACACACACTGACTCTCACTGGGGTACGGGTCCCACACACACACTGACTCTCACTGGGGTACGGGTCCCACACACACACTGACTCTCACTGGGGTACGGGTCCCACACACACACTGACTCTCACTGGGGTGCGGGTCACACACACACACTGACTCTCACTGGGGTACGGTCCCACACACACACTGACTCTCACTGAGGTACGGGTCCCACACACACACTGACTCTCACTGGGGTACGGGTCCCACACACACACTGACTCGCACTGGGGTATGGGTCCCACACACACACTGACTCTTACTGGGGTACGGGTCACACACACACACTGACTCTCACTGGGGTACGGGTCACACACACACACTGACTCTCACTGGGGTACGGGTCCCACACACACACTGACTCTCACTGGGGTACGGGTCCCACACACACTGACTCTCACTGGGGTATGAGTCCCACACACACACTGACTCTCACTGGGGTACGGGTCACACACACTGACTCTCACTGTGGTACGGGTCCCACACACACACTGACTCTCACTGGGGTCGGGTCCCACACACACACTGACTCTCACTGGGGTATGGGTCCCACACACACTGACTCTCACTGGGGTTCAGGTCCCACACACACACACTGACTCTCACTGGGGTAAGGGTCCCACACACATTGACTCTCACTGGGGTTCAGGTCCCACACACACTGACTCTCACTGGGGTACGGGTCCCACACACACACACTGACTCTCACTGGGGTTCAGGTCCCACACACACACTGACTCTCACTGGGGTACGGGTCCCACACACACTGACACTCACTGGGGTACGGGTCCCACACACACTGACACTCACTGGGGTACGGGTCCCACACACACACTCACTCTCACTGGGGAATGGGTCCCACTTACACACTGACTCACACTGGGGTATGGGTCCCACAAATACACTGACTCTCACTGGGGTACGGGTGCCACACACACTGACTCTCACTGGGGTACGGGTCCCACACACACTGTCTCTCACTGGGGTACGGGTCCCACAGACACTGACTCTCACTGGGGTACAGGTCCCACACACACACTGACTCTCACTGGGGTACGGGTCCCACACACACACTGACTCTCACTGGGGTACGGGTCCCACACACACTGACTCTCACTGGGGTACGGGTCCCAAACACACAGTGACTCTCACTGGGGTACGGGTCCCACACACACTTACTCTCACTGGCGTACGGGTCTCACACACACTGACTCTTACTGGGGTACGGGTCCCTCACAAACTGACTCTCACTGGGTACGGGTCCCACACACACACTGACTCTCACTGGTGTACGGGACACACGCACACTGACTCTCACTGGGGTGCAGGTCCCACATACACACACTGACTCTCACTGGGGTTCAGGTCCCACACACACACACTGACTCTCACTGGGGTACGGGTCCCACACACACACTGAGTATCACTGGGGTATGGGTCCCACCCACACACTGACTCACACTGGGGTATGGGTCCCACAAATACACTGACTCTCACTGGGATACGGGTGCCACACACACTGACTCTCACTGGGGTACGGGTCCCACACACACTGACTCTCACTGGGGTACGGGTCCCACAGACACTGACTCTCACTGGGGTACGGGTCGCACACACACACTGACTTTCACTGGGGTATGGGTCCCACACACACACTGACTCTCACTGGGGTACGGGTCCCACGCACACTGACTCTCACTGGGGTATGAGTCCCACACACACACTGACTCTCACTGGGGTACGGGTCACACACACTGACTCTCACTGGGGTCCGGGTCCCACACACACACTGACTCTCACTGGGGTCGGGTCCCACACACACACTGGCTCTCACTGGGGTACGGGTCACACACACGCACTGACTCTCACTGGGGTATGGGTCCCACACACACACTGACTCTCATTGGTGTACGGGACACACCCACACTGACTCTCACTGGGGTATGGGTCCCACACACACTGACTCTCACTGGGGTACGGGTCCCACACACACTGACTCTCACTGGGGTACGGGTCCCACACACACACTGACTCTCACTGGTGTACGGGACACACACACACTGACTCCCACTGGGGTACGGGTCCCACACACACTGACTCTCACTGGGGTTCAGGTCCCACACACACACACTGACTCTCACTCGGGTATGGGTCCCACACACACTAGACACTCACTGGGGTACGGGTCCCACACACACACTGACTATCACTGGGGTATGGGTCCCACACACACACTGACTCTCACTGGTGTACGGGACACACACACACTGACTCTCACTGGGGTATGGGTCCCACACACACTGACTCTCACTGGGGTTCAGATCCCACACACCTACACTGACTCTCACTGGGGTACGGGTCCCACACACACTGACACTCACTGGGGTACGGGTCCCACACACACACTGACTCTCACTGGGGAATGGGATCCACACACACACTGACTCACACTGGGGTATGGGTCCCACAAATACACTGACTCTCACTGGGGTACGGGTGCCACACGCACTGACTCTCACTGGGGTACGGGTGCCACACACACTGACTCTCACTGGGGTACGGGTCCCTCACACACTGACTCTCAATGGGGTACGGGTCCCACAGACACTGACTCTCACTGGTGTACGGGACACACACACACTGACTCTCACTCGGGTACAGGTCCCACACACACACTGACTCTCACTGGGGTTCAGGTCCCACACACACACACTGACTCTCACTGGGGTACGGGTCCCACACACAGACTGACACTCACTGGGGTAAGGGTCCCACACACACACTGACTCTCACTGGGGAATGGGTCCCACACACACACTGACTCACACTGGGGTATGGGTCCCACAAATACACTGACTCTCACTGGGGTACGGGTGCCACACACACTGACTCTCACTGGGGTACGGGTGCCACACATACTGACTCTCACTGGGGTACGGGTCCCACACACACTGACTCTCACTGGGGTACGGGTCCCACAGACACTGACTCTCACTGGGGTACGGGTCCCACACACACACTGACTCTCACTGGGGTACGGGTCACACACACACACTGACTCTCACTGGGGTATGTGTCCCACACACGCACTGACTCTCATTGGTGTACGGGGCACACACACACTGACTCTCACTGGGGTATGGACCCACACACACTGACTCTCACTGGGGTACGGGTCCCACACACACTGACTCTCACTGGGGTACGGGTCCCACACACACACTGACTCTCACTGGGGTACGGGTCCCACACACACTGACTCTCACTGGGGTACGGGTCTCACACACACTGACTCTCACTGGGGTACGGGTCCCACACACACTGACTCTCACTGGGCACGGGTCCCACACACACACTGACTCTCACTGGTGTACGGGACACACGCACACTGACTCTCACTGGGGTGCAGGTCCCACATACACACACTGACACTCACTGGGGTGCGGGTCCCACACACACGCTGACTCTCACTGGGGTACGGGTCCCACACACACACTGACTATCACTGGGGTATGGGTCCCACACACACACTGACTCACACTGGGGTATGGGTCCCACAAATACACTGACTCTCACTGGGATACGGGTGCCACACACACTGACGCTCCCTGGGGTACGGGTCCCACACACACTGACTATCACTGGGGTACGGGTCCCACAGACACTGACTCTCACTGGGGTACAGGTCCCACACACACACTGATTCTCACTGGGGTATGGGTCCCACACACACACTGACTCTCACTGGGGTACGGGTCCTACACACACTGACTCTCACTGGGGTATGAGTCCCACACACACACTGACTCTCACTGCGGTACGGGTCACACACACTGACTCTCACTGGGGTACGGGTCCCACACACACACTGACTCTCACTGGGGTCGGGTCCCACACACACACTGACTCTCACTGGGGTACGGGTCCCACACACACTGTCTCTCACTGGGGTACGGGTCCCACAGACACTGACTCTCACTGGGGTACAGGTCCCACACACACACTGACTCTCACTGGGGTACGGGTCCCACACACACACTGACTCTCACTGGGGTACGGGTCCCACACACACTGACTCTCACTGGGGTACGGGTCCCAAACACACAGTGACTCTCACTGGGGTACGGGTACCACACACACTTACTCTCACTGGCGTACGGGTCTCACACACACTGACTCTTACTGGGGTACGGGTCCCTCACAAACTGACTCTCACTGGGTACGGGTCCCACACACACACTGACTCTCACTGGTGTACGGGACACACGCACACTGACTCTCACTGGGGTGCAGGTCCCACATACACACACTGACTCTCACTGGGGTTCAGGTCCCACACACACACACTGACTCTCACTGGGGTACGGGTCCCACACACACACTGAGTATCACTGGGGTATGGGTCCCACCCACACACTGACTCACACTGGGGTATGGGTCCCACAAATACACTGACTCTCACTGGGATACGGGTGCCACACACACTGACTCTCACTGGGGTACGGGTCCCACACACACTGACTCTCACTGGGGTACGGGTCCCACAGACACTGACTCTCACTGGGGTACGGGTCGCACACACACACTGACTTTCACTGGGGTATGGGTCCCACACACACACTGACTCTCACTGGGGTACGGGTCCCACGCACACTGACTCTCACTGGGGTATGAGTCCCACACACACACTGACTCTCACTGGGGTACGGGTCACACACACTGACTCTCACTGGGGTCCGGGTCCCACACACACACTGACTCTCACTGGGGTCGGGTCCCACACACACACTGGCTCTCACTGGGGTACGGGTCACACACACGCACTGACTCTCACTGGGGTATGGGTCCCACACACACACTGACTCTCATTGGTGTACGGGACACACCCACACTGACTCTCACTGGGGTATGGGTCCCACACACACTGACTCTCACTGGGGTACGGGTCCCACACACACTGACTCTCACTGGGGTACGGGTCCCACACACACACTGACTCTCACTGGTGTACGGGACACACACACACTGACTCCCACTGGGGTACGGGTCCCACACACACTGACTCTCACTGGGGTTCAGGTCCCACACACACACACTGACTCTCACTCGGGTATGGGTCCCACACACACTAGACACTCACTGGGGTACGGGTCCCACACACACACTGACTATCACTGGGGTATGGGTCCCACACACACACTGACTCTCACTGGTGTACGGGACACACACACACTGACTCTCACTGGGGTATGGGTCCCACACACACTGACTCTCACTGGGGTTCAGATCCCACACACCTACACTGACTCTCACTGGGGTACGGGTCCCACACACACTGACACTCACTGGGGTACGGGTCCCACACACACACTGACTCTCACTGGGGAATGGGATCCACACACACACTGACTCACACTGGGGTATGGGTCCCACAAATACACTGACTCTCACTGGGGTACGGGTGCCACACGCACTGACTCTCACTGGGGTACGGGTGCCACACACACTGACTCTCACTGGGGTACGGGTCCCTCACACACTGACTCTCAATGGGGTACGGGTCCCACAGACACTGACTCTCACTGGTGTACGGGACACACACACACTGACTCTCACTCGGGTACAGGTCCCACACACACACTGACTCTCACTGGGGTTCAGGTCCCACACACACACACTGACTCTCACTGGGGTACGGGTCCCACACACAGACTGACACTCACTGGGGTAAGGGTCCCACACACACACTGACTCTCACTGGGGAATGGGTCCCACACACACACTGACTCACACTGGGGTATGGGTCCCACAAATACACTGACTCTCACTGGGGTACGGGTGCCACACACACTGACTCTCACTGGGGTACGGGTGCCACACATACTGACTCTCACTGGGGTACGGGTCCCACACACACTGACTCTCACTGGGGTACGGGTCCCACAGACACTGACTCTCACTGGGGTACGGGTCCCACACACACACTGACTCTCACTGGGGTACGGGTCACACACACACACTGACTCTCACTGGGGTATGTGTCCCACACACGCACTGACTCTCATTGGTGTACGGGGCACACACACACTGACTCTCACTGGGGTATGGACCCACACACACTGACTCTCACTGGGGTACGGGTCCCACACACACTGACTCTCACTGGGGTACGGGTCCCACACACACACTGACTCTCACTGGGGTACGGGTCCCACACACACTGACTCTCACTGGGGTACGGGTCTCACACACACTGACTCTCACTGGGGTACGGGTCCCACACACACTGACTCTCACTGGGCACGGGTCCCACACACACACTGACTCTCACTGGTGTACGGGACACACGCACACTGACTCTCACTGGGGTGCAGGTCCCACATACACACACTGACACTCACTGGGGTGCGGGTCCCACACACACGCTGACTCTCACTGGGGTACGGGTCCCACACACACACTGACTATCACTGGGGTATGGGTCCCACACACACACTGACTCACACTGGGGTATGGGTCCCACAAATACACTGACTCTCACTGGGATACGGGTGCCACACACACTGACGCTCCCTGGGGTACGGGTCCCACACACACTGACTATCACTGGGGTACGGGTCCCACAGACACTGACTCTCACTGGGGTACAGGTCCCACACACACACTGATTCTCACTGGGGTATGGGTCCCACACACACACTGACTCTCACTGGGGTACGGGTCCTACACACACTGACTCTCACTGGGGTATGAGTCCCACACACACACTGACTCTCACTGCGGTACGGGTCACACACACTGACTCTCACTGGGGTACGGGTCCCACACACACACTGACTCTCACTGGGGTCGGGTCCCACACACACACTGACTCTCACTGGGGTACGGGTCACACACACACACTGACTCTCACTGGGGTATGGGTCCCACTCACACTGACTCTCACTGGGGTACGGGTCCCACACACGCACTGACTCTCAATGGGATATGGGTCTCACACTCACACTGACTCTCACTGGGGTACGGGTCCCACACACACACTGTCTCTCACTGGGGTACGGGTCCCACACACACACTGACTCTCACTGGGGTACGGGTCCCACACACACACGGACTCTCACTGGGGTACGGGTCCCACACACACACTGACTCTCACTGGGGTACGTATCCCACACACACTGACTCTCACTGGGGTACGGGTCCCACACACACTGACTCTCACTGGGGTACGGGTCCCACACACACTGACTCTCACTGGGGTACGGGTCCCACACACACTGACTCTCACTGGGGTACGGGTCCCACACACACTGACTCTCACTGGGGTACGGGTCCCACACACACACTGACTCTCACTGGTGTACGGGACACACACACACTGACTCTCACTGGGATTCGGGTCCCACACACACTGACTCTCACTGGGGCACGGGTCCCACTCACACTGACTCTCACTGGGGTACGGGTCCCACACACACACTGACTCTCACCTGTGTACGGGCCACACACACACTGACTCCCACTGAGGTACGGGTCCCACACACACTGACACTCACTGGGGTACGGGTCCCACACACACACTGACTATCACTGGGGTATGGGTCCCACACACACACTGACTCTCACTGGTGTACGGGACACACACACACTGACTCTCACTGAGGTATGGGTCCCACACACACTGACTCTCACTGGGGTTCAGGTCCCACACACCTACACTGACTCTCACTGGGGTACAGGTCCCACATACACACACTGACTCTCACTGGGGTTCAGGTCCCACACACACACACTGACTCTCACTGGGGTACGGGTCCCACACACACTGACACTCACTGGGGTGCGGGTCCCACACACACACTGACTCTCACTGGGGTACGGGTCCCACACACACACTGGCTATCACTGGGGTACGGGTCCCACACACACACTGACTCACACTGGGGTATGGGTCCCACAAATACACTGACTCTCACTGGGATACGGGTGCCACTCACACTGACTCTCACTGGGGTACGGGTCCCACACACACTGACTCTCACTGGGGGACGGGTCCCACAGACACTGACTCTCACTGGGGTACGGGTCCCACACACACACTCACTCTCACTGGGGTATGGGTCCCACACACACACTGACTCTCACTGGGGTACGGGTCCCACACACACTGACTCTCACTGGGGTATGAGTCCCACACACACACTGACTCTCACTGGGGTACGGGTCACACACACACTGACTCTCACTGGGGTATGAGTCCCACACACACACTGACTCTCACTGGGGTACGGGTCCCACACTCACACTGACTCTCACTGGGGTCGGTACCCACACACACACTGACTCTCACTGGGGTACGGGTCACACACACACACTGACTCTCACTGGGGTATGGGTCCCACACACACACTGACTCTCATTGGTGTACGGGACACACACACACTGACTCTCACTGGGGTATGGGTCCCACACACACTGACTCTCACTGGGGTACGGGTCCCACACACACTGACTCTCACTGGGGTTCAGGTCCCACTCACACTGACTCTCACTGGGGTATGGGTCCCACACACACTGACACTCACTGGGGTACGGGTCCCACACACACACTGACTATCACTGGGGTATGGGTCCCACACACACACTGACTCTCACTGGTGTACGGGACACACACACACTGACTCTCACTGGGGTACGGGTCCCACACACACACTGACTCTCACTGGGGTTCAGGTCCCACACAAACACACTGACTCTCAATGGGGTACGGGTCCCACACACACTGACACTCACTGGGGTACGGGTCCCACACACACACTGACTCTCACTGGGGAATGGGTCCCACACACACACTGACTCACACTGGGGTATGGGTCCCACAAATACACTGACTCTCACTTGGGTACGGGTGCCACACACACTGACTCTCACTGGGGTACGGGTGCCACACACACTGACTCTCACTGGGGTACGGGTCCCACACACACTGACTCTCACTGGGGTACGGGTCCCACACACACACTGACTCTCACTGGTGTACGGGACACACACACACTGACTCTCACTGGGGTACGGGTCCCACACACATTGACACTCACTGGGGTACGGGTCTCACACACACTGACTCTCACTGGGGTACGGGTCCCACACACAAACTGACTCTCACTGGTGTACGGGACACACACACACTGACTCTCACTGGGGTACAGGTCCCACACACACACTGACACTCACTGGGTTTCAGGTCCCACACACACACACTGACTCTCACTGGGGTACGGGTCCCACACACACTGACACTCACTGGGGTACGGGTCCCACACACACACTGACTCTCACTGGGGAATGGGTCCCACACACACACTGACTCACACTGGGGTATGGGTCCCACAAATACACTGACTCTCACTGGGGTACGGGTGCCACACACACTGACTCTCACTGGGGTACGGGTCCCACACACACACTGACTCTCACTGGGGTACGGGTCCCACACACACTGACTCTCACTGGGGTACGGGTCCCACACACACACTGACTCTCACTGGGGTACGTGTCCCACACACACTGACTCTCACTGGGGTAGGGGTCTCACACTCACTGACTCTCACTGGTGTACGGGTCCCACACACACTGACTCTCACTGGGGTACGGGTCACACACACACACTGACTCTCACTGGTGTACGGGACACACGCACACTGACTCTCACTGGGGTACAGGTCCCACACACGCACACTGACTCTCACTGGGGTTCAGGTCCCACACACACACACTGACTCTCACTGGGGTCTGGGTCCCACATCACACACACTGACTCTCACTGGGGTTCAGGTCCCACACACACACACTGACTCTCACTGGGCTACGGGTCACACACACTCTGACACTCACTGGGTGCGGGTCCCACACACACCCTGACTCTCACTGGGGTACGGGTCCCACACACACACTGACTATCACTGGGGTATGGGTCCCACACACACACTGACTCACACTGGGGTATGGGTCCCACAAATACACTGACTCTCACTGGGATACGGGTGCCACACACACTGACTCTCACTGGGGTACGGGTCCCACATACACTGACTCTCACTGGGGTACGGGTCCCACAGACACTGACTCTCACCGGGGTACGGGTCCCACACACACACTGACTCTCACTGGGGTATGGGTCCCACACACACACTGACTCTCACTGGGGTACGGGTCCCACACACACTGACTCTCACTGGGGTATGAGTCCCACACACACACTGACTCTCACTGGGGTACGGGTCACACACACTGACTCTCACTGGGGTACGGGTCCCACACACACACTTACTCTCACTGGGGTCGGGTCCCACACACACACTGACTCTCACTGGGGTACGGGTCACACACACACACTGACTCTCACTGGGGTATGGGTCCCACACACACTGACTCTCACTGGGGTACGGGTCCCACACACACACTGACTCTCACTGGGGTACGGGTCCCACACACACACTGACTCTCACTGGGGTACGGGTCCCACACACACACTGACTCTCACTGGGGTACGGGTCCCACACACACACTGACTCTCACTGGGGTACGGGTCCCACACACACACTGACTCTCACTGGGGTACGGGTCACACACACACACTGACTCTCACTGGGGTACGGTCCCACACACACACTGACTCTCACTGAGGTACGGGTCCCACACACTCACTGACTCTCACTGGGGTACGGGCCCCACACACACACTGACTCGCACTGGGGTATGGGTCCCACATACACACTGACTCTCACTGGGGTACGGGTCACACACACACACTGACTCTCACTGGGGTACGGGTCACACACACACACTGACTCTCACTGGGGTACGGGTCCCACACACACACTGACTCTCACTGGGGTACGGGTCCCACACACACTGACTCTCACTGGGGTATGAGTCCCACACACACACTGACTCTCACTGGGGTATGGGTCCCACACACTGACTCTCACTGTGGTACGGGTCCCACACACACACTGACTCTCACTGGGGTCGGGTCCCACACACACACTGACTCTCACTGGGGTACGGGTCACACACACACACTGACTCTCACTGGGGTATGGGTCCCACACACACTGACTCTCACTGGGGTTCAGGTCCCACACACACACACTGACTCTCACTGGGGTAAGGGTCCCACACACCCTGACTCTCACTGGGGTTCAGGTCCCACACACACTGACTCTCACTGGGGTACGGGTCCCACACACACACACTGACTCTCACTGGGGTTCAGGTCCCACACACACACACTGACTCTCACTGGGGTACGGGTCCCACACACACTGACACTCACTGGGGTACGGGTCCCACACACACACTGACTCTCACTGGGGAATGTGTCCCACTTACACACTGACTCACACTGGGGTATGGGTCCCACAAATACACTGACTCTCACTGGGGTACGGGTGTCACACACACTGACTCTCACTGGGGTACGGGTCCCACACACACTGTCTCTCACTGGGGTACGGGTCCCACAGACACTGACTCTCACTGGGGTACATGTCCCACACACACACTGACTCTCACTGGGGTACGGGTCCCACACACACACTGACTCTCACTGGGGTACGGGTCCCACACACACTGACTCTCACTGGGTACGGGTCCCACACACACACTGACTCTCATTGGTGTACGGGACACACACACACTGACTCTCACTGGGGTATGGGTCCCACACACACTGACTCTCACTGGGGTACGGGTCCCACACACACTGACTCTCACTGGGGTACGGGTCCCACACACACACTGACTCTCACTGGTTTACGGGACACACACACACTGACTCTCACTGGGGTACGGGTCCCACACACACTGACTCTCACTGGGGTTCAGGTCCCACACACACACACTGACTCTCACTCGGGTATGGGTCCCACACACACTGACACTCACTGGGGTACGGGTCCCACACACACACTGACTATCACTGGGGTATGGGTCCCACACACACACTGACTCTCACTGGTGTACGGGACACACACACACTGACTCTCACTGAGGTATGGGTCCCACACACACTGACTCTCACTGGGGTTCAGGTCCCACACACCTACACTGACTCTCACTGGGGTACAGGTCCCACATACACACACTGACTCTCACTGGGGTTCAGGTCCCACACACACACACTGACTCTCACTGGGGTACGGGTCCCACACACACTGACACTCACTGGCGTGCGGGTCCCACACACACACTGACTCTCACTGGGGTAGGGGTCCCACACAAACACTGACTATCACTGGGGTACGGGTCCCACACACACACTGACTCACACTGGGGTATGGGTCCCACAAATACACTGACTCTCACTGGGATACGGGTGCCACTCACACTGACTCTCACTGGGGTACGGGTCCCACACGCACTGACTCTCACTGGGGGACGGGTCCCACAGACACTGACTCTCACTGGGGTACGGGTCCCACACACACACTCACTCTCACTGGGGTATGGGTCCCACACACACACTGACTCTCACTGGGGTACGGGTCCCACACACACTGACTCTCACTGGGGTATGAGTCCCACACACACACTGACTCTCACTGGGGTACGGGTCACACACACACTGACTCTCACTGGGGTATGAGTCCCACACACACACTGACTCTCACTGGGGTACGGGTCCCACACTCACACTGACGCTCACTGGGGTCGGGTCCCACACACACACTGACTCTCACTGGGGTACGGGTCACACACACACACTGACTCTCACTGGGGTATGGGTCCCACACACACACTGACTCTCATTGGTGTACGGGACACACACACACTGACTCTCACTGGGGTATGGGTCCCACACACACTGACTCTCACTGGGGTACCGGTCCCACACACACTGACTCTCACTGGGGTTCAGGTCCCACTCACACTGACTCTCACTGGGGTATGGGTCCCACACACACTGACACTCACTGGGGTACCGGTCCCACACACACACTGACTATCACTGGGGTATGGGTCCCACACACACACTGACTCTCACTGGTGTACGGGACACACACACACTGACTCTCACTGGGGTACGGGTCCCACACACACACTGACTCTCACTGGGGTTCAGGTCCCACACAAACACACTGACTCTCAATGGGGTACGGGTCCCACACACACTGACACTCACTGGGGTACGGGTCCGACACACACACTGACTCTCACTGGGGAATGGGTCCCACACACACACTGACTCACACTGGGGTATGGGTCCCACAAATACACTGACTCTCACTTGGGTACGGGTGCCACACACACTGACTCTCACTGGGGTACGGGTGCCACACACACTGACTCTCACTGGGGTACGGGTCCCACACACACTGACTCTCACTGGGGTACGGGTCCCACAGACACTGACTCTCACTGGTGTACGGGACACACACACACTGACTCTCCCTGGGGTACGGGTCCCACACACACTGACACTCACTGGGGTACGGGTCTCACACACACTGACTCTCACTGGGGTACGGGTCCCACACACAAACTGACTCTCACTGGTGTACGGGACACACACACACTGTCTCTCACTGGGGTACAGGTCCCACACACACACTGACTCTCACTGGAGTTCAGGTCCCACACACACACACTGACTCTCACTGGGGTACGGGTCCCACACACACTGACACTCACTGGGGTACGGGTCCCACACACACACTGAC
Source organism: Isurus oxyrinchus (assembly GCA_026770705.1). Taxonomy (NCBI): domain Eukaryota; kingdom Metazoa; phylum Chordata; class Chondrichthyes; order Lamniformes; family Lamnidae; genus Isurus; species Isurus oxyrinchus. The sequence goes on from JANJGN010000568.1 coordinate 172,530, forward strand.
TCTCACTGGGGAATGGGTCCCACACACACACTGACTCACACTGGGGTATGGGTCCCACAAATACACTGACTCTCACTGGGGTACGGGTGCCACACACACTGACTCTCACTGGGGTACGGGTCCCACACACACACTGACTCTCACTGGGGTACGGGTCCCACACACACTGACTCTCACTGGGGTACGGGTCCCACACACACACTGACTCTCACTGGGGTACGTGTCCCACACACACTGACTCTCACTGGGGTAGGGGTCTCACACTCACTGACTCTCACTGGTGTACGGGTCCCACACACACTGACTCTCACTGGGGTACGGGTCCCACACACACACTGACTCTCACTGGTGTACGGGACACACGCACACTGACTCTCACTGGGGTACAGGTCCCACACACACACACTGACTCTCACTGGGGTTCAGGTCCCACACACACACACTGACACTCACTGGGGTCTGGGTCCCACATAACACACACTGACTCTCACTGGGGTTCAGGTCCCACACACACACACTGACTCTCACTGGGCTACGGGTCACACACACTCTGACACTCACTGGGTGCGGGTCCCACACACACACTGACTCTCACTGGGGTACGGGCCCCACACACACACTGACTATCACTGGGGTATGGGTCCCACACACACACTGACTCACACTGGGGTATGGGTCCCACAAATACACTGACTCTCACTGGGATACGGGTGCCACACACACTGACTCTCACTGGGGTACGGGTCCCACATACACTGACTCTCACCGGGGTACGGGTCCCACAGACACTGACTCTCACTGGGGTACGGGTCCCACACACACACTGACTCTCACTGGGGTATGGGTCCCACACACACACTGACTCTCACTGGGGTACGGGTCCCACACACACTGACTCTCACTGGGGTGTGAGTCCCACACACACACTGACTCTCACTGGGGTACGGGTCACACACACTGACTCTCACTGGGGTACGGGTTCCACACACACACTGACTCTCAATGGGGTCGGGTCCCACACACACACTGACTCTCACTGGGGTACGGGTCACACACACACACTGACTCTCACTGGGGTATGGGTCCCACACACACTGACTCTCACTGGGGTACGGGTCCCACACACACACTGACTCTCACTGGGGTACGGGTCCCACACACACACTGACTCTCACTGGGGTACGGGTCCCACACACACACTGACTCTCACTGGGGTACGGGTCCCACACACACACTGACTCTCACTGGGGTACGGGTCCCACACACACACTGACTCTCACTGGGGTGCGGGTCACACACACACACTGACTCTCACTGGGGTACGGTCCCACACACACACTGACTCTCACTGAGGTATGGGTCCCACACACTCACTGACTCTCACTGGGGTACGGGTCCCACACACACACTGACTCGCACTGGGGTATGGGTCCCACACACACACTGACTCTCACTGGGGTACGGGTCACACACACACACTGACTCTCACTGGGGTACGGGTCACACACACACACTGACTCTCACTGGGGTACGGGTCCCACACACACACTGACTCTCACTGGGGTACGGGTCCCCCACACACTGACTCTCACTGGGGTATGAGTCCCACACACACACTGACTCTCACTGGGGTATGGGTCCCACACACTGACTCTCACTGTGGTACGGGTCCCACACACACACTGACTCTCACTGGGGTCGGGTCCCACACACACACTGACTCTCACTGGGGTACGGGTCACACACACACACTGACTCTCACTGGGGTATGGGTCCCACACACACTGACTCTCACTGGGGTTCAGGTCCCACACACACACACTGACTCTCACTGGGGTAAGGGTCCCACACACACTGACTCTCACTGGGGTTCAGGTCCCACACACACTGTCTCTCACTGGGGTACGGGTCCCACACACACACACTGACTCTCACTGGGGTTCAGGTCCCACACACACACACTGACTCTCACTGGGGTACGGGTCCCACACACACTGACACTCACTGGGGTACGGGTCCCACACACACACTGACTCTCACTGGGGAATGGGTCCCACTTACACACTGACGCACACTGGGGTATGGGTCCCACAAATACACTGACTCTCACTGGGGTACGGGTGTCACACACACTGACTCTCACTGGGGTACGGGTCCCACACACACTGTCTCTCACTGGGGTACGGGTCCCACAGACACTGACTCTCACTGGGGTACATATCCCACACACACACTGACTCTCACTGGGGTACGGGTCCCACACACACACTGACTCTCACTGGGGTACGGGTCCCACACACACTGACTCTCACTGGGTACGGGTCCCACACACACACTGACTCTCACTGGTGTACGGGACACACGCACACTGACTCTCACTGGGGTGCAGGTCCCACATACAAACACTGACTCTCACTGGGGTTCAGGTCCCACACACACACACTGACTCTCACTGGGGTACGGGTCCCACACACACACTGAGTATCACTGGGGTATGGGTCCCACCCACACACTGACTCACACTGGGGTATGGGTCCCACAAATACACTGACTCTCACTGGGATACGGGTGCCACACGCACTGACTCTCACTGGGGTACGGGTCCCACACACACTGACTCTCACTGGGGTACGGGTCCCACAGACACTGACTCTCACTGGGGTACGGGTCGCACACACACACTGACTTTCACTGGGGTATGGGTCCCACACACACACTGACTCTCACTGGGGTACGGGTCCCACACACACTGACTCTCACTGGGGTATGAGTCCCACACACACACTGACTCTCACTGGGGTACGGGTCACACACACTGACTCTCACTGGGGTACGGGTCCCACACACACACTGACTCTCACTGGGGTTCAGGTCCCACACACACACACTGACTCTCACTGGGGTCTGGGTCCCACAGGCACACACTGACTCTCACTGGGGTTCAGGTCCCACACACACACACTGACTCTCACTGGGCTACGGGTCACACACTCTCTGACACTCACTGGGTGCGGGTCCCACACACACACTGACTCTCACTGGGGTACGGGTCCCACACACACACTGACTATCACTGGGGTATGGGTCCCACACACACACTGACTCACACTGGGGTATGGGTCCCACAAATACACTGACTCTCACTGGGATACGGGTGCCACACACACTGACTCTCACTGGGGTACTGGTCCCACGTACACTGACTCTCACTGGGGTACGGGTCCCACAGACACTGACTCTCACTGGGGTACGGGTCCCACACACACACTGACTCTCAATGGGGTATGGGTCCCACACACACACTGACTCTCACTGGGGTACGGGTCCCACACACACTGACTCTCACTGGGGTATGAGTCCCACACACACACTGACTCTCACTGGGTTACGGGTCACACACACTGACTCTCACTGGGGTACGGGTCCCACACACACACTGACTCTCACTGGGGTCGGGTCCCACACACACACTGACTCTCACTGGGGTACGGGTCACACACACACACTGACTCTCACTGGGGTATGGGTCCCACACACACTGACTCTCACTGGGGTACGGGTCCCACACACACACTGACTCTCACTGGGGTACGGGTCCCACACACACACTGACTCTCACTGGGGTACGGGTCCCACACACACACTGACTCTCACTGGGGTACGGGTCCCACACACACACTGACTCTCACTGGGGTACGGGTCCCACACACACACTGACTCTCACTGGGGTGCGGGTCACACACACACACTGACTCTCACTGGGGTACGGTCCCACACACACACTGACTCTCACTGAGGTACGGGTCCCACACACACACTGACTCTCACTGGGGTACGGGTCCCACACACACACTGACTCGCACTGGGGTATGGGTCCCACACACACACTGACTCTTACTGGGGTACGGGTCACACACACACACTGACTCTCACTGGGGTACGGGTCACACACACACACTGACTCTCACTGGGGTACGGGTCCCACACAAACAGTGACTCTCACTGGGGTACGGGTCCCACACACACTGACTCTCACTGGGGTATGAGTCCCACACACACACTGACTCTCACTGGGGTACTGGTCACACACACTGACTCTCACTGTCGTACGGGTCCCACACACACACTGACTCTCACTGGGGTCGGGTCCCACACACACACTAACTCTCACTGGGGTATGGGTCGCACACACACTGACTCTCACTGGGGTTCAGGTCCCACACACACACACTGACTCTCACTGGGGTAAGGGTCCCACACACATTGACTCTCACTGGGGTTCAGGTCCCACACACACTGACTCTCACTGGGGTACGGGTCCCACACACACACACTGACTCTCACTGGGGTTCAGGTCCCACACACACACTGACTCTCACTGGGGTACGGGTCCCACACACACTGACACTCACTGGGGTACGGGTCCCACACACACTGACACTCACTGGGGTACGGGTCCCACACACACACTGACTCTCACTGGGGAATGGGTCCCACTTACACACTGACTCACACTGGGGTATGGGTCCCACAAATACACTGACTCTCACTGGGGTACGGGTGCCACACACACTGACTCTCACTGGGGTACGGGTCCCACACACACTGTCTCTCACTGGGGTACGGGTCCCACAGACACTGACTCTCACTGGGGTACAGGTCCCACACACACACTGACTCTCACTGGGGTACGGGTCCCACACACACACTGACTCTCACTGGGGTACGGGTCCCACACACACTGACTCTCACTGGGGTACGGGTCCCAAACACACAGTGACTCTCACTGGGGTACGGGTCCCACACACACTTACTCTCACTGGCGTACGGGTCTCACACACACTGACTCTTACTGGGGTACGGGTCCCTCACAAACTGACTCTCACTGGGTACGGGTCCCACACACACACTGACTCTCACTGGTGTACGGGACACACGCACACTGACTCTCACTGGGGTGCAGGTACCACATACACACACTGACTCTCACTGGGGTTCAGGTCCCACACACACACACTGACTCTCACTGGGGTACGGGTCCCACACACACACTGAGTATCACTGGGGTATGGGTCCCACCCACACACTGACTCACACTGGGGTATGGGTCCCACAAATACACTGACTCTCACTGGGATACGGGTGCCACACACACTGACTCTCACTGGGGTACGGGTCCCACACACACTGACTCTCACTGGGGTACGGGTCCCACAGACACTGACTCTCACTGGGGTACGGGTCGCACACGCACACTGACTTTCACTGGGGTATGGGTCCCACACACACACTGACTCTCACTGGGGTACGGGTCCCACGCACACTGACTCTCACTGGGGTATGAGTCCCACACACACACTGACTCTCACTGGGGTACGGGTCACACACACTGACTCTCACTGGGGTCCGGGTCCCACACACACACTGACTCTCACTGGGGTCGGGTCCCACACACACACTGGCTCTCACTGGGGTACGGGTCACACACACGCACTGACTCTCACTGGGGTATGGGTCCCACACACACACTGACTCTCATTGGTGTACGGGACACACACACACTGACTCTCACTGGGGTATGGGTCCCACACACACTGACTCTCACTGGGGTACGGGTCCCACACACACTGACTCTCACTGGGGTACGGGTCCCACACACACACTGACTCTCACTGGTGTACGGGACACACACACACTGACTCCCACTGGGGTACGGGTCCCACACACACTGACTCTCACTGGGGTTCAGGTCCCACACACACACTGACTCTCACTCGGGTATGGGTCCCACACACACTAGACACTCACTGGGGTACGGGTCCCACACACACACTGACTATCACTGGGGTATGGGTCCCACACACACACTGACTCTCACTGGTGTACGGGACACACACACACTGACTCTCACTGGGGTATGGGTCCCACACACACTGACTCTCACTGGGGTTCAGGTCCCACACACCTACACTGACTCTCACTGTGGTACGGGTCCCACACACACTGACACTCACTGGGGTACGGGTCCCACACACACACTGACTCTCACTGGGGTTCAGGTCCCACACACACACTGACTCACACTGGGGTATGGGTCCCACAAATACACTGACTCTCACTGGGGTACGGGTGCCACACACACTGACTCTCACTGGGGTACGGGTGCCACACACACTGACTCTCACTGGGGTACGGGTCCCACACACACTGACTCTCAATGGGGTACGGGTCCCACAGACACTGACTCTCACTGGTGTACGGGACACACACACACTGACTCTCACTCGGGTACAGGTCCCACACACACACTGACTCTCACTGGGGTTCAGGTCCCACACACACACACTGACTCTCACTGGGGTACGGGTCCCACACACACTGACACTCACTGGGGTAAGGGTCCCACACACACACTGACTCTCACTGGGGAATGGGTCCCACACACACACTGACTCACACTGGGGTATGGGTCCCACAAATACACTGACTCTCACTGGGGTACGGGTGCCACACACACTGACTCTCACTGGGGTACGGGTGCCACACATACTGACTCTCACTGGGGTACGGGTCCCACACACACTGACTCTCACTGGGGTACGGGTCCCACAGACACTGACTCTCACTGGGGTACGGGTCCCACACACACACTGACTCTCACTGGGGTACGGGTCACACACACACACTGACTCTCACTGGGGTATGTGTCCCACACACGCACTGACTCTCATTGGTGTACGGGGCACACACACACTGACTCTCACTGGGGTATGGACCCACACACACTGACTCTCACTGGGGTACGGGTCCCACACACACTGACTCTCACTGGGGTACGGGTCCCACACACACACTGACTCTCACTGGGGTACGGGTCCCACACACACTGACTCTCACTGGGGTACGGGTCTCACACACACTGACTCTCACTGGGGTACGGGTCCCACACACACTGACTCTCACTGGGTACGGGTCCCACACACACACTGACTCTCACTGGTGTACGGGACACACGCACACTGACTCTCACTGGGGTGCAGGTCCCACATACACACACTGACTCTCACTGGGGTGCGGGTCCCACACACACACTGACTCTCACTGGGGTACGGGTCCCACACACACACTGACTATCACTTGGGTATGGGTCCCACACACACACTGACTCACACTGGGGTATGGGTCCCACAAATACACTGACTCTCACTGGGATACGGGTGCCACACACACTGACGCTCCCTGGGGTACGGGTCCCACACACACTGACTATCACTGGGGTACGGGTCCCACAGACACTGACTCTCACTGGGGTACAGGTCCCACACACACACTGATTCTCACTGGGGTATGGGTCCCACACACACACTGACTCTCACTGGGGTACGGGTCCCACACACACTGACTCTCACTGGGGTATGAGTCCCACACACACACTGACTCTCACTGCGGTACGGGTCACACACACTGACTCTCACTGGGGTACGGGTCCCACACACACACTGACTCTCACTGGGGTCGGGTCCCACACACACACTGACTCTCACTGGGGTACGGGTCCCACACACACACTGACTCTCACTGGGGTATGGGTCCCACACACACTGACTCTCACTGGGGTACGGGTCCCACACACACTGACTCTCACTGGGGTACGGGTCCCACACACACTGACTCTCACTGGGGTACGGGTCCCACACACACTGACTCTCACTGGGGTACGGGTCCCACACACACACTGACTCTCACTGGTGTACGGGACACACACACACTGACTCTCACTGGGGTACGGGTCCCACACACACTGACTCTCACTGGGGTACGGGTCCCACACACACTGACTCTCACTGGGGCACGGGTCCCACTCACACTGACTCTCACTGGGGTACGGGTCCCACACACACACTGACTCTCACCTGTGTACGGGACACACACACACTGACTCCCACTGAGGTACGGGTCCCCACACACACTGACACTCACTGGGGTACGGGTCCCACACACACACTGACTCTCACTGGTGTACGGGACACACACACACTGACTCTCACTGAGGTATGGGTCCCACACACACTGACTCTCACTGGGGTTCAGGTCCCACACACCTACACTGACTCTCACTGGGGTACAGGTCCCACATACACACACTGACTCTCACTGGGGTTCAGGTCCCACACACACACACTGACTCTCACTGGGGTACGGGTCCCACACACACTGACACTCACTGGGGTGCGGGTCCCACACACACACTGACTCTCACTGGGGTACGGGTCCCACACACACACTGACTATCACTGGGGTACGGGTCCCACACACACACTGACTCACACTGGGGTCTGGGTCCCACAAATACACTGACTCTCACTGGGATACGGGTGCCACTCACACTGACTCTCACTGGGGTACGGGTCCCACACACACTGACTCTCACTGGGGGACGGGTCCCACAGACACTGACTCTCACTGGGGTACGGGTCCCACACACACACTCACTCTCACTGGGGTATGGGTCCCACACACACACTGACTCTCACTGGGGTACGGGTCCCACACACACTGACTCTCACTGGGGTATGAGTCCCACACACACACTGACTCTCACTGGGGTACGGGTCACACACACACTGACTCTCACTGGGCTATGAGTCCCACACACACACTGACTCTCACTGGGGTACGGGTCCCACACTCACACTGACTCTCACTGGGGTCGGGTCCCACACACACACTGACTCTCACTGGGGTACGGGTCACACACACACACTGACTCTCACTGGGGTATGGGTCCCACACACACACTGACTCTCATTGGTGTACGGGACACACACACACTGACTCTCACTGGGGTATGGGTCCCACACACACTGACTCTCACTGGGGTACGGGTCCCACACACACTGACTCTCACTGGGGTTCAGGTCCCACTCACACTGACTCTCACTGGGGTATGGGTCCCACACACACTGACACTCACTGGGATACGGGTCCCACACACACACTGACTATCACTGGGGTATGGGTCCCACACACACACTGACTCTCACTGGTGTACGGGACACACACACACTGACTCTCACTGGGGTACGGGTCCCACACACACACTGACTCTCACTGGGGTTCAGGTCCCACACAAACACACTGACTCTCAATGGGGTACGGGTCCCACACACACTGACACTCACTGGGGTACGGGTCCCACACACACACTGACTCTCACTGGGGAATGGGTCCCTCACACACACTGACTCACACTGGGGTATGGGTCCCACAAATACACTGACTCTCACTTGGGTACGGGAGCCACACACACTGACTCTCACTGGGGTACGGGTGCCACACACACTGACTCTCACTGGGGTACGGGTCCCACACACACTGACTCTCACTGGGGAATGGGTCCCACACACACACTGACTCACACTGGGGTATGGGTCCCACAAATACACTGACTCTCACTGGGGTACGGGTGCCACACACACTGACTCTCACTGGGGTATGTGTGCCACACACACTGACTCTCACTGGGGTACGGGTCCCACACACACTGACTCTCACTGGGGTACGGATCCCACAGACACTGACTCTCACTGGGGTACGGGTCCCACACACACACTGACTCTCATTGGGGTACGGGTCCCACACACACACTGACTCTCACTGGGGTACGGGTCTCACACACACTGACTCTCACTGGGGTACGGGTCCCACACACACTGACTCTCACTGGGTACGGGTCCCACACACACACTGACTCTCAGTGGTGTACGGGACACACACACACTGACTCTCACTGGGGAACAGGTCCCACATACACACACTGACTCTCACTGGGGTTCAGGTCCCACACACACACACTGACTCTCACTGGGATACGGGTCCCACACACACTGACACTCACTGGCGTGCGGGTCCCACACACACACTGACTCTCACTGGGGTACGGGTCCCACACACACACTGACTATCACTGGGGTATGGGTCCCACACACACACTGACTCACACTGGGGTATGGGTCCCACAAATACACTGACTCTCACTGGGATACGGGTGCCACACACACTGACTCTCACTGGGGTACGGGTCCCACGCACACTGACTCTCACTGGGGTACGAGTCCCACAGACACTGACTCTCACTGGGGTACGGGTCCCACACACGCACTGACTCTCACTGGGGTATTGGTCCCACACACACACTGACTCTCACTGGGGTACGGGTCCCACACACACTGACTCTCACTGGGGTATGAGTCCCACACACACACTGACTCTCACTGGTGTATGGGTCACACACACTGACTCTCACTGGGGTACGGGTCCCACACACACACTGACTCTCACTGGGGTCGGGTCCCACTCACACACTGACTCTCACTGGGGTACGGGTCACACACACTCACTGACTCTCACTGGGGTATGGGTCCCACACACACACTGACTCTCATTGGTGTACGGGACACACACACACTGACTCTCACTGGGGTATGGGTCCCACACACACTGACTCTCACTGGGGTACGGGTCCCACACACACTGACTCTCACTGGGGTACGGGTCCCACACACACACTGACTCTCACTGGTGTACGGGACACACACACACTGCCTCTCACTGGGGTACGGGTCCCACACACACTGACTCTCACTGGGGTTCAGTTCCCACACACACACACTGACACTCACTGGTGTACGGGACACACACACACTGACTCTCACTGAGGTACGGGTCCCACACACACTGACACTCACTGGGGTACGGGTCCCACACACACACTGACTCTCACTGGGGAATGGGTCCCACACACACACTGACTCACACTGGGGTATGGGTCCCACAAATACACTGACTCTCACTGGGGTACGGGTGCCACACACACTGACTCTCACTGGGGTATGTGTGCCACACACACTGACTCTCACTGGGGTACGGGTCCCACACACACTGACTCTCACTGGGGTACGGGTCCCACAGACACTGACTCTCACTGGGGTACGGGTCCCATACACACACTGACTCTCACTGGGGTACGGGTCCCACACACACACTGACTCTCACTGGGGTACGGGTCCCACACACACTGACTGTCACTGGGGTACGGGTCCCACACAGACACTGACTCTCACAGGGTTCGGGTCCCACACACACACTGACTCTCACTGGGGTACGGGTCACACACACGCACTGACTCTCACTGGCGTATGGGTCCCACACACACACTGACTCTCACTGGGGTACGGGTCCCACACACACACTGACTCTCACTGGGGTACGGGTCCCACAGACACTGACTCTCACTGGGGTACAGGTCCCACACACACACTGATTCTCACTGGGGTATGGGTCCCACACACACACTGACTCTCACTGGGGTACGGGTCCCACACACACTGACTCTCACTGGGGTATGAGTCCCACACACACACTGACTCTCACTGCGGTACAGGTCACACACACTGACTCTCACTGGGGTACGGGTCCCACACACACACTGACTCTCACTGGGGTCGGGTCCCACACACACACTGACTCTCACTGGGGTACGGGTCACACACACACACTGACTCTCACTGGGGTACGGGTGCCACACACACTGACTCTCACTGGGGTATGTGTGCCACACACACTGACTCTCACTGGGGTACGGGTCCCACACACACTGACTCTCACTGGGGTACGGATCCCACAGACACTGACTCTCACTGGGGTACGGGTCCCACACACACACTGACTCTCACTGGGGTACGGGTCCCACACACACACTGACTCTCACTGGGGTACGGGTCTCACACACACTGACTCTCACTGGGGTACGGGTCCCACACACACTGACTCTCACTGGGTACGGGTCCCACACACACACTGACTCTCACTGGTGTACGGGACACACACACACTGACTCTCACTGGGGAACAGGTCCCACATACACACACTGACTCTCACTGTGGTTCAGGTCCCACACACACACACTGACTCTCACTGGGATACGGGTCCCACACACACTGACACTCACTGGCGTGCGGGTCCCACACACACACTGACTCTCACTGGGGTACGGGTCCCACACACACACTGACTATCACTGGGGTATGGGTCCCACACACACACTGACTCACACTGGGGTATGGGTCCCACAAATACACTGACTCTCACTGGGATACGGGTGCCACACACACTGACTCTCACTGGGGTACGGGTCCCACACACACTGACTCTCACTGGGGTACGAGTCCCACAGACACTGACTCTCACTGGGGTACGGGTCCCACACACGCACTGACTCTCACTGGGGTATTGGTCCCACACACACACTGACTCTCACTGGGGTACGGGTCCCACACACACTGACTCTCACTGGGGTATGAGTCCCACACACACACTGACTCTCACTGGGGTACGGGTCACACACACTGACTCTCACTGGGGTACGGGTCCCACACACACACTGACTCTCACTGGGGTCGGGTCCCACTCACACACTGACTCTCACTGGGGTACGGGTCACACACACTCACTGACTCTCACTGGGGTATGGGTCCCACACACACACTGACTCTCATTGGTGTACGGGACACACACACACTGACTCTCACTGGGGTATGGGTCCCACACACACTGACTCTCACTGGGGTACGGGTCCCACACACACTGACTCTCACTGGGGTACGGGTCCCACACACACACTGACTCTCACTGGTGTACGGGACACACACACACTGCCTCTCACTGGGGTACGGGTCCCACACACACTGACTCTCACTGGGGTTCAGTTCCCACACACACACACTGACACTCACTGGTGTACGGGACACACACACACTGACTCTCACTGAGGTACGGGTCCCACACACACTGACACTCACTGGGGTACGGGTCCCACACACACACTGACTCTCACTGGGGAATGGGTCCCACACACACACTGACTCACACTGGGGTATGGGTCCCACAAATACACTGACTCTCACTGGGGTACGGGTGCCACACACACTGACTCTCACTGGGGTACGGGTCCCACACACACTGACTCTCACTGGGGTACGGGTCCCACAGATACTGACTCTCACTGGGGTACGGGTCCCACACACACACTGACTCTCACTGGGGTACGGGTCCCACACACACACTGACTCTCACTGGGGTACGGGTCCCACACACACTGACTCTCACTGGGGTACGGGTCCCACACACACACTGACTCTCACTGGGGTACGGGTCACACACACGCACTGACTCTCACTGGGGTATGGGTCCCACACACACACTGACTCTCACTGGGGTACGGGTCCCACACACACACTGACTCTCACTGGGGTACGGGTCTCACACACACTGACTCTCACTCGGGTACGGGTCCCACACACACTGACTCTCACTGGGGTACGGGTCCCACACACACACTGACTCTCACTGGTCTACGGGACACACGCACACTGACTCTCACTGGGGTACAGGTCCCACATACACACACTGACTCTCACTGGGGTTCAGTTCCCACACACACACACTGACACTCACTGGTGTACGGGACACACACACACTGACTCTCACTGAGGTACGGGTCCCACACTCACTGACACTCACTGGGGTACGGGTCCCACACACACACTGGCTCTCACTGGGGAATGGGTCCCACACACACACTGACTCACACTGGGGTATGGGTCCCACAAATACACTGACTCTCACTGGGGTACGGGTGCCACACACACTGACTCTCACTGGGGTATGTGTGCCACACACACTGACTCTCACTGGGGTACGGGTCCCGCACACACTGACTCTCACTGGGGTACGGGTCCCACAGACACTGACTCTCACTGGGGTACGGGTCCCACACACACACTGACTCTCACTGGGGTACGGGTCCCACACACACACTGACTCTCACTGGGGTACGGGTCCCACACACACTGACTGTCACTGGGGTACGGGTCCCACACACACACTGACTCTCACAGGGGTCGGGTCCCACACACACACTGACTCTCACTGGGGTACGGGTCACACACACGCACTGACTCTCACTGGCGTATGGGTCCCACACACACACTGACTCTCACTGGGGTACGGGTCCCACACACACACTGACTCTCACTGGGGTACGGGTCCCTCAGACACTGACTCTCACTGGGGTACAGGTCCCACACACACACTGATTCTCACTGGGGTATGGGTCCCACACACACACTGACTCTCACTGGGGTACGGGTCCCACACACACTGACTCTCACTGGGGTATGAGTCCCACACACACACTGACTCTCACTGCGGTACAGGTCACACACACTGACTCTCACTGGGGTACGGGTCCCACACACACACTGACTCTCACTGGGGTCGGGTCCCACACACACACTGACTCTCACTGGGGTACGGGTCACACACACACACTGACTCTCACTGGGGTATGGGTCCCACTCACACTGACTCTCACTGGGGTACGGGTCCCACACACGCACTGACTCTCAATGGGATATGGGTCTCACACTCACACTGACTCTCACTGGGGTACGGGTCCCACACACACACTGTCTCTCACTGGGGTACGGGTCCCACACACACACTGACTCTCACTGGGGTACGGGTCCCACACACACACGGACTCTCACTGGGGTACGGGTCCCACGCACACACTGACTCTCACTGGGGTACGTATCCCACACACACTGACTCTCACTGGGGTACGGGTCCCACACACACTGTCTCTCACTGGGGTACGGGTCCCACACACACTGACTCTCACTGGGGTACGGGTCCCACACACACTGACTCTCACTGGGGTACGGGTCCCACACACACTGACTCTCACTGGGGTACGGGTCCCACACACACACTGACTCACACTGGGGTATGGGTCCCACAAATACACTGACTCTCACTGGGGTACGGGTGCCACACACACTGACTCTCACTGGGGTATGTGTGCCACACACACTGACTCTCACTGGGGTACGGGTCCCACACACACTGACTCTCACTGGGGTACGGGTCCCACAGACACTGACTCTCACTGGGGTACGGGTCCCATACACACACTGACTCTCACTGGGGTACGGGTCCCACACACACACTGACTCTCACTGGGGTACGGGTCCCACACACACTGACTGTCACTGGGGTACGGGTCCCACACAGACACTGACTCTCACAGGGTTCGGGTCCCACACACACACTGACTCTCACTGGGGTACGGGTCACACACACGCACTGACTCTCACTGGCGTATGGGTCCCACACACACACTGACTCTCACTGGGGTACGGGTCCCACACACACACTGACTCTCACTGGGGTACGGGTCCCACAGACACTGACTCTCACTGGGGTACAGGTCCCACACACACACTGATTCTCACTGGGGTATGGGTCCCACACACACACTGACTCTCACTGGGGTACGGGTCCCACACACACTGACTCTCACTGGGGTATGAGTCCCACACACACACTGACTCTCACTGCGGTACAGGTCACACACACTGACTCTCACTGGGGTACGGGTCCCACACACACACTGACTCTCACTGGGGTCGGGTCCCACACACACACTGACTCTCACTGGGGTACGGGTCACACACACACACTGACTCTCACTGGGGTACGGGTGCCACACACACTGACTCTCACTGGGGTATGTGTGCCACACACACTGACTCTCACTGGGGTACGGGTCCCACACACACTGACTCTCACTGGGGTACGGATCCCACAGACACTGACTCTCACTGGGGTACGGGTCCCACACACACACTGACTCTCACTGGGGTACGGGTCCCACACACACACTGACTCTCACTGGGGTACGGGTCTCACACACACTGACTCTCACTGGGGTACGGGTCCCACACACACTGACTCTCACTGGGTACGGGTCCCACACACACACTGACTCTCACTGGTGTACGGGACACACACACACTGACTCTCACTGGGGAACAGGTCCCACATACACACACTGACTCTCACTGTGGTTCAGGTCCCACACACACACACTGACTCTCACTGGGATACGGGTCCCACACACACTGACACTCACTGGCGTGCGGGTCCCACACACACACTGACTCTCACTGGGGTACGGGTCCCACACACACACTGACTATCACTGGGGTATGGGTCCCACACACACACTGACTCACACTGGGGTATGGGTCCCACAAATACACTGACTCTCACTGGGATACGGGTGCCACACACACTGACTCTCACTGGGGTACGGGTCCCACACACACTGACTCTCACTGGGGTACGAGTCCCACAGACACTGACTCTCACTGGGGTACGGGTCCCACACACGCACTGACTCTCACTGGGGTATTGGTCCCACACACACACTGACTCTCACTGGGGTACGGGTCCCACACACACTGACTCTCACTGGGGTATGAGTCCCACACACACACTGACTCTCACTGGGGTACGGGTCACACACACTGACTCTCACTGGGGTACGGGTCCCACACACACACTGACTCTCACTGGGGTCGGGTCCCACTCACACACTGACTCTCACTGGGGTACGGGTCACACACACTCACTGACTCTCACTGGGGTATGGGTCCCACACACACACTGACTCTCATTGGTGTACGGGACACACACACACTGACTCTCACTGGGGTATGGGTCCCACACACACTGACTCTCACTGGGGTACGGGTCCCACACACACTGACTCTCACTGGGGTACGGGTCCCACACACACACTGACTCTCACTGGTGTACGGGACACACACACACTGCCTCTCACTGGGGTACGGGTCCCACACACACTGACTCTCACTGGGGTTCAGTTCCCACACACACACACTGACACTCACTGGTGTACGGGACACACACACACTGACTCTCACTGAGGTACGGGTCCCACACACACTGACACTCACTGGGGTACGGGTCCCACACACACACTGACTCTCACTGGGGAATGGGTCCCACACACACACTGACTCACACTGGGGTATGGGTCCCACAAATACACTGACTCTCACTGGGGTACGGGTGCCACACACACTGACTCTCACTGGGGTACGGGTCCCACACACACTGACTCTCACTGGGGTACGGGTCCCACAGATACTGACTCTCACTGGGGTACGGGTCCCACACACACACTGACTCTCACTGGGGTACGGGTCCCACACACACACTGACTCTCACTGGGGTACGGGTCCCACACACACTGACTCTCACTGGGGTACGGGTCCCACACACACACTGACTCTCACTGGGGTACGGGTCACACACACGCACTGACTCTCACTGGGGTATGGGTCCCACACACACACTGACTCTCACTGGGGTACGGGTCCCACACACACACTGACTCTCACTGGGGTACGGGTCTCACACACACTGACTCTCACTCGGGTACGGGTCCCACACACACTGACTCTCACTGGGGTACGGGTCCCACACACACACTGACTCTCACTGGTCTACGGGACACACGCACACTGACTCTCACTGGGGTACAGGTCCCACATACACACACTGACTCTCACTGGGGTTCAGTTCCCACACACACACACTGACACTCACTGGTGTACGGGACACACACACACTGACTCTCACTGAGGTACGGGTCCCACACTCACTGACACTCACTGGGGTACGGGTCCCACACACACACTGGCTCTCACTGGGGAATGGGTCCCACACACACACTGACTCACACTGGGGTATGGGTCCCACAAATACACTGACTCTCACTGGGGTACGGGTGCCACACACACTGACTCTCACTGGGGTATGTGTGCCACACACACTGACTCTCACTGGGGTACGGGTCCCGCACACACTGACTCTCACTGGGGTACGGGTCCCACAGACACTGACTCTCACTGGGGTACGGGTCCCACACACACACTGACTCTCACTGGGGTACGGGTCCCACACACACACTGACTCTCACTGGGGTACGGGTCCCACACACACTGACTGTCACTGGGGTACGGGTCCCACACACACACTGACTCTCACAGGGGTCGGGTCCCACACACACACTGACTCTCACTGGGGTACGGGTCACACACACGCACTGACTCTCACTGGCGTATGGGTCCCACACACACACTGACTCTCACTGGGGTACGGGTCCCACACACACACTGACTCTCACTGGGGTACGGGTCCCTCAGACACTGACTCTCACTGGGGTACAGGTCCCACACACACACTGATTCTCACTGGGGTATGGGTCCCACACACACACTGACTCTCACTGGGGTACGGGTCCCACACACACTGACTCTCACTGGGGTATGAGTCCCACACACACACTGACTCTCACTGCGGTACAGGTCACACACACTGACTCTCACTGGGGTACGGGTCCCACACACACACTGACTCTCACTGGGGTCGGGTCCCACACACACACTGACTCTCACTGGGGTACGGGTCACACACACACACTGACTCTCACTGGGGTATGGGTCCCACTCACACTGACTCTCACTGGGGTACGGGTCCCACACACGCACTGACTCTCAATGGGATATGGGTCTCACACTCACACTGACTCTCACTGGGGTACGGGTCCCACACACACACTGTCTCTCACTGGGGTACGGGTCCCACACACACACTGACTCTCACTGGGGTACGGGTCCCACACACACACGGACTCTCACTGGGGTACGGGTCCCACGCACACACTGACTCTCACTGGGGTACGTATCCCACACACACTGACTCTCACTGGGGTACGGGTCCCACACACACTGTCTCTCACTGGGGTACGGGTCCCACACACACTGACTCTCACTGGGGTACGGGTCCCACACACACTGACTCTCACTGGGGTACGGGTCCCACACACACTGACTCTCACTGGGGTACGGGTCCCACACACACACTGACTCTCACTGGTGTACGGGACACACACACACTGACTCTCACTGGGGTACGGGTCCCACACACTCTGACTCTCACTGGGGTACGGGTCCCACACACACTGACTCTCACTGGGGCACGGGTCCCACTCACACTGACTCTCACTGGGGTACGGGTCCCACACACACACTGACTCTCACCTGTGTACGGGACACACACACACTGACTCCCACTGAGGTACGGGTCCCACACACACTGACACTCACTGGGGTACGGGTCCCACACACACACTGACTCTCACTGGTGTACGGGACACACACACACTGACTCTCACTGAGGTATGGGTCCCACACACACTGACTCTCACTGGGGTTCAGGTCCCACACACCTACACTGACTCTCACTGGGGTACAGGTCCCACATACACACACTGACTCTCACTGGGTTTCAGGTCCCACACACACACACTGACTCTCACTGGGGTACGGGTCCCACACACACTGACACTCACTGGGGTGCGGGTCCCACACACACACTGACTCTCACTGGGGTACGGGTCCCACACACACACTGACTATCACTGGGGTACGGGTCCCACACACACACTGACTCACACTGGGGTATGGGTCCCACAAATACACTGACTCTCACTGGGATACGGGTGCCACTCACACTGACTCTCACTGGGGTACGGGTCCCACACACACTGACTCTCACTGGGGGACGGGTCCCACAGACACTGACTCTCACTGGGGTACGGGTCCCACACACACACTCACTCTCACTGGGGTATGGGTCCCACACACACACTGACTCTCACTGGGGTACGGGTCCCACACACACTGACTCTCACTGGGGTATGAGTCCCACACACACACTGACTCTCACTGGGGTACGGGTCACACACACACTGACTCTCACTGGGGTATGAGTCCCACACACACACTGACGCTCACTGGGGTACGGGTCCCACACTCACACTGACTCTCACTGGGGTCGGGTCCCACACACACACTGACTCTCACTGGGGTACGGGTCACACACACACACTGACTCTCACTGGGGTATGGGTCCCACACACACACTGACTCTCATTGGTGTACGGGACACACACACACTGACTCTCACTGGGGTATGGGTCCCACACACACTGACTCTCACTGGGGTACGGGTCCCACACACACTGACTCTCACTGGGGTTCAGGTCCCACTCACACTGACTCTCACTGGGGTATGGGTCCCACACACACTGACACTCACTGGGGTACGGGTCCCACACACACACTGACTATCACTGGGGTATGGGTCCCACACACACACTGACTCTCACTGGTGTACGGGACACACACACACTGACTCTCACTGGGGTACGGGTCGCACACACACACTGACTCTCACTGGGGTTCAGGTCCCACACAAACACACTGACTCTCAATGGGGTACGGGTCCCACACACACTGACACTCACTGGGGTACGGGTCCCACACACACACTGACTCTCACTGGGGAATGGGTCCCACACACACACTGACTCACACTGGGGTATGGGTCCCACAAATACACTGACTCTCACTTGGGTACGGGTGCCACACACACTGACTCTCACTGGGGTACGGGTGCCACACACACTGACTCTCACTGGGGTACGGGTCCCACACACACTGACTCTCACTGGGGAATGGGTCCCACACACACACTGACTCACACTGGGGTATGGGTCCCACAAATACACTGACTCTCACTGGGGTACGGGTGCCACACACACTGACTCTCACTGGGGTATGTGTGCCACACACACTGACTCTCACTGGGGTACGGGTCCCACACACACTGACTCTCACTGGGGTACGGATCCCACAGACACTGACTCTCACTGGGGTACGGGTCCCACACACACACTGACTCTCACTGGGGTACGGGTCCCACACACACACTGACTCTCACTGGGGTACGGGTCCCACACACACACTGACTCTCACTGGGGTACGGGTCTCACACACACTGACTCTCACTGGGGTACGGGTCCCACACACACTGACTCTCACTGGGTACGGGTCCCACACACACACTGACTCTCACTGGTGTACGGGACACACACACACTGACTCTCACTGGGGAACAGGTCCCACATACACACACTGACTCTCACTGGGGTTCAGGTCCCACACACACACACTGACTCTCACTGGGATACGGGTCCCACACACACTGACACTCACTGGCGTGCGGGTCCCACACACACACTGACTCTCACTGGGGTACGGGTCCCACACACACACTGACTATCACAGGGGTATGGGTTCCACACACACACTGACTCACACTGGGGTATGGGTCCGACAAATACACTGACTCTCACTGGGATACGGGTGCCACACACACTGACTCTCACTGGGGTACGGGTCCCACACACACTGACTCTCACTGGGGTACGAGTCCCACAGACACTGACTCTCACTGGGGTACGGGTCCCACACACGCACTGACTCTCACTGGGGTTTTGGTCCCACACACACACTGACTCTCACTGGGGTACGGGTCCCACACACACTGACTCTCACTGGGGTATGAGTCCCACACACACACTGACTCTCACTGGGGTACGGGTCACACACACTGACTCTCACTGCGGTACGGGTCCCACACACACACTGACTCTCACTGGGGTCGGGTCCCACTCACACACTGACTCTCACTGGGGTACGGGTCACACACACTCACTGACTCTCACTGGGGTATGGGTCCCACACACACACTGACTCTCATTGGTGTACGGGACACACACACACTGACTCTCACTGGGGTATGGGTCCCACACACACTGACTCTCACTGGGGTACGGGTCCCACACACACTGACTCTCACTGGGGTACGGGTCCCACACACACACTGACTCTCACTGGTGTACGGGACACACACACACTGCCTCTCACTGGGGTACGGGTCCCACACACACTGACTCTCACTGGGGTTCAGTTCCCACACACACACACTGACACCCACTGGTGTACGGGACACACACACACTGACTCTCACTGAGGTACGGGTCCCACACACACTGACACTCACTGGGGTACGGGTCCCACACACACACTGACTCTCACTGGGGAATGGGTCCCACACACACACTGACTCACACTGGGGTATGGGTCCCACAAATACACTGACTCTCACTGGGGTACGGGTGCCACACACACTGACTCTCACTGGGGTATGTGTGCCACACACACTGACTCTCACTGGGGTACGGGTCCCACACACACTGACTCTCACTGGGGTACGGGTCCCACAGACACTGACTCTCACTGGGGTACGGGTCCCACACACACACTGACTCTCACTGGGGTACGGGTCCCACACACACACTGACTCTCACTGGGGTACGGGTCCCACACACACTGACTCTCACTGGGGTACGGGTCCCACACACACACTGACTCTCACTGGGGTCGGGTCCCACACACACACTGACTCTCACTGGGGTACGGGTCACACACACGCACTGACTCTCACTGGGGTATGGGTCCCACACACACACTGACTCTCACTGGGGTACGGGTCCCACACACACACTGACTCTCACTGGGGTACGGGTCTCACACACACTGACTCTCACTCGGGTACGGGTCCCACACACACTGACTCTCACTGGGGTACGGGTCCCACACACACACTGACTCTCACTTGTCTACGGGACACACGCACACTGACTCTCACTGGGGTACAGGTCCCACATACACACACTGACTCTCACTGGGGTTCAGGTCCCACACACACACACTGACTCTCACTGGGGTACGGGTCCCACACACACTGACACTCACTGGGGTGCGGGTCCCACACACACACTGACTCTCACTGGGGTACGGGTCCCACACACACACTGACTATCACTGGCGTATGGGTCCCACACACACACTGACTCTCACTGGGGTTCAGGTCCCACACACACACACTGACTCTCACTGGGGTACGGGTCCCACACACACTGACGCTCCCTGGGGTACGGGTCCCACACACACTGACTATCACTGGGGTACGGGTCCCACAGACACTGACTCTCACTGGGGTACAGGTCCCACACACACACTGATTCTCACTGGGGTATGGGTCCCACACACACACTGACTCTCACTGGGGTACGGGTCCCACACACACTGACTCTCACTGGGGTATGAGTCCCACACACACACTGACTCTCACTGCGGTACAGGTCACACACACTGACTCTCACTGGGGTACGGGTCCCACACACACACTGACTCTCACTGGGGTCGGGTCCCACACACACACTGACTCTCACTGGGGTACGGGTCACACACACACACTGACTCTCACTGGGGTATGGGTCCCACTCACACTGACTCTCACTGGGGTACGGGTCCCACACACGCACTGACTCTCAATGGGATATGGGTCTCACACTCACACTGACTCTCACTGGGGTACGGGTCCCACACACACACTGTCTCTCACTGGGGTACGGGTCCCACACACACACTGACTCTCACTGGGGTACGGGTCCCACACACACACGGACTCTCACTGGGGTACGGGTCCCACGCACACACTGACTCTCACTGGGGTACGTATCCCACACACACTGACTCTCACTGGGGTACGGGTCCCACACACACTGACTCTCACTGGGGTACGGGTCCCACACACACTGACTCTCACTGGGGTACGGGTCCCACACACACTGACTCTCACTGGGGTACGGGTCCCACACACACTGACTCTCACTGGGGTACGGGTCCCACACACACACTGACTCTCACTGGTGTACGGGACACACACACACTGACTCTCACTGGGGTACGGGTCCCACACACACTGACTCTCACTGGGGTACGGGTCCCACACACACTGACTCTCACTGGGGCACGGGTCCCACTCACACTGACTCTCACTGGGGTACGGGTCCCACACACACACTGACTCTCACCTGTGTACGGGACACACACACACTGACTCCCACTGAGGTACGGGTCCCACACACACTGACACTCACTGGGGTACTGGTCCCACACACACACTGACTCTCACTGGGGAATGGGTCCCACACACACACTGACTCACACTGGGGTATGGGTCCCACAAATACACTGACTCTCACTGGGGTACGGGTGCCACACACACTGACTCTCACTGGGGTATGTGTGCCACACACACTGACTCTCACTGGGGTACGGGTCCCACACACACTGACTCTCACTGGGGTACGGGTCCCACAGACACTGACTCTCACTGGGGTACGGGTCCCACACACACACTGACTCTCACTGGGGTACGGGTCCCACACACACACTGACTCTCACTGGGGTACGGGTCTCACACACACTGACTCTCACTGGGGTACGGGTCCCACACACACTGACTCTCACTGGGTACGGGTCCCACACACACACTGACTCTCACTGGTGTACGGGACACACACACACTGACTCTCACTGGGGAACAGGTCCCACATACACACACTGACTCTCACTGGGGTTCAGGTCCCACACACACACACTGACTCTCACTGGGGTACGGGTCCCACACACACTGACACTCACTGGCGTGCGGGTCCCACACACACACTGACTCTCACTGGGGTACGGGTCCCACACACACACTGACTATCACTGGGGTATGGGTCCCACACACACACTGACTCACACAGGGGTATGGGTCCCACAAATACACTGACTCTCACTGGGATACGGGTGCCACACACACTGACTCTCACTGGGGTACGGGTCCCACACACACTGACTCTCACTGGGGTACGAGTCCCACAGACACTGACTCTCACTGGGGTACGGGTCCCACACACGCACTGACTCTCACTGGGGTATTGGTCCCACACACACACTGACTCTCACTGGGGTACGGGTCCCACACACACTGACTCTCACTGGGGTATGAGTCCCACACACACACTGACTCTCACTGGGGTACGGGTCACACACACTGACTCTCACTGGGGTACGGGTCCCACACACACACTGACTCTCACTGGGGTCGGGTCCCACACACACACTGACTCTCACTGTGGTACGGGTCACACACACTCACTGACTCTCACTGGGGTATGGGTCCCACACACACACTGACTCTCATTGGTGTACGGGACACACACACACTGACTCTCACTGGGGTATGGGTCCCACACACACTGACTCTCACTGGGGTACGGGTCCCACACACACTGACTCTCACTGGGGTACGGGTCCCACACACACACTGACTCTCACTGGTGTACGGGACACACACACACTGCCTCTCACTGGGGTA
Organism: Isurus oxyrinchus; assembly: GCA_026770705.1. NCBI lineage: Eukaryota > Metazoa > Chordata > Chondrichthyes > Lamniformes > Lamnidae > Isurus > Isurus oxyrinchus. The sequence goes on from JANJGN010000568.1 coordinate 197,649, forward strand.
CGGGTCCCACACACACTGACTCTCACTGGGGTTCAGTTCCCACACACACACACTGACACTCACTGGTGTACGGGACACACACACACTGACTCTCACTGAGGTACGGGTCCCACACACACTGACACTCACTGGGGTACGGGTCCCACACACACACTGACTCTCACTGGGGAATGGGTCCCACACACACACTGACTCACACTGGGGTATGGGTCCCACAAATACACTGACTCTCACTGGGGTACGGGTGCCACACACACTGACTCTCACTGGGGTATGTGTGCCACACACACTGACTCTCACTGGGGTACGGGTCCCACACACACTGACTCTCACTGGGGTACGGGTCCCACAGACACTGACTCTCACTGGGGTACGGGTCCCACACACACACTGACTCTCACTGGGGTACGGGTCCCACACACACACTGACTCTCACTGGGGTACGGGTCCCACACACACTGACTCTCACTGGGGTACGGGTCCCACACACACACTGACTCTCACTGGGGTCGGGTCCCACACACACACTGACTCTCACTGGGGTACGGGTCACACACACGCACTGACTCTCACTGGGGTATGGGTCCCACACACACACTGACTCTCATTGGTGTACGGGACACACACACACTGACTCTCACTGGGGTATGGGTCCCACACACACTGACTCTCACTGGGGTACGGGACACACACACACTGACTCTCACTGGGGTACGGGTCCCACACACACTGACTCTCACTGGGGTACGGGTCCCACACACACTGACTCTCACTGGGGCACGGGTCCCACTCACACTGACTCTCACTGGGGTACGGGTCCCACACACACACTGACTCTCACCTGTGTACGGGACCCACACACACTGACTCTCACTGGGGTATGGGTCGCACACACACACTGACTCTCACTGGTGTACGGGACACACACACACTGACTCTCACTGAGGTATGGGTCCCACACACACTGACTCTCACTGGGGTTCAGGTCCCACACACCTACACTGACTCTCACTGGGGTACAGGTCCCACATACACACACTGACTCTCACTGGGGTTCAGGTCCCACACACACACACTGACTCTCACTGGGGTACGGGTCCCACACACACTGACACTCACTGGGGTGCGGGTCCCACACACACACTGACTCTCACTGGGGTACGGGTCCCACACACACACTGACTATCACTGGGGTACGGGTCCCACACACACACTGACTCACACTGGGGTATGGGTCCCACAAATACACTGACTCTCACTGGGATACGGGTGCCACTCACACTGACTCTCACTGGGGTACGGGTCCCACACACACTGACTCTCACTGGGGGACGGGTCCCACAGACACTGACTCTCACTGGGGTACGGGTCCCACACACACACTCACTCTCACTGGGGTATGGGTCCCACACACACACTGACTCTCACTGGGGTACGGGTCCCACACACACTGACTCTCACTGGGGTATGAGTCCCACACACACACTGACTCTCACTGGGGTACGGGTCACACACACACTGACTCTCACTGGGGTATGAGTCCCACACACACACTGACTCTCACTGGGGTACGGGTCCCACACTCACACTGACTCTCACTGGGGTCGGGTCCCACACACACACTGACTCTCACTGGGGTACGGGTCACACACACACACTGACTCTCACTGGGGTATGGGTCCCACACACACACTGACTCTCATTGGTGTACGGGACACACACACACTGACTCTCACTGGGGTATGGGTCCCACACACACTGACTCTCACTGGGGTACGGGTCCCACACACACTGACTCTCACTGGGGTTCAGGTCCCACTCACACTGACTCTCACTGGGGTATGGGTCCCACACACACTGACACTCACTGGGGTACGGGTCCCACACACACACTGACTATCACTGGGGTATGGGTCCCACACACACACTGACTCTCACTGGTGTACGGGACACACACACACTGACTCTCACTGGGGTACGGGTCGCACACACACACTGACTCTCACTGGGGTTCAGGTCCCACACAAACACACTGACTCTCAATGGGGTACGGGTCCCACACACACTGACACTCACTGGGGTACGGGTCCCACACACACACTGACTCTCACTGGGGAATGGGTCCCACACACACACTGACTCACACTGGGGTATGGGTCCCACAAATACACTGACTCTCACTTGGGTACGGGTGCCACACACACTGACTCTCACTGGGGTACGGGTGCCACACACACTGACTCTCACTGGGGTATGGGTCCCACACACACACTGACTCTCATTGGTGTACGGGACACACACACACTGACTCTCACTGGGGTATGGGTCCCACACACACTGACTCTCACTGGGGTACGGGTCCCACACACATTGACTCTCACTGGGGTACGGGTCCCACACACACACTGACTCTCACTGGTGTACGGGACACACACACACTGCCTCTCACTGGGGCACGGGTCCCACACACACTGACTCTCACTGGGGTTCAGTTCCCACACACACACACTGACTCTCACTGGGGTACGGGTCCCACACACACACTGACTTTCACTGGGGTATGGGTCCCACACACACACTGACTCTCACTGGTGTACGGGACACACACACACTGACTCTCACTGGGGTATGGGTCCCACACACACTGACTCTCACTGGGGTTCAGGTCCCACACACACACACTGACTCTCACTGGGGTACGGGTCCCACACACACTGACACTCACTGGGGTACGGGTCCCACACACACACTGACTCTCACTGGGGAATGGGTCCCAAACACACACTGACTCACACTGGGGTATGGGTCCCACAAATACACTGACTCTCACTGGGGTACGGGTGCCACACACACTGACTCTCACTGGGGTACGGGTGCCACACACACTGACTCTCACTGGGGTACGGGTCCCACACACACTGACTCTCACTGGGGTACGGGTCCCACAGACACTGACTCTCACTGGGGTACGGGTCCCACACACACACTGACTCTCACTGGGGTACGGGTCCCACACACACACTGACTCTCACTGGGGTACGGGTCCCACACACACTGACTCTCACTGGGGTACGGTCCCACACACACACTGACTCTCACTGGGGTACGGGTCCCTCACACACTGACTCTCACTGGGGTACGGGTCTCACACACACTGACTCTCACTGGGGTACGGGTCCCACACACACTGTCTCTCACTGGGTACGGGTCCCACACACACACTGACTCTCACTGGTGTACGGGACACACGCACACTGACTCTCACTGGGGTACAGGTCCCACATACACACACTGACTCTCACTGGGGTTCAGGTCCCACACACACACACTGACTCTCACTGGGGTACGGGTCCCACAGACACTGACTCTCACTGGGGTACGGGTCCCACACACGCACTCACTCTCACTGGGGTATGGGTCCCACACACCCACTGACTCTCACTGGGGTACGGGTCCCACACACACTGACTCTCACTGGGGTATGAGTCCCACACACACACTGACTCTCACTGGCGTACGGGTCACACACACTGACTCTCACTGGGGTACGGGTCCCACACACACACTGACTCTCACTGGGGTACGGGTCACACACCCACACTGACTCTCACTGGGGTATGGGTCCCACACACACACTGACTCTCATTGGTGTACGGGACACACACACACTGACTCTCACTGGGGTATGGGTCCCACACACACTGACTCTCACTGGGGTACGGGTCCCACACACACTGACTCTCACTGGGGTACGGGTCCCACACACACACTGACTCTCACTGGTGTACGGGACACACACACACTGACTCTCACTGGGGTACGGGTCCCACACACACTGACTCTCACTGGGGTTCAGGTCCCACACACACACACTGACTCTCACTGGGGTATGGGTCCCACACACACTGACACTCACTGGGGTACGGGTCCACACACACACTGACTATCACTGGGGTATGGGTCCCACACACACACTGACTCTCACTGGTGTACGGGACACACACACACTGACTCTCACTGGGGTATGGGTCCCACACACACTGACTCTCACTGGGGTTCAGGTCCCACACACACACACTGACTCTCACTGGGGTACGGGTCCCACACACACTGACACTCACTGGGGTACGGGTCCCACACACACACTGACTCTCACTGGGGAATGGGTCCCACACACACACTGACTCACACTGGGGTATGGGTCCCACAAATACACTGACTCTCACTGGGGTACGGGTGCCACACACACTGACTCTCACTGGGGTACGGGTGCCCCACACACTGACTCTCACTGGGGTACGGGTCCCACACACACTGACTCTCACTGGGGTACGGGTCCCACAGAATCTGACTCTCACTGGGGTACGGGTCCCACACACTCACTGACTCTCACTGGGGTACGGGTCCTACACACACACTGACTCTCACTGGGGTACGGGTCCCACACACACTGACTCTCACTGGGGTACGGGTCCCACACACACTGACTGTCACTGGGGTACGGGTCTCACACACACTGACTCTCACTGGGGTACGGGTCCCACACACACTGACTCTCACTGGGGTACGGGTCCCACACACACACTGACTCTCACTGGTGTACGGGACACACGCACACTGACTCTCACTGGGGTACAGGTCCCACATACACACACTGACACTCACTGGGGTTCAGGTCCCACACACACACACTGACTCTCACTGGGGTACGGGTCCCACACACACTGACACTCACTGGGGTGCGGGTCCCACACACACACTGACTCTCACTGGGGTACGGGTCCCACACACACACTGACTATCAGTGGGGTATTGGTCCCACACACACACTGACTCACACTGGGGTATGGGTCCCACAAATACACTGACTCTCACTGGGATACGGGTGCCACACACACTGACTCTCCCTGGGGTACGGGTCCCACACACACTGACTATCATTGGGGTACGGGTCCCACAGACACTGACTCTCACTGGGGTACGGGTCCCACACACACACTGACTCTCACTGGGGTATGGGTCCCACACACACACTGACTCTCACTGGGGTACGGGTCCCACACACACTGACTCTCACTGGGGTATGAGTCCCACACACACACTGACTCTCACTGGGGTACGGGTCACACACACTGACTCACACTGGGGTACGGGTCCCACACACACACACTGACTCTCACTGGGATATGGGTCTCACACTCACACTGACTCTCACTGGGGTACGGGTCCCACACACACACTGACTCTCACTGGGGCACGGGTCCCACACACACACTGACTCTCACTGGGGTACGGGTCCCACACACACACTGACTCTCACTGGGGTACGGGTCCCACACACACACTGACTCTCACTGGGGAATGGGTCCCACACACACACTGACTCACACTGGGGTATGGGTCCCACAAATACACTGACTCTCACTGGGGTTCAGGTCCCACACACACACACTGACTCTCACTGGGGTACGGGTCCCACACACACTGACACTCACTGGGGTGCGGGTCCCACACACACACTGACTCTCACTGGGGTACGGGTCCCACACACACACTGACTATCACTGGGGTATGGGTCCCACACACACACTGACTCACACTGGGTTATGGGTCCCACAAATACACTGACTCTCACTGGGATACGGGTGCCACACACACTGACTCTCCCTGGGGTACGGGTCCCACACACACTGACTATCACTGGGGTACGGGTCCCACACACACACTGACTCTCACTGGGGTATGGGTCCCACACACACACTGACTCTCACTGGGGTACGGGTCCCACACACACTGACTCTCACTGGGGTATGAGTCCCACACACACACTGACTCTCACTGGGGTACGGGTCACACACACTGACTCTCACTGGGTTACGGGTCCCACACACACACTGACTCTCACTGGGGTCGGGTCCCACACACACACTGACTCTCACTGGGGTACGGGTCACACACACACACTGACTCTCACTGGGGTATGGGTCCCACTCACACTGACTCTCACTGGGGTACGGGTCCCACACACACACTGACTCTCACTGGGATATGGGTCTCACACTCACACTGACTCTCACTGGGGTACGGGTCCCACACACACACTGACTTTCACTGGGGTACGGGTCCCACACACACACTGACTCTCACTGGGGTACGGGTCCCACACACACACTGACTCTCACTGGGGTACTGGTCCCACGCTCACACTGACTCTCACTGGGGTACGTATCCCACACACACTGACTCTCACTGGGGTATGGGTCCCACACGCATTGACTCTCACTGGGGTACGGGTCCCACACACACTGACTCTCACTGGGGTACGGGTTCCACACGCACTGACTCTCACTGGGGTACGGGTCCCACACACACACTGACTCTCACTGGTGTACGGGACACACACACACTGACTCTCACTGAGGTACGGGTCCCACACACACTGACACTCACTGGGGTACGGGTCCCACACACACACTGACTCTCACTGGGGAATGGGTCCCACACACACACTGACTCACACTGGGGTATGGGTCCCACAAATACACTGACTCTCACTGGGGTACGGGTGCCACACACACTGACTCTCACTGGGGTATGGGTGCCACACATACTGACTCTCACTGGGGTACGGGTCCCACACACACTGACTCTCACTGGGGTACGGGTCCCACAGACACTGACTCACTGGGGTACGGGTCCCACACACACACTGACTCTCACTGGGGCACGGGTCCCACACACACACTGACTCTCACTGGGGTACGGGTCCCACACACACTGACTCTCACTGGGGTATGGGTCCCACACACACACTGACTCTCACTGGGGTACGGGTCCCACACTCACTGACTCTCACTGGGGTACGGGTCTCACACACACTGACTCTCACTGGGGTACGGGTCCCTCACACACTGACCCTCACTGGGTACGGGTCCCACACACACACTGACTCTCACTGGTGTACGGGACACACACACACTGACTCTCACTGGGGAACAGGTCCCACATACACACACTGACTCTCACTGCGGTTCAGGTCCCACACACACACACACACTGACTCTCACTGGGGTACGGGTCCCACACACACTGACACTCACTGGCGTGAGGGTCCCACACACACACTGACTCACACTGGGGTATGGGTCCCACACACACACTGACTCACACTGGGGTATGGGTCCCACAAATACACTGAATCTCACTGGGATACGGGTGCCACACACACTGACTCTCACTGGGGTACGGGTCCCACACACACTGACTCTCACTGGGGTACGGGTCCCACAGACACTGACTCTCACTGGGGTACGGGTCCCACACACACACTGACTCTCACTGGGGTATGGGTCCCACACACACACTGACTCTCACTGGGGTACGGGTCCCACACACACTGACTCTCACTGGGGTATGAGTCCCACACACACACTGACTCTCACTGTGGTACGGGTCACACACACTGACTCTCACTGGGGTATGGGTCCCACACACACACTGACTCTCACTGGGGTCGGGTCCCACACACACACTGACTCTCACTTGGTTACGGGTCACACACACACACTGACTCTCACTGGGGTATGGGTCCCACACACACACTGACTCTCATTGGTGTACGGGACACACACACACTGACTCTCACTGGGGTACGGGTCCCACACACACTGACACTCACTGGCGTGCGGGTCCCACACACACACTGACTCTCACTGGGGTACGGGTCCCACACACACACTGACTATCTCTGGGGTATGGGTCCCACACACACACTGACTCACACTGGGGTATGGGTCCCACAAATACACTGACTCTCACTGGGATACGGGTGCCACACACACTGACTCTCACTGGGGTACGGGTCCCACACACACTGACTCTCACTGGGGTACGGGTCCCACAGACACTGACTCTCACTTGGGTACGGGTCCCACACACACACTGACTCTCACTGGGGTATTGGTCCCACACACACACTGACTCTCACTGGGGTACGGGTCCCACACACACTGACTCTCACTGGGGTATGAGTCCCACACACACACTGACTCTCACTGGGGTACGGGTCACACACACTGACTCTCACTGGGATACGGGTCCCACACACACACTGACTCTCACTGGTGTACGGGACACACGCACACTGACTCTCACTGGGGTACAGGTCCCACATACACACACTGACTCTCACTGGGGTTCAGGTCCCACACACACACACTGACTCTCACTGGGGTACGGGTCCCACACACACTGACACTCACTGGGGTGCGGGTCCCACACACACACTGACTCTCACTGGGGTACGGGTCCCACACACACACTGACTATCACTGGGGTATGGGTCCCGCACACACACTGACTCACACTGGGGTATGGGTCCCACAAATACACTGACTCTGACTGGGATACGGGTGCCACACACACTGACTCTCACTGGGGTACGGGTCCCACACACACTGACTCTCACTGGAGTACGGGTCCCACACACACACACTGACTCTCACTGGGATATGGGTCTCACACTCACACTGCCTCTCACTGGGGTACGGGTCCCACACACACACTGACTCTCACTGGGGTATGGGTCCCACACACACTCTGACTCTCACTGGGGTACGGGTCCCACACACACACTGACTCTCACTGGGGTACGGGTCTCACACACACTGACTCTCACTGGGGTACGGGTCCCACACACACTGACTCTCACTGGGGTACGGGTCCCACACACACACTGACTCTCACTGGTGTACGGGACACACGCACACTGACTCTCACTGGGGTACAGGTCCCACATACACACACTGACTCTCACTGGGGTTCAGGTCCCTCACACACACACTGACTCACACTGGGGTATGGGTCCCACAAATACACTGACTCTCACTGGGATACGGGTGCCACACACACTGACTCTCCCTGGGGTACGGGTCCCACACACACTAACGATCACTGGGGTACGGGTCCCACAGACACTGACTCTCACTGGGGTACGGGTCCCACACACACACTGACTCTCACTGGGGTATGGGTCCCACACACACACTGACTCTCACTGGGGTACGGGTCCCACACACACTGACTCTCACTGGGGTATGAGTCCCACACACACACTGACTCTCACTGGGGTACGGGTCACACACACTGACTCTCACTGGGGTATGGGTCCCACACACACACTGACTCTCACTGGGGTCGGGTCCCACACACACACTGACTCTCACTGGGGTACGGGTCACACACACACACTGACTCTCACTGGGGTATGGGTCCCACTCACACTGACTCTCACTGGGGTACGGGTCCCACACACACACTGACTCTCACTGGGATATGGGTCTCACACTCACACTGACTCTCACTGGGGTACGGGTCCCACACACACACTGACTCTCACTGGGGTACGGGTCCCACACACACACTGACTCTCACTGGGGTACGGGTCCCACACACACACTGACTCTCACTGGGGTACGGGTCCCACGCACACACTGACTCTCACTGGGGTACGTATCCCACACACACTGACTCTCACTGGGGTATGGGTCCCACACACAATGACTCTCACTGGGGTACGGGTCCCACACACACTGACTCTCACTGGGGTACGGGTTCCACACGCACTGACTCTCACTGGGGTACGGGTCCCACACACACACTGACTCTCACTGGTGTACGGGACACACACACACTGACTCTCACAGAGGTACGGGTCCCACACACACTGACACTCACTGGGGTGCGGGTCCCACACACACACTGACTCTCACTGGGGAATGGGTCCCACACACACACTGACTCACACTGGGGTATGGGTCCCACAAATACACTGACTCTCACTGGGGTACGGGTGCCACACACACTGACTCTCACTGGGGTATGGGTGCCACACATACTGACTCTCACTGGGGTACGGGTCCCACACACACTGACTCTCACTGGGGTACGGGTCCCACAGACACTGACTCACTGGGGTACGGGTCCCACACACACACTGACTCTCACTGGGGTACGGGTCCCACACACACACTGAATCTCACTGGGGTACGGGTCCCACACACACTGACTCTCACTGGGGTATGGGTCCCACACACACACTGACTCTCACTGGGGTACGGGTCCCACACACACTGACTCTCACTGGGGTACGGGTCTCACACACACTGACTCTCACTGGGGTACGGGTCCCACACACACTGACTCTCACTGGGTACGGGTCCCACACACACACTGACTCTCACTGGTGTACGGGACACACACACACTGACTCTCACTGGGGAACAGGTCCCACATACACACACTGACTCTCACTGGGGTTCAGGTCCCACACACACACACTGACTCTCACTGGGGTACGGGTCCCACACACACTGACATTCACTGGCGTGAGGGTCCCACACACACACTGACTCTCACTGGGGTATGGGTCCCACACACACACTGACTATCACTGGGGTATGGGTCCCACACACACACTGACTCACACTGGGGTATGGGTCCCACAAATACACTGACTCTCACTGGGATACGGGTGCCACACACACTGACTCTCACTGGGGTACGGGTCCCACACACACTGACTCTCACTGGGGTACGGGTCCCACAGACACTGACTCTCACTGGGGTACGGGTCCCACACACACACTGACTCTCACTGGGGTATGGGTCCCACACACACACTGACTCTCACTGGGGTACGGGTCCCACACAAACTGACTCTCACTGGGGTATGAGTCCCACACACACACTGACTCTCACTGGGGTACGGGTCTCACACACACTGACTCTCACTGGGGTACGGGTCCCACACACACTGACTCTCAATGGGTCCGGGTCCCACACACACACTGACTCTCACTGGTGTACGGGACTCACACACTCTGACTCTCACTGGGGAACAGGTCCCACATACACACACTGACTCTCACTGGGGTTCAGGTCCCACACACACACACTGACTCTCACTGGGGTACGGGTCCCACACACACTGACACTCACTGGCGTGCGGGTCCCACACACACACTGACTCTCACTGGGGTACGGGTCCCACACACACACTGACTATCACTGGGGTATGGGTCCCACACACACACTGACTCACATTGGGGTATGGGTCCCACAAATACACTGAATCTCACTGGGATACGGGTGCCACACACACTGACTCTCACTGGGGTACGGGTCCCACACACACTGACTGTCACTGGGGTACGGGTCCCATACACACACTGACTCTCACTGGGGTCGGGTCCCACACACACACTGACTCTCACTGGGGTACGGGTCACACACACGCACTGACTCTCACTGGGGTATGGGTCCCACACACACACTGACTCTCATTGGTGTACGGGACACACACACACTGACTCTCACTGGGGTATGGGTCCCACACACACTGTCTCTCACTGGGGTACGGGTCCCACACACACTGACTCTCACTGGGGTACGGGTCCCACACACACACTGACTCTCAGTGGTGTACGGGACACACACACACTGCCTCTCACTGGGGTACGGGTCCCACACACACTGACTCTCACTGGGGTTCAGTTCCCACACACACACACTGACTCTCACTGGGGTACGGGTCCCACACACACACTGACTTTCACTGGGGTATGGGTCCCACACACACACTGACTCTCACTGGTGTACGGGACACACACACACTGACTCTCACTGGGGTATGGGTCCCACACACACTGACTCTCACTGGGGTTCAGGTCCCACACACACACACTGACTCTCACTGGGGTACGGGTCCCACACACACTGACACTCACTGGGGTACGGGTCCCACACACACACTGACTCTCACTGGGGAATGGGTCCCAAACACACACTGACTCACACTGGGGTATGGGTCCCACAAATACACTGACTCTCACTGGGGTACGGGTGCCACACACACTGACTCTCACTGGGGTACCGGTGCCCCACACACTGACTCTCACTGGGGTACGGGTCCCACACACACTGACTCTCACTGGGGTACGGGTCCCACAGACACTGACTCTCACTGGGGTACGGGTCCCACACACACACTGACTCTCACTGGGGTACGGGTCCCACACACACACTGACTCTCACTAGGGTACAGGTCCCACACACACTGACTCTCACTGGGGTACGGGTCCCACACTCACACTGACTCTCACTGGGGTACGGGTCCCACACACACTGACTCTTACTGGTGTACGGGTCTCACACACACTGACTCTCACTGGGGTACGGGTCCCACACACACTGACTCTCACTGGGTACGGGTCCCACACACACACTGACTCTCACTGGTGTACGGGACACACGCACACTGACTCTCACTGGGGTACAGGTCCCACATACACACACTGACTCTCACTGGGGTTCAGGTCCCACACACACACACTGACTCTCACTGGGGTACGGGTCCCACACACACTGACACTCACTGGGGTGCGGGTCCCACACACACACTGACTCTCTCTGGGGTACGGGTCCCACACACACACTGACTATCACTGGGGTATGGGTCCCGCACACACACTGACTCACACTGGGGTATGGGTCCCACAAATACACTGACTCTCACTGGGATACGGGTGCCACACACACTGACTCTCACTGGGGTACGGGTCCCACACACACTGACTCTCACTGGAGTACGGGTCCCACACACACACACTGACTCTCACTGGGATATGGGTCTCACACTCACACTGCCTCTCACTGGGGTACGGGTCCCACACACACACTGACTCTCACTGGGGTATGGGTCCCACACACACTCTGACTCTCACTGGGGTACGGGTCCCACACACACACTGACTCTCACTGGGGTACGGGTCTCACACACACTGACTCTCACTGGGGTACGGGTCCCACACACACTGACTCTCACTGGGGTACGGGTCCCACACACACACTGACTCTCACTGGTGTACGGGACACACGCACACTGACTCTCACTGGGGTACAGGTCCCACATACACACACTGACTCTCACTGGGGTTCAGGTCCCTCACACACACACTGACTCACACTGGGGTATGGGTCCCACAAATACACTGACTCTCACTGGGATACGGGTGCCACACACACTGACTCTCCCTGGGGTACGGGTCCCACACACACTAACGATCACTGGGGTACGGGTCCCACAGACACTGACTCTCACTGGGGTACGGGTCCCACACACACACTGACTCTCACTGGGGTATGGGTCCCACACACACACTGACTCTCACTGGGGTACGGGTCCCACACACACTGACTCTCACTGGGGTATGAGTCCCACACACACACTGACTCTCACTGGGGTACGGGTCACACACACTGACTCTCACTGGGGTATGGGTCCCACACACACACTGACTCTCACTGGGGTCGGGTCCCACACACACACTGACTCTCACTGGGGTACGGGTCACACACACACACTGACTCTCACTGGGGTATGGGTCCCACTCACACTGACTCTCACTGGGGTACGGGTCCCACACACACACTGACTCTCACTGGGATATGGGTCTCACACTCACACTGACTCTCACTGGGGTACGGGTCCCACACACACACTGACTCTCACTGGGGTACGGGTCCCACACACACACTGACTCTCACTGGGGTACGGGTCCCACACACACACTGACTCTCACTGGGGTACGGGTCCCACGCACACACTGACTCTCACTGGGGTACGTATCCCACACACACTGACTCTCACTGGGGTATGGGTCCCACACACAATGACTCTCACTGGGGTACGGGTCCCACACACACTGACTCTCACTGGGGTACGGGTTCCACACGCACTGACTCTCACTGGGGTACGGGTCCCACACACACACTGACTCTCACTGGTGTACGGGACACACACACACTGACTCTCACAGAGGTACGGGTCCCACACACACTGACACTCACTGGGGTGCGGGTCCCACACACACACTGACTCTCACTGGGGAATGGGTCCCACACACACACTGACTCACACTGGGGTATGGGTCCCACAAATACACTGACTCTCACTGGGGTACGGGTGCCACACACACTGACTCTCACTGGGGTATGGGTGCCACACATACTGACTCTCACTGGGGTACGGGTCCCACACACACTGACTCTCACTGGGGTACGGGTCCCACAGACACTGACTCACTGGGGTACGGGTCCCACACACACACTGACTCTCACTGGGGTACGGGTCCCACACACACACTGAATCTCACTGGGGTACGGGTCCCACACACACTGACTCTCACTGGGGTATGGGTCCCACACACACACTGACTCTCACTGGGGTACGGGTCCCACACACACTGACTCTCACTGGGGTACGGGTCTCACACACACTGACTCTCACTGGGGTACGGGTCCCACACACACTGACTCTCACTGGGTACGGGTCCCACACACACACTGACTCTCACTGGTGTACGGGACACACACACACTGACTCTCACTGGGGAACAGGTCCCACATACACACACTGACTCTCACTGGGGTTCAGGTCCCACACACACACACTGACTCTCACTGGGGTACGGGTCCCACACACACTGACATTCACTGGCGTGAGGGTCCCACACACACACTGACTCTCACTGGGGTATGGGTGCCACACATACTGACTCTCACTGGGGTACGGGTCCCACACACACTGACTCTCACTGGGGTACGGGTCCCACAGACACTGACTCACTGGGGTACGGGTCCCACACACACACTGACTCTCACTGGGGTACGGGTCCCACACACACACTGAATCTCACTGGGGTACGGGTCCCACACACACTGACTCTCACTGGGGTATGGGTCCCACACACACACTGACTCTCACTGGGGTACGGGTCCCACACACACTGACTCTCACTGGGGTACGGGTCTCACACACACTGACTCTCACTGGGGTACGGGTCCCACACACACTGACTCTCACTGGGTACGGGTCCCACACACACACTGACTCTCACTGGTGTACGGGACACACACACACTGACTCTCACTGGGGAACAGGTCCCACATACACACACTGACTCTCACTGGGGTTCAGGTCCCACACACACACACTGACTCTCACTGGGGTACGGGTCCCACACACACTGACATTCACTGGCGTGAGGGTCCCACACACACACTGACTCTCACTGGGGTATGGGTCCCACACACACACTGACTATCACTGGGGTATGGGTCCCACACACACACTGACTCACACTGGGGTATGGGTCCCACAAATACACTGACTCTCACTGGGATACGGGTGCCACACACACTGACTCTCACTGGGGTACGGGTCCCACACACACTGACTCTCACTGGGGTACGGGTCCCACAGACACTGACTCTCACTGGGGTACGGGTCCCACACACACACTGACTCTCACTGGGGTATGGGTCCCACACACACACTGACTCTCACTGGGGTACGGGTCCCACACAAACTGACTCTCACTGGGGTATGAGTCCCACACACACACTGACTCTCACTGGGGTACGGGTCTCACACACACTGACTCTCACTGGGGTACGGGTCCCACACACACTGACTCTCAATGGGTCCGGGTCCCACACACACACTGACTCTCACTGGTGTACGGGACTCACACACTCTGACTCTCACTGGGGAACAGGTCCCACATACACACACTGACTCTCACTGGGGTTCAGGTCCCACACACACACACTGACTCTCACTGGGGTACGGGTCCCACACACACTGACACTCACTGGCGTGCGGGTCCCACACACACACTGACTCTCACTGGGGTACGGGTCCCACACACACACTGACTATCACTGGGGTATGGGTCCCACACACACACTGACTCACATTGGGGTATGGGTCCCACAAATACACTGAATCTCACTGGGATACGGGTGCCACACACACTGACTCTCACTGGGGTACGGGTCCCACACACACTGACTGTCACTGGGGTACGGGTCCCATACACACACTGACTCTCACTGGGGTCGGGTCCCACACACACACTGACTCTCACTGGGGTACGGGTCACACACACGCACTGACTCTCACTGGGGTATGGGTCCCACACACACACTGACTCTCATTGGTGTACGGGACACACACACACTGACTCTCACTGGGGTATGGGTCCCACACACACTGTCTCTCACTGGGGTACGGGTCCCACACACACTGACTCTCACTGGGGTACGGGTCCCACACACACACTGACTCTCAGTGGTGTACGGGACACACACACACTGCCTCTCACTGGGGTACGGGTCCCACACACACTGACTCTCACTGGGGTTCAGTTCCCACACACACACACTGACTCTCACTGGGGTACGGGTCCCACACACACACTGACTTTCACTGGGGTATGGGTCCCACACACACACTGACTCTCACTGGTGTACGGGACACACACACACTGACTCTCACTGGGGTATGGGTCCCACACACACTGACTCTCACTGGGGTTCAGGTCCCACACACACACACTGACTCTCACTGGGGTACGGGTCCCACACACACTGACACTCACTGGGGTACGGGTCCCACACACACACTGACTCTCACTGGGGAATGGGTCCCAAACACACACTGACTCACACTGGGGTATGGGTCCCACAAATACACTGACTCTCACTGGGGTACGGGTGCCACACACACTGACTCTCACTGGGGTACCGGTGCCCCACACACTGACTCTCACTGGGGTACGGGTCCCACACACACTGACTCTCACTGGGGTACGGGTCCCACAGACACTGACTCTCACTGGGGTACGGGTCCCACACACACACTGACTCTCACTGGGGTACGGGTCCCACACACACACTGACTCTCACTAGGGTACAGGTCCCACACACACTGACTCTCACTGGGGTACGGGTCCCACACTCACACTGACTCTCACTGGGGTACGGGTCCCACACACACTGACTCTTACTGGTGTACGGGTCTCACACACACTGACTCTCACTGGGGTACGGGTCCCACACACACTGACTCTCACTGGGTACGGGTCCCACACACACACTGACTCTCACTGGTGTACGGGACACACGCACACTGACTCTCACTGGGGTACAGGTCCCACATACACACACTGACTCTCACTGGGGTTCAGGTCCCACACACACACACTGACTCTCACTGGGGTACGGGTCCCACACACACTGACACTCACTGGGGTGCGGGTCCCACACACACACTGACTCTCTCTGGGGTACGGGTCCCACACACACACTGACTATCACTGGGGTATGGGTCCCGCACACACACTGACTCACACTGGGGTATGGGTCCCACAAATACACTGACTCTCACTGGGATACGGGTGCCACACACACTGACTCTCACTGGGGTACGGGTCCCACACACACTGACTCTCACTGGAGTACGGGTCCCACACACACACACTGACTCTCACTGGGATATGGGTCTCACACTCACACTGCCTCTCACTGGGGTACGGGTCCCACACACACACTGACTCTCACTGGGGTATGGGTCCCACACACACTCTGACTCTCACTGGGGTACGGGTCCCACACACACACTGACTCTCACTGGGGTACGGGTCTCACACACACTGACTCTCACTGGGGTACGGGTCCCACACACACTGACTCTCACTGGGGTACGGGTCCCACACACACACTGACTCTCACTGGTGTACGGGACACACGCACACTGACTCTCACTGGGGTACAGGTCCCACATACACACACTGACTCTCACTGGGGTTCAGGTCCCTCACACACACACTGACTCACACTGGGGTATGGGTCCCACAAATACACTGACTCTCACTGGGATACGGGTGCCACACACACTGACTCTCCCTGGGGTACGGGTCCCACACACACTAACGATCACTGGGGTACGGGTCCCACAGACACTGACTCTCACTGGGGTACGGGTCCCACACACACACTGACTCTCACTGGGGTATGGGTCCCACACACACACTGACTCTCACTGGGGTACGGGTCCCACACACACTGACTCTCACTGGGGTATGAGTCCCACACACACACTGACTCTCACTGGGGTACGGGTCACACACACTGACTCTCACTGGGGTATGGGTCCCACACACACACTGACTCTCACTGGGGTCGGGTCCCACACACACACTGACTCTCACTGGGGTACGGGTCACACACACACACTGACTCTCACTGGGGTATGGGTCCCACTCACACTGACTCTCACCGGGGTACGGGTCCCACACACACACTGACTCTCACTGGGATATGGGTCTCACACTCACACTGACTCTCACTGGGGTACGGGTCCCACACACACACTGACTCTCACTGGGGTACGGGTCCCACACACACACTGACTCTCACTGGGGTACGGGTCCCACACACACACTGACTCTCACTGGGGTACGGGTCCCACGCACACACTGACTCTCACTGGGGTACGTATCCCACACACACTGACTCTCACTGGGGTATGGGTCCCACACACAATGACTCTCACTGGGGTACGGGTCCCACACACACTGACTCTCACTGGGGTACGGGTTCCACACGCACTGACTCTCACTGGGGTACGGGTCCCACACACACACTGACTCTCACTGGTGTACGGGACACACACACACTGACTCTCACAGAGGTACGGGTCCCACACACACTGACACTCACTGGGGTGCGGGTCCCACACACACACTGACTCTCACTGGGGAATGGGTCCCACACACACACTGACTCACACTGGGGTATGGGTCCCACAAATACACTGACTCTCACTGGGGTACGGGTGCCACACACACTGACTCTCACTGGGGTATGGGTGCCACACATACTGACTCTCACTGGGGTACGGGTCCCACACACACTGACTCTCACTGGGGTACGGGTCCCACAGACACTGACTCACTGGGGTACGGGTCCCACACACACACTGACTCTCACTGGGGTACGGGTCCCACACACACACTGAATCTCACTGGGGTACGGGTCCCACACACACTGACTCTCACTGGGGTATGGGTCCCACACACACACTGACTCTCACTGGGGTACGGGTCCCACACACACTGACTCTCACTGGGGTACGGGTCTCACACACACTGACTCTCACTGGGGTACGGGTCCCACACACACTGACTCTCACTGGGTACGGGTCCCACACACACACTGACTCTCACTGGTGTACGGGACACACACACACTGACTCTCACTGGGGAACAGGTCCCACATACACACACTGACTCTCACTGGGGTTCAGGTCCCACACACACACACTGACTCTCACTGGGGTACGGGTCCCACACACACTGACATTCACTGGCGTGAGGGTCCCACACACACACTGACTCTCACTGGGGTATGGGTCCCACACACACACTGACTATCACTGGGGTATGGGTCCCACACACACACTGACTCACACTGGGGTATGGGTCCCACAAATACACTGACTCTCACTGGGATACGGGTGCCACACACACTGACTCTCACTGGGGTACGGGTCCCACACACACTGACTCTCACTGGGGTACGGGTCCCACAGACACTGACTCTCACTGGGGTACGGGTCCCACACACACACTGACTCTCACTGGGGTATGGGTCCCACACACACACTGACTCTCACTGGGGTACGGGTCCCACACAAACTGACTCTCACTGGGGTATGAGTCCCACACACACACTGACTCTCACTGGGGTACGGGTCTCACACACACTGACTCTCACTGGGGTACGGGTCCCACACACACTGACTCTCAATGGGTCCGGGTCCCACACACACACTGACTCTCACTGGTGTACGGGACTCACACACTCTGACTCTCACTGGGGAACAGGTCCCACATACACACACTGACTCTCACTGGGGTTCAGGTCCCACACACACACACTGACTCTCACTGGGGTACGGGTCCCACACACACTGACACTCACTGGCGTGCAGGTCCCACACACACACTGACTCTCACTGGGGTACGGGTCCCACACACACACTGACTATCACTGGGGTATGGGTCCCACACACACACTGACTCACATTGGGGTATGGGTCCCACAAATACACTGAATCTCACTGGGATACGGGTGCCACACACACTGACTCTCACTGGGGTACGGGTCCCACACACACTGACTCTCAGTGGGGTACGGGTCCCACAGACACTGACTCTCAATGGGGTACGGGTCCCACACACACACTGACTCTCACTGGGGTATGGGTCCCACACACACACTGACTCTCACTGGGGTACGGGTCCCACACACACTGACTCTCACTGGGGTATGAGTCCCACACACACACTGACTCTCACTGGGGTACGGGTCACACACACTGACTCTCACTGGGGTACGAGTCCCACACACACACTGACTCTCACTGGGGTCGGGTCCCACACACACACTGACTCTCACTGGGGTACGGGTCACACACACACACTGACTCTCACTGGGGTATGGGTCCCACACACACACTGACTCTCATTGGTGTACGGGACACACACACACTGACTCTCACTGGGGTACGGGTCCCACACACACTGACACTCACTGGCGTGCGGGTCCCACACACACACTGACTCTCACTGGGGTACGGGTCCCACACACACACTGACTATCACTGGGGTATGGGTCCCACACACACACTGACTCACACTGGGGTATGGGTCCCACAAATACACTGACTCTCACTGGGATACGGGTGCCACACACACTGACTCTCACTGGGGTACGGGTCCCACACACACTGACTCTCACTGGGGTACGGGTCCCACAGACACTGACTCTCACTGGGGTACTGGTCCCACACACACACTGACTCTCACTGGGGTATTGGTCCCACACACACACTGACTCTCACTGGGGTACGGGTCCCACACACACTGACTCTCACTGGGGTATGAGTCCCACACACACACTGACTCTCACTGGGGTACGGGTCACACAAACTGACTCTCACTGGGATACGGGTCCCACACACACACTGACTCTCACTGGGGTCCGGTCCCACACACACACTGACTCTCACTGGGGTACGGGTCACACACACGCACTGACTCTCACTGGGGTATGGGTCCCACACACACACTGACTCTCATTGGTGTACGGGACACACACACACTGACTCTCACTGGCGTATGGGTCCCACACACACTGACTCTCACTGGGGTACGGGTCCCACACACACTGACTCTCACTGGGGTACGGGTCCCACACACACACTGACTCTCACTGGTGTACGGGACACACACACACTGCCTCTCACTGGGGTACGGGTCCCACACACACTGACTCTCACTGGGGTTCAGTTCCCACACACACACACTGACACTCACTGGTGTATGGGACACACACACACTGTCTCTCACTGAGGTACGGGTCCCACACACACTGACACTCACTGGGGTACGGGTCCCACACACAGACACTGACTCTCACTGGGGAATGGGTCCCACACACACACTGACTCACACTGGGGTATGGGTCCCACAAATACACTGACTCTCACTGGGGTACGGGTGCCACACACACTGACTCTCACTGGGGTATGTGTGCCACACACACTGACTCTCACTGGGGTACGGGTCCCACACACACTGACTCGCACTGGGGTACGGGT
Source organism: Isurus oxyrinchus (assembly GCA_026770705.1). NCBI lineage: Eukaryota > Metazoa > Chordata > Chondrichthyes > Lamniformes > Lamnidae > Isurus > Isurus oxyrinchus. Next base: position 219,217 of record JANJGN010000568.1, read on the forward strand.
CCCACAGACACTGACTCTCACTGGGGTACGGGTCCCACACACACACTGACTCTCACTGGGGTACGGGTCCCACGCACACACTGACTCTCACTGGGGTACGGGTCCCACACACACTGACTCTCACTGGGGTTCGGGTCCCACACACACACTGACTCTCACTGGGGTCGGGTCCCACACACACACTGACTCTCACTGGGGTACGGGTCACACACACGCACTGACTCTCACTGGGGTATGGGTCCCACACACACACTGACTCACATTGGTGTACGGGACACACACACACTGACTCTCACTGGGGTATGGGTCCCACACACACTGACTCTCACTGGGGTACGGGTCCCACACACACTGACTCTCACTGGGGTACGGGTCCCACACACACACTGACTCTCACTGGTGTACGGGACACACACACACTGCCTCTCACTGGGGTACGGGTCCCACACACACTGACTCTCACTGGGGTTCAGTTCCCACACACACACACTGACTCTCACTGGGGTACGGGTCCCACACACACACTGACTTTCACTGGGGTATGGGTCCCACACACACACTGACACTCACTGGTGTACGGGACACACACACACTGTCTCTCACTGGGGTATGGGTCCCACACACACTGACTCTCACTGGGGTTCAGGTCCCACACACACACACTGACTCTCACTGGGGTACGGGTCCCACACACACTGACACTCACTGGGGTACGGGTCCCACACACACACTGACTCTCACTGGGGAATGGGTCCCAAACACACACTGACTCACACTGGGGTATGGGTCCCACAAATACACTGACTCTCACTGGGGTACGGGTGCCACACACACTGACTCTCACTGGGGTACCGGTGCAACACACACTGACTCTCACTGGGGTACGGGTCCCACACACACTGACTCTCACTGGGGTACGGGTCCCACAGACACTGACTCTCACTGGGGTACGGGTCCCACACACACACTGACTCTCACTGGGGTACGGGTCCCACACACACACTGACTCTCACTAGGGTACGGGTCCCACACGCACTGACTCTCACTGGGGTACGGGTCCCACACACACACTGACTCTCACTGGGGTACGGGTCCCACACACACTGACTCTCACTGGTGTACGGGTCTCACACACACTGACTCTCACTGGGGTACGGGTCCCACACACACTGACTCTCACTGGGTACGGGTCCCACACACACACTGACTCTCACTGGTGTACGGGACACACGCACACTGACTCTCACTGGGGTACAGGTCCCACATACACACACTGACTCTCACTGGGGTTCAGGTCCCACACACACACACTGACTCTCACTGGGGTACGGGTCCCACACACACTGACACTTACTGGGGTGCGGGTCCCACACACACACTGACTCTCACTGGGGTACGGGTCCCACACACACACTGACTATCACTGGGGTATGGGTCCCGCACACACACTGACTCACACTGGGGTATGGGTCCCACAAATACACTGACTCTCACTGGGATACGGGTGCCACACACACTGACTCTCACTGGGGTACGGGTCCCACACGCACTGACTCTCACTGGGGTACGGGTCCCACAGACACTGACTCTCACTGGGGTACGGGTCCCACACACACACTGATTCTCACTGGGGTATGGGTCCCACACACACACTGACTCTCAGTGGGGTACGGGTCCCACACACACTGACTCTCACTGGGGTATGAGTCCCACACACACACTGACTCTCACTGGGGTACGGGTCACACACACTGACTCTCACTGTGGTACGGGTCCCACACACACACTGACTCACACTGGGGTCGGGTCCCACACACACACTGACTCTCACTGGGGTACGGGTCACACACACACACTGACTCTCACTTGGGTATGGGTCCCACACACACACTGACTCTCATTGGTGTACGGGACACACACACACTGACTCTCACTGGGGTATGGGTCCCACACACTCTGACTCTCACTGGGGTACGGGTCCCACACACACACTGACTCTCACTGGGGTACGGGTCCCACACACACACTGACTCTCACTGGGGTACGGGTCCCACACACAGTGACTCTCACTGGGGTTCAGGTCCCACACACACACACTGACTCTCACTGCGGTATGGGTCCCACACACACTGACACTCACTGGGGTACGGGTCCCACACACACACTATCACTGGGGTATGGGTCCCACACACACACTGACTCTCACTTGTGTACGGGTCACACACACACTGACTCTCACTGGGGTATGGGTCCCACACACACTGACTCTCAGTGGGGTTCAGGTCCCTCACACACACACTGACTCTCACTAGGGTACGGGTCCCACACACACTGACACTCACTGGGGTACGGGTCCCACACACACACTGACTCTCACTGGGGAACGGGTCCCACTCACACACTGACTCACACTGGGGTATGGGTCCCACAAATACACTGACTCTCACTGGGGTACGGGTGCCACACACACTGACTCTCACTGGGGTGCGGGTGCCACACACACTGACTCTCACTGGGGTACGGGTCCCACACACACTGACTCTCACTGGGGTACGGGTCCCACAGACACTGACTCTCACTGGGGTACGGGTCCCACACACACACTGACTCTCACTGGGGTACGGGTCCCACACACACACTGACTCTCACTGTGGTACGGGACCCATACACACTGACTCTCACTGGGGTACGGGTCTCACACTCACTGACTCTCACTGGGGTACGGGTCCCACACACACTGACTCTCACTGGGGTACGGGTCCCACACACACACTGACTCTCACTGGTGTACGGGACACACGCACACTGACTCTCACTGGGGTACAGGTCCCACATACACACACTGACTCTCACTGGGGTTCAGGTCCCACACACACACCCTGACTCTCACTGGGGTACGGGTCCCACACACACTGACACTCACTGGGGTGCGGGTCCCACAAACACACTGACTCTCACTGGGGTACGGGTCCCACACACACACTGACTATCACTGGGGTATGGGTCCCACACACACACTGACTCACACTGGGGTATGGGTCCCACAAAGACACTGACTCTCACTGGGATACGGGTGCCACACACACTGACTCTCCCTGGGGTACGGGTCCCACACACACTGACTATCACTGGGGTACGGGTCCCACAGACACTGACTCTCACTGGGGTATGGGTCCCACACACACACTGACTCTCACTGGGGTACGGGTCCCACACACACTGACTCTCACTGGGGTATGAGTCCCACACACACACTGACTCTCACTGGGGTACGGGTCACACACACTGACTCCCACTGGGGTACGGGTCCCACACACACACAGACTCTCACTGGGGTCGGGTCCCACACACACACTGACTCTCACTGGGGTACGGGTCCCACACACACTGACTCTCACTGGGGTACGGGTCCCACACACACACTGACTCTCACTGGGATATGGGTCTCACACTCACACTTACTCTCACTGGGGTACGGGTCCCACACACACACTGACTCTCACTGGGGTACGGGTCCCACACACACACTGACTCTCACTTGGGTACGGGTCCCACACACACACTGACTCTCACTGGGGTACGGGTCTCACACACACTGACTCTCACTGGGGTACGGGTCCCACACACACTGACTCTCACTGGGGTACGGGTCCCACACACACACTGACTCTCACTGGTGTACGGGACACACGCACACTGACTCTCACTGGGGTACAGGTCCCACATACACACACTGACTCTCACTGGGGTTCAGGTCCCACACACACACACTGACTCTCACTGGGGTACGGGTCCCACACACACTGACACTCACTGGGGGGCGGGTCCCACACACACACTGACTCTCACTGGGGTACGGGTCCCACACACACACTGACTCTCACTGGGGTATGGGTCCCACACACACACTGACTCACACTGGGGTATGGGTCCCACAAATACACTGACTCTCACTGGGATACGGGTGCCACACACAATGACTCTCCCTGGGGTACGGGTCCCACACACACTGACTATCACTGGGGTACGGGTCCCACAGACTCTGACTCTCACTGGGGTAAGGGTCCCACACACACACTGACTCTCACTGGGGTATGGGTCCCACACACACACTGACTCTCACTGGGGTACGGGTCCCACACACACTGACTCTCACTGGGGTATGAGTCCCACACACACACTGACTCTCACTGGGGTACGGGTCACACACACTGACTCTCACTGGGGTACGGGTCCCACACACACACTGACTCTCACTGGGGTCGGGTCCCACACACACACTGACTCTCACTGGGGTACGGGTCACACACACACACTGACTCTCACTGGGGTATGGGTCCCACTCACACTGACTCTCACTGGGGTACGGGTCCCACAGACACTGACTCACTGTGGTACGGGTCCCACACACACACTGACTCTCACTGGGGTACGGGTCCCACACGCACACTGACTCTCACTGGGGTACGGGTCCCACACACACTGACTCTCACTGGGGTATGGGTCCCACACACACACTGACTCTCACTGGGGTACGGGTCCCACACACACTGACTCTCACTGGGGTACGGGTCTCACACACACTGACTCTCACTGGGGTACGGGTCCCACACACACTGACTCTCACTGGGTACGGGTCCCACACACACACTGACTCTCACTGGTGTACGGGACACACACACACTGACTCTCACTGGGGAACAGGTCCCACATACACACACTGACTCTCACTGGGGTTCAGGTCCCACACACACACACTGACTCTCACTGGGGTACGGGTCCCACACACACTGACACTCACTGGCGTGAGGGTCCCACACACACACTGACTCTCACTGGGGTACGGGTCCCACACACACACTGACTATCACTGGGGTATGGGTCCCACACACACACTGACTCACACTGGGGTATTGGTCCCACAAATACACTGACTCTCACTGGGATACGGGTGCCACACACACTGACTCTCACTGGGGTACGGGTCCCACACACACTGACTCTCACTGGGGTACGGGTCCCACAGACACTGACTCTCACTGGGGTACGGGTCCCACACACACACTGACTCTCACTGGGGTATGGGTCCCACACACTCACTGACTCTCACTGGGGTACGGGTCCCACACACACTGACTCTCACTGGGGTATGAGTCCCACACACACACTGACTCTCACTGGGGTACGGGTCTCACACACACTGACTCTCACTGGGGTACGGGTCCCACACACACTGACTCTCAATGGGTCCGGGTCCCACACACACACTGACTCTCACTGGTGTACGGGACTCACACACTCTGACTCTCACTGGGGAACAGGTCCCACATACACACACTGACTCTCACTGGGGTTCAGGTCCCACACACACACACTGACTCTCACTGGGGTACGGGTCCCACACACACTGACACTCACTGTCGTGCGGGTCCCACACACACACTGACTCTCACTGGGGTACGGGTCCCACACACACACTGACTATCACTGGGGTATGGGTCCCACACACACACTGACTCACACTGGGGTATGGGTCCCACAAATACACTGAATCTCACTGGGATACGGGTGCCACACACACTGACTCTCACTGGGGTACGGGTCCCACACACACTGACTCTCACTGGGGTACGGGTCCCACAGACACTGACTCTCACTGGGGTACGGGTCCCACACACACACTGACTCTCACTGGGGTATGGGTCCCACACACACACTGACTCTCACTGGGGTACGGGTCCCACACACACTGACTCTCACTGGGGTATGAGTCCCACACACACACTGACTCTCACTGGGGTACGGGTCACACACACTGACTCTCACTGGGGTACGGGTCCCACACACACACTGACTCTCACTGGGGTCGGGTCCCACACACACCCTGACTCTCACTGGGGTACGGGTCACACACACACACTGACTCTCACTGGGGTATGGGTCCCACACACACACTGACTCTCATTGGTGTACGGGACACACACACACTGACTCTCACTGGGGTACGGGTCCCACACACACTGACACTCACTGGCGTGCGGGTCCCACACACACACTGACTCTCACTGGGGTACGGGTCCCACACACACACTGACTATCACTGAGGTATGGGTCCCACACACACACTGACTCACACTGGGGTATGGGTCCCACAAATACACTGACTCTCACTGGGATACGGGTGCCACACACACTGACTCTCACTGGGGTACGGGTCCCACACACACTGACTCTCACTGGGGTACGGGTCCCACAGACACTGACTCTCACTGGGGTACGGGTCCCACACACACACTGACTCTCACTGGGGTATTGGTCCCACACACACACTGAATCTCACTGGGGTACGGGTCCCACACACACTGACTCTCACTGGGGTATGAGTCCCACACACACACTGACTCTCACTGGGGTACGGGTCACACACACTGACTCTCACTGGGATACGGGTCCCACACACACACTGACTCTCACTGGGGTCCGGTCCCACACACACACTGACTCTCACTGGGGTACGGGTCACACACACGCACTGACTCTCACTGGGGTATGGGTCCCACACACACACTGACTCTCACTGGTGTACGGGACACACACACACTGCCTCTCACTGGGGTACGGGTCCCACACACACTGACTCTCACTGGGGTTCAGTTCCCACACACACACACTGACACTCACTGGTGTATGGGACACACACACACTGACTCTCACTGAGGTACGGGTCCCACACACACTGACACTCACTGGGGTACGGGTCCCACACACACACTGACTCTCACTGGGGAATGGGTCCCACACACACACTGACTCACACTGGGGTATGGGTCCCACAAATACACTGACTCTCACTGGGGTACGGGTGCCACACACACTGACTCTCACTGGGGTATGTGTGCCACACACACTGACTCTCACTGGGGTACGGGTCCCACACACACTGACTCGCACTGGGGTACGGGTCCCACAGACACTGACTCTCACTGGGGTCGGGTCCCACACACACACTGACTCTCACTGGGGTACGGGTCACACACACGCACTGACTCTCACTGGGGTATGGGTCCCACACACACACTGACTCTCATTGGTGTACGGGACACACACACACTGACTCTCACTGGGGTATGGGTCCCACACACACTGACTCTCACTGGGGTACGGGTCCCACACACACTGACTCTCACTGGGGTACGGGTCCCACACACACACTGACTCTCACTGGTGTACGGGACACACACACAATGCCTCTCACTGGGGTACGGGTCCCACTCACACTGACTCTCACTGGGGTTCAGTTCCCACACACACACACTGACTCTCACTGGGGTACGGGTCCCACACACACACTGACTTTCACTGGGGTATGGGTCCCACACACACACTGACTCTCACTGGTGTACGGGACACACACACACTGACTCTCACTGGGGTATGGGTCCCACACACACTGACTCTCACTGGGGTTCAGGTCCCACACACACACACTGACTCTCACTGGGGTACGGGTCCCACACACACTGACACTCACTGGGGTACGGGTCCCACACACACACTGACTCTCACTGGGGAATGGGTCCCAAACACACACTGACTCACACTGGGGTATGAGTCCCACAAATACACTGACTCTCACTGGGGTACGGGTGCCACACACACTGACTCTCACTGGGGTACGGGTGCCACACACACTGACTCTCACTGGGGTACGGGTCCCACACACACTGACTCTCACTGGGGTACGGGTCCCACAGACACTGACTCTCACTGGGGTACGGGTCCCACACACACACTGACTCTCACTGGGGTACGGGTCCCACACACACACTGACTCTCACTAGGGTACGGGTCCCACACACACTGACTCTCACTGGGGTACGGGTCCCACACACACACTGACTCTCACTGGGGTACGGGTCCCACACACACTGACTCTCACTGGTGTACGGGTCTCACACACACTGACTCTCACTGGGGTACGGGTCCCACACACACTGACTCTCACTGGGTACGGGTCCCACACACACACTGACTCTCACTGGTGTACGGGACACACGCACACTGACTCTCACTGGGGTACAGGTTCCACATACACACACTGACTCTCACTGGGGTTCAGGTCCCACACACACACACTGACTCTCACTGGGGTACGGGTCCCACACACACTGACACTCACTGGGGTGCGGGTCCCACACACACACTGACTCTCACTGCGGTACGGGTCCCACACACACACTGACTATCACTGGGGTATGGGTCCCGCACACACACTGACTCACACTGGGGTATGGGTCCCACAAATACACTGACTCTCACTGGGATACGGGTGCCACACACACTGACTCTCACTGGGGTACGGGTCCCACACACACTGACTCTCACTGGGGTACGGGTCCCACAGACACTGACTCTCACTGGGGTACGGGTCCCACACACACACTCACTCTCACCGGGGTATGGGTCCCACACACACACTGACTCTCAGTGGGGTACGGGTCCCACACACACTGACTCTCACTGGGGTATGAGTCCCACACACACACTGACTCTCACTGGGGTACGGGTCACACACACTGACTCTCACTGTGGTACGGGTCCCACACACACACTGACTCACACTGGGGTCGGGTCCCACACACACACTGACTCTCACTGGGGTACGGGTCACACACACACACTGACTCTCACTGGGGTATGGGTCCCACACACACACTGACTCTCATTGGTGTACGGGACACACACACACTGACTCTCACTGGGGTATGGGTCCCACACACTCTGACTCTCACTGGGGTACGGGTCCCACACACACTGACTCTCACTGGGGTACGGGTCCCACACACACACTGACTCTCACTGGTGTACGGGTCCCACACACAGTGACTCTCACTGGGGTTCAGGTCCCACACACACACACTGACTCTCACTGGGGTATGGGTCCCACACACACTGACACTCACTGGGGTACGGGTCCCACACACACACTGACTATCACTGGGGTATGGGTCCCACACACACACTGACTCTCACTTGTGTACGGGACACACACACACTGACTCTCACTGGGGTATGGGTCCCACACACACTGACTCTCAGTGGGGTTCAGGTCCCTCACACACACACTGACTCTCACTGGGGTACGGGTCCCACACACACTGACACTCACTGGGGTACGGGTCCCACACACACACTGACTCTCACTGGGGAATGGGTCCCACACACACACTGACTCACACTGGGGTATGGGTCCCACAAATACACTGACTCTCACTGGGGTACGGGTGCCACACACACTGACTCTCACTGGGGTACGGGTGCCACACACACTGACTCTCACTGGGGTACGGGTCCCACACACACTGACTCTCACTGGGGTACGGGTCCCACAGACACTGACTCTCACTGGGGTACGGGTCCCACACACACACTGACTCTCACTGGGGTACGGGTCCCACACACACACTGACTCTCACTGGGGTACGGGACCCATACACACTGACTCTCACTGGGGTACGGGTCTCACACTCACTGACTCTCACTGGGGTACGGGTCCCACACGCACTGACTCTCACTGGGGTACGGGTGCCACACACACACTGACTCTCACTGGTGTACGGGACACACGCACACTGACTCTCACTGGGGTACAGGTCCCACATACACACACTGACTCTCACTGGGGTTCAGGTCCCACACACACACCCTGACTCTCACTGGGGTACGGGTCCCACACACACTGACACTCACTGGGGTGCGGGTCCCACACACACTCTGACTCTCACTGGGGTACGGGTCCCACACACACACTGACTATCACTGGGGTATGGGTCCCACACACACACTGACTCTCACTGGGGTATGGGTCCCACAAAGACACTGACTCTCACTGGGATACGGGTGCCACACTCACTGACTCTCCCTGGGGTACGGGTCCCACACACACTGACTATCACTGGGGTACGGGTCCCACAGACACTGACTCTCACTGGGGTATGGGTCCCACACACACACTGACTCTCACTGGGGTACGGGTCCCACACACACTGACTCTCACTGGGGTATGAGTCCCACACACACACTGACTCTCACTGGGGTACGGGTCACACACACTGACTCTCACTGGGGTACGGGTCCCACACACACACACACTCTCACTGGGGTCGGGTCCCACACACACACTGACTCTCACTGGGGTACGGGTCCCACACACACTGACTCTCACTGGGGTACGGGTCCCACACACACACTGACTCTCACTGGGATATGGGTCTCACACTCACACTTACTCTCACTGGGGTACGGGTCCCACACACACACTGACTCTCACTGGGGTACGGGTCCCACACACACACTGACTCTCACTTGGGTACGGGTCCCACACACACACTGACTCTCACTGGGGTACGGGTCTCACACACACTGACTCTCACTGGTGTACGGGACACACGCACACTGACTCTCACTGGGGTACAGGTCCCACATACACACACTGACTCTCACTGGGGTTCAGGTCCCACACACACACACTGACTCTCACTGGGGTACGGGTCCCACACACACTGACACTCACTGGGGGGCGGGTCCCACACACACACTGACTCTCACTGGGGAACGGGTCCCACACACACACTGACTATCACTGGGGTATGGGTCCCACACACACACTGACTCACACTGGGGTATGGGTCCCACAAATACACTGACTCTCACTGGGATACGGGTGCCACACACACTGACTCTCCCTGGGGTACGGGTCCCACACACACTGACTATCACTGGGGTACGGGTCCCACAGACACTGACTCTCACTGGGGTAAGGGTCCCACACACACACTGACTCTCACTGGGGTATGGGTCCCACACACACACTGACTCTCACTGGGGTACGGGTCCCACACACACTGACTCTCACTGGGGTATGAGTCCCACACACACACTGACTCTCACTGGGGTACGGGTCACACACACTGACTCTCACTGGGGTACGGGTCCCACACACACACTGACTCTCACTGGGGTCGGGTCCCACACACACACTGACTCTCACTGGGGTACGGGTCACACACACACACTGACTCTCACTGGGGTATGGGTCCCACTCAGACTGACTCTCACTGGGGTACGGGTCCCACACACACACTGACTCTCACTGGGATATGGGTCTCACACTCACACTGACTCTCACTGGGGTACGGGTCCCACACACACACTGACTCTCACTGGGGTACGGGTCCCACACACACACTGACTCTCACTGGGGTACGGGTCCCACACACACACTGACTCTCACTGGGGTACGGGTCCCACGCACACACTGACTCTCACTGGGGTACGTATCCCACACACACTGACTCTCACTGGGGTATGGGTCCCACACACAATGACTCTCACTGGGGTACGGTTCCCACACACACTGACTCTCACTGGGGTACGGGTCCCACACACACTGTCTCTCACTGGGGTACGGTCCCACACACACTGACTCTCACTGGGGTACGGGTCCCACACACACACTGACTCTCACTGGTGTACGGGACACACACACTGACTCTCACTGAGGTACAGGTCCCACACACACTGACACTCACTGGGGTACGGGTCCCACACACACACTGACTCTCACTGGGGAATGGGTCCCACGCACACACTGACTCAAAATGGGGTATGGGTCCCACACACACTGACTCTCACTGGGGTACGGGTCCCACAGACACTGACTCACTGGGGTACGGGTCCCGCACACACACTGACTCTCACTGGGCTACGGGTCCCACACACACTCTGACTCTCACTGGGGTACGGGTCCCACACACACTGACTCTCACTGGGGTACGGGTCCCACACACACACTGACTCTCACTGGGGTACGGGTCCCACACACACTGACTCTCACTGGGGTACGGGTCTCACACACACTGACTCTCACTGGGGTACGGGTCCCACACACACTGACTCTCAATGGATACGGGTCCCGCACTCACACTGACTCTCACTGGTGTACGGGACGCACACACTCTGACTCTCACTGGGGAACAGGTCCCACATACACACACTGACTCTCACTGGGGTTCAGGTCCCACACACACACACTGACTCTCACTGGGGTACGGGTCCCACACACACTGACACTCACTGGCGTGCGGGTCCCACACACACACTGACTCTCACTGGGGTACGGGTCCCACACACACACTGACTATCACTGGGGTATGGGTCCCACACACACACTGACTCACACTGGGGAATGGGTCCCACAAATACACTGACTCTCACTGGGATACGGGTGCCACACACACTGACTCTCACTGGGGTACGGGTCCCACACACACTGACTCTCACTGGGGTACGGGTCCCACAGACACTGACTCTCACTGGGGTACGGGTCCCACACACACACTGACTCTCACTGGGGTATGGGTGTCACACACACACTGACTCTCACTGGGGTACGGGTCACACACACTGACTCTCACTGGGGTACGGGTCCCACACACACACTGACTCTCACTGGGGTACGGGTCACACACACACACTGACTCTCACTGGGGTATGGGTCCCACATACACACTGACTCTCATTGGTGTACGGGACACACACACACTGACTCTCACTGGGGTCTGGGTCCCACACATACTGACTCTCACTGGGGTACGGGTCCCACACACACTGACTCTCACTGGGGTACGGGTCCCACACACACACTGACTCTCACTGGTGTACGGGACACACACACACTGACTCTCACTGGGGTACGGGTCCCACACACACTGACTCTCACTGGGGTTCAGTTCCCACACACACACACTGACTCTCACTGGGGTATGGGTCCCACACACACTGACACTCACTGGGGTACGGGTCCCACACACACACTGACTATCACTGGGGTATGGGTCCCACACACACACTGACTCTCACTTGTGTACGGGACACACACACTCTGACTCTCACTGGGGTATGGGTCCCACACACACTGACTCTCACTGAGGTTCAGGTCCCACACACACACACTGACTCTCACTGGGGTACGTGTCCCACACACACTGACACTCACTGGGGTACGGGTCCCACACACACACTGACTCTCACTGGGGAATGGGTCCCACACACACACTGACTCACACTGGGGTATGGGTCCCACAAATACACTGACTCTCACTGGGGTACGGGTGCCACACACACTGACTCTCACTGGGGTACGGGTGCCACACACACTGACTCTCACTGGGGTACGGGTCCCACACACACTGACTCTCACTGGGGTACGGGTCCCACAGACACTGACTCTCACTGGGGTACGGGTCCCACACACACACTGACTCTCACTGGGGTACGGGTCCCACACACACTGACTCTCACTGGGGTAAGGGTCCCACACACACACTGACTCTCACTGGGGTATGGGTCCCACACACACACTGACTCTCACTGGGGTACGGGTCCCACACACACTGACTCTCACTGGGGTATGAGTCCCACACACACACTGACTCTCACTGGGGTACGGGTCACACACACTGACTCTCACTGGGGTACGGGTCCCACACACACACTGACTCTCACTGGGGTCGGGTCCCACACACACACTGACTCTCACTGGGGTACGGGTCACACACACACACTGACTCTCACTGGGGTATGGGTCCCACTCAGACTGACTCTCACTGGGGTACGGGTCCCACACACACACTGACTCTCACTGGGATATGGGTCTCACACTCACACTGACTCTCACTGGGGTACGGGTCCCACACACACACTGACTCTCACTGGGGTACGGGTCCCACACACACACTGACTCTCACTGGGGTACGGGTCCCACACACACACTGACTCTCACTGGGGTACGGGTCCCACGCACACACTGACTCTCACTGGGGTACGTATCCCACACACACTGACTCTCACTGGGGTATGGGTCCCACACACAATGACTCTCACTGGGGTACGGTTCCCACACACACTGACTCTCACTGGGGTACGGGTCCCACACACACTGTCTCTCACTGGGGTACGGTCCCACACACACTGACTCTCACTGGGGTACGGGTCCCACACACACACTGACTCTCACTGGTGTACGGGACACACACACTGACTCTCACTGAGGTACAGGTCCCACACACACTGACACTCACTGGGGTACGGGTCCCACACACACACTGACTCTCACTGGGGAATGGGTCCCACGCACACACTGACTCAAAATGGGGTATGGGTCCCACACACACTGACTCTCACTGGGGTACGGGTCCCACAGACACTGACTCACTGGGGTACGGGTCCCGCACACACACTGACTCTCACTGGGCTACGGGTCCCACACACACACTGACTCTCACTGGGGTACGGGTCCCACACACACTGACTCTCACTGGGGTACGGGTCCCACACACACACTGACTCTCACTGGGGTACGGGTCCCACACACACTGACTCTCACTGGGGTACGGGTCTCACACACACTGACTCTCACTGGGGTACGGGTCCCACACACACTGACTCTCAATGGATACGGGTCCCGCACTCACACTGACTCTCACTGGTGTACGGGACGCACACACTCTGACTCTCACTGGGGAACAGGTCCCACATACACACACTGACTCTCACTGGGGTTCAGGTCCCACACACACACACTGACTCTCACTGGGGTACGGGTCCCACACACACTGACACTCACTGGCGTGCGGGTCCCACACACACACTGACTCTCACTGGGGTACGGGTCCCACACACACACTGACTATCACTGGGGTATGGGTCCCACACACACACTGACTCACACTGGGGAATGGGTCCCACAAATACACTGACTCTCACTGGGATACGGGTGCCACACACACTGACTCTCACTGGGGTACGGGTCCCACACACACTGACTCTCACTGGGGTACGGGTCCCACAGACACTGACTCTCACTGGGGTACGGGTCCCACACACACACTGACTCTCACTGGGGTATGGGTGTCACACACACACTGACTCTCACTGGGGTACGGGTCACACACACTGACTCTCACTGGGGTACGGGTCCCACACACACACTGACTCTCACTGGGGTACGGGTCACACACACACACTGACTCTCACTGGGGTATGGGTCCCACATACACACTGACTCTCATTGGTGTACGGGACACACACACACTGACTCTCACTGGGGTCTGGGTCCCACACATACTGACTCTCACTGGGGTACGGGTCCCACACACACTGACTCTCACTGGGGTACGGGTCCCACACACACACTGACTCTCACTGGTGTACGGGACACACACACACTGACTCTCACTGGGGTACGGGTCCCACACACACTGACTCTCACTGGGGTTCAGTTCCCACACACACACACTGACTCTCACTGGGGTATGGGTCCCACACACACTGACACTCACTGGGGTACGGGTCCCACACACACACTGACTATCACTGGGGTATGGGTCCCACACACACACTGACTCTCACTTGTGTACGGGACACACACACTCTGACTCTCACTGGGGTATGGGTCCCACACACACTGACTCTCACTGAGGTTCAGGTCCCACACACACACACTGACTCTCACTGGGGTACGTGTCCCACACACACTGACACTCACTGGGGTACGGGTCCCACACACACACTGACTCTCACTGGGGAATGGGTCCCACACACACACTGACTCACACTGGGGTATGGGTCCCACAAATACACTGACTCTCACTGGGGTACGGGTGCCACACACACTGACTCTCACTGGGGTACGGGTGCCACACACACTGACTCTCACTGGGGTACGGGTCCCACACACACTGACTCTCACTGGGGTACGGGTCCCACAGACACTGACTCTCACTGGGGTACGGGTCCCACACACACACTGACTCTCACTGGGGTACGGGTCCCACACACACACTGACTCTCACATGGGTATGGGTCCCACACACACTGACTCTCACTGGGGTACGGGTCTCACACACACTGACTCTCACTGGGGTACGGGTCCCACACACACTGACTCTCACTGGGGTACGGGGCCCACACACACACTGACTCTCACTGGTGTACGGGACACACGCACACTGACTCTCACTGGGGTACAGGTCCCACATACACACACTGACTCTCACTGGGGTTCAGGTCCCACACACACACACTGACTCTCACTGGGGTACGGGTGCCACACACACTGACACTCACTGGGGTGCGGGTCCCACACACACACTGACTCTCACTGGGGTACGGGTCCCACACACACACTGACTATCACTGGGGTATGGGTCCCACACACACACTGACTCACACTGGGGTATGGGTACCACAAAGACACTGACTCTCACTGGGATACGGGTGCCACACACACTGACTCTCCCTGGGGTACGGGTCCCACACACACTGACTCTCACTGGGGTACGGGTCCCACAGACACTGACTCTCACTGGGGTACGGGTCCCCCACACACACTGACTCTCACTGGGGTATGGGTCCCACACACACACTGACTCTCACTGGGGTACGGGTACCACACACACTGACGCTCACTGGGGTATGAGTCCCACACACACACTGACTCTCACTGGGGTACGGGTCACACACACTGACTCTCACTGGGGTACGGGTCCCACACACACACAGACTCTCACTGGGGTCGGGTCCCACACACACACTGACTCTCACTGGGGTACGGGTCCCACACACACTGACTCTCACTGGAGTACGGGTCCCACACACACACTGACTCTCACTGGGATATGGGTCTCACACTCACACTGACTCTCACTGGGGTACGGGTCCCACACACACACTGACTCTCACTGGGGTACGGGTCCCACACACACACTGACTCTCACTGGGGTACGGGTCTCACACACACTGACTCTCACTGGGGTACGGGTCCCACACACACTGACTCTCACTGGGGTACGGGTCCCACACACACACTGACTCTCACTGGTGTACGGGACACACGCACACTGACTCTCACTGGGGTACAGGTCCCACATACACACACTGACTCTCACTGGGGTTCAGGTCCCACACACACACACTGACTCTCACTGGGGTACGGGTCCCACACACACTGACACTCACTGGGGGGCGGGTCCCACACACACACTGACTCTCACTGGGGTACAGGACCCACACACACACTGACTATCACTGGGATATGGGTCCCACACACACACTGACTCACACTGGGGTATGGGTCCCACAAATACACTGACTCTCACTGGGATACGGGTGCCACACACACTGACTCTCCCTGGGGTACGGGTCCCACACACACTGACGATCACTGGGGTACGGGTCCCACAGACACTGACTCTCACTGGGGTACGGGTCCCACACACACACTGACTCTCACTGGGGTATGGGTCCCACACACACACTGACTCTCACTGGGGTACGGGTCCCACACACACTGACTCTCACTGGGGTATGAGTCCCACACACACACTGACTCTCACTGGGGTACGGGTCCCACTCACACTGACTCTCACTGGGGTACGGGTCCCACACACACACTGACTCTCACTGGGATATGGGTCTCACACTCACACTGACTCTCACTGGGGTACGGGTCCCATACACACACTGACTCTCACTGGGGTACGGGTCCCACACACACACTGACTCTCACTGGGGTACGTATCCCACACACACTGACTCTCACTGGGGTATGGGTCCCACACACAATGACTCTCACTGGGGTACGGGTCCTACACACACTGACTCTCACTGGGGTACGGGTCCCACACACACTGACTCTCACTGGGGTACGGGTCCCACACGCACTGACTCTCACTGGGGTACGGGTCCCACACACACACTGACTCTCACTGGTGTACGGGACACACACACACTGACTCTCACTGAGGTACGGGTCCCACACACACAGACACTCACTGGGGTATGGGTGCCACACATACTGACTCTCACTGGGGTACGGGTCCCACACACACTGACTCTCACTGGGGTACGGGTCCCACAGACACTGACTCACTGGGGTACGGGTCCCACACACACACTGACTCTCACTGGGGTACGGGTCCCACACACACACTGACTCTCACTGGGGTACGGGTCCCACACACACTGTCTCTCACTGGGGTACGGGTCCCACACACACACTGACTCTCACTCGGGTACGGGTCCCACACACACTGACTCTCACTGGGGTAGGGTCTCACACACACTGACTCTCACTGGGGTACGGGTTCCACACACATTGACTCTCAGTGGGTACGGGTCCCACACACACACTGACTCTCACTGGTGTACGGGACACACACACACTGACTCTCACTGGGGAACAGGTCCCACATACACACACTGACTCTCACTGGGGTTCAGGTCCCACACACACACACTGACTCTCACTGGGGTACGGGTCCCACACACACTGACACTCACTGGCGTGCGGGTCCCACACACACACTGACTCTCACTGGGATACGGGTCCCACACTCACACTGACTATCACTGGGGTATGGGTCCCACACACACTGACTCTCACTGGGGTACGGGTCCCACAGACACTGACTCTCACTGGGGTACGGGTCCCACACACACACTGACTCTCACTGGGGTATGGGTCCCGCACACACACTGACTCTCACTGGGGTACGGGTCCCACACACACTGACTCTTACTGGGGTATGAGTCCCACACACACACTGACTCTCACTGGGGTACGGGTCTCACACACACTGACTCTCACTGGGGTACGGGTCCCACACACACTGACTCTCAATGGGTACGGGTCCCACACACACACTGACTCTCACTGGTGTACGGGACACACACACTCTGACTCTCACTGGGGAACAGGTCCCACATACACACACTGACTCTCACTGGGGTTCAGGTCCCACACACACACACTGACTCTCACTGGGTTTACGGGTCCCACACACACTGACACTCACTGGCGTGCGGGTCCCACACACACACTGACTATCACTGGGGTATGGGTCCCACACACACACTGACTCACACTGGGGTATGGGTCCCACAAATACACTGACTCTCACTGGGATACGGGTGCCACACACACTGACTCTCACTGGGGTACGGGTCCCACACACACTGTCTCTCACTGGGGTACGGGTCCCACAGACACTGACTCTCACTGGGGTACGGGTCACACACACACACTGACTCTCACTGGGGTATGGGTCCCACACACACACTGACTCTCATTGGTGTACGGGACACACACACACTGACTCTCACTGGGGTCTGGGTCCCACACACACTGACTCTCACTGGGGTACGGGTCCCACACACACTGACTCTCACTGGGGTACGGGTCCCACACACACACTGACTCTCACTGGTGTACGGGACACACACACACTGACTCTCACTGGGGTACGGGTCCCACACACACTGACTCTCACTGGGGTTCAGGTCCCACACACACACACTGACTCTCACTGGGGTATGGGTCCCACACACACTGACACTCACTGGGGTACGGTTCCCACACACACACTGACTATCACTGGGGTATGGGTCCCACACACACACTGACTCGCACTTGTGTACGGGACACACACACACTGACTCTCACTGGGGTATGGGTCCCACACACACTGACTCTCACTGGGGTTCAGGTCCCACACACACACACTGACTCTCACTGGGGTACGGGTCCCACACACACTGACACTCACTGGGGTACGGGTCCCACACACACACTGACTCTCACTGCGGTACGGGTCCCACACACACACTTACTCTCACTGTGGAATGGGTCCCACACACACACTGACTCACACTGGGGTATGGGTCCCACAAATACACTGACTCTCACTGGGGTACGGTTACCACACACACTGACTCTCACTGGGGTACGGGTGCCACACACACTGACTCTCACTGGGGTACGGGTCCCACACACACTGACTCTCACTGGGGTACGGGTCCCACAGACACTGACTCTCACTGGGGTACGGGTCCCACACACACACTGACTCTCACTGGGGTACGGGTCCCACACACACACTGACTCTCACTGGGGTACGGGTCTCACACACACTGACTCTCACTGGGGTACGGGTCCCACACACACTGACTCTCACTGGGGTACGGGGCCCACACACACACTGACTCTCACTGGTGTACGGGACACACGCACACTGACTCTCACTGGGGTACAGGTCCCACATACACACATTGACTCTCACTGGGGTTCAGGTCCCACACACACACACTGACTCTCACTGGGGTACGGGTCGCACACACACTGACAATCACTGGGGTGCGGGTCGCACACACACACTGACTCTCACTGGGGTACGGGTCCCACACACACACTGACTATCACTGGGGTATGGGTCCAACACACACACTGACTCATACTGGGGTATGGGTCCCACAAAGACACTGACTCTCACTGGGATACGGGTGCCACACACACTGACTCTCCCTGGGGTACGGGTGCCACACACACTGACTCTCACTGGGGTACGGGTCCCACAGACACTGACTCTCACTGGGGTACGGGTCCCACACACACACTGACTCTCACTGGGGTATGGGTCCCACACACACACTGACTCTCACTGGGGTACGGGTCCCACACACACTGACTCTCACTGGGGTATGAGTCCCACACACACACTGACTCTCACTGGGGTACGGGTCACACACACTGACTCTCACTGGGGTACGGGTCCCACACACACACAGACTCTCACTGGGGTCGGGTCCCACACACTCTGACTCTCACTGGGGTATGGGTCCCACACACACTGACTCTCACTGGGGTATGAGTCCCACACACACACTGACTCTCACTGGGGTACGGGTCACACACACTGACTCTCACTGGGGTACGGGTCCCACACACACACTGACTCTCACTGGGGTCGGGTCCCACACACACACTGACTCTCACTGGGGTACGGGTGCCACACACACTGACTCTCACTGGGGTATGGGTGCCACACATACTGACTCTCACTGGGGTACGGGTCCCACACACACTGACTCTCACTGGGGTACGGGTCCCACAGACACTGACTCACTGGGGTACGGGTCCCACACACACACTGACTCTCACTGGGGTACGGGTCCCACACACATACTGACTCTCACTGGGATACGGGTGCCACACACACTGACTCTCACTGGGGTACGGGTCCCACACACACTGACTCTCACTGGGGTATGAGTCCCACACACACACTGACTCTCACTGGGGTACGGGTCCCACACACACTGACTCTCACTGGGGTACGGGTCCCACAGACACTGACTCACTGGGGTACGGGTCCCACAGACACTGACTCTCACTGGGGTACGGGTCCCACACACACACTGACTCTCACTGGGGTATGGGTCCCACACACAAACTGACTCTCACTGGGGTACGGGTCCCACACACACTGACTCTCACTGGGGTATGGGTCCCACACACACACTGACTCTCACTGGGGTACGGGTCTCACACACACTGACTCTCACTGGGGTACGGGTCCCACACACACTGACTCTCAATGGGTACGGGTCCCACACACACACTGACTCTCACTGGTGTACGGGACACACACACTCTGACTCTCACTGGGGAACAGGTCCCACATACACACACTGACTCTCACTGGGGTTCAGGTCCCACACACACACACTGACTCTCACTGGGGTACGGGTCCCACACACACTGACACTCACTGGCGTGCGGGTCCCACACACACACTGACTCTCACTGGGGTACGGGTCCCACACACACACTGACTATCACTGGGGTATGGGTCCCACACACACACTGACTCACACTGGGGAATGGGTCCCACAAATACACTGACTCTCACTGGGATACGGGTGCCACACACACTGACTCTCACTGGGGTACGGGTCCCACACACACTGACTCTCACTGGGGTACGGGTCCCACAGACACTGACTCTCACTGGGGTACGGGTCCCACACACACACTGACTCTCACTGGGGTAGGGTCCCACACACACACTGACTCTCACTGGGGTACGGGTCCCACACACACTGACTCTCACTGGGGTATGAGTCCCACACACACACTGACTCTCACTGGGGTACGGGTCACACACACTGACTCTCACTGGGGTACGGGTCCCACACACACACTGACTCTCACTGGGGTCGGGTCCCACACACACACTGTCTCTCACTGGGGTACGGGTCACACACACACACTGACTCTCACTGGGGTATGGGGCCCACACACACACTGACTCTCATTGGTGTACGGGACACACACACACTGACTCTCACTGGGGTCTGGGTCCCACACACACTGACTCTCACTGGGTTACGGGTCCCACACACACTGACTCTCACTGGGGTACGGGTCCCACACACACAATGACTCTCACTGGTGTACGGGACACACACACACTGACTCTCACTGGGGTACGGGTCCCACACACACTGACTCTCACTGGGGTTCAGGTCCCACACACACACACTGACTCTCACTGGGGTATGGGTCCCACACACACTGACACTCACTGGGGTACGGGTCCCACACACACACTGACTATCACTGGGGTATGGGTCCCACACACACACTGACTCTCACTTGTGTACGGGACACACACACACTGACTCTCACTGGGGTATGGGTCCCACACACACTGACTCTCACTGGGGTTCAGGTCCCACACACACACACTGACTCTCACTGGGGTACGGGTCCCACACACACTGACACTCACTGGGGTTCGGGTCCCACACACACACTGACTCTCACTGGGGAATGGGTCCCACACACACACTGACTCACACTGGGGTATGGGTCCCACAAATACACTGACTCTCACTGGGGTACGGGTGCCACACACACTGAGTCTCACTGGGGTACGGGTGCCACACACACTGACTCTCACTGGGGTACGGGTCCCACACACACTGACTCTCACTGGGGTACGGGTCCCACAGACACTGACTCTCACTGGGGTACGGGTCCCACACACACACTGACTCTCACTGGGGTACGGGTCCCACACACACACACTGACTCTCACTGGGGTATGGGTCCCACACACACTGACACTCACTGGGGTACGGGTCCCACACACACACTGACTATCACTGGGGTATGGGTCCCACACACACACTGACTCTCACTTGTGTACGGGACACACACACTCTGACTCTCACTGGGGTATGGGTCCCACACACTCTGACTCTCACTGGGGTTCAGGTCCCACACACACACACTGACTCTCACTGGGGTACGGGTCCCACACACACTGACACTCACTGGGGTACGGGTCCCACACACACACTGACTCTCACTGGGGAATGGGTCCCTCACACACACTGACTCACACTGGGGTATGGGTCCCACAAATACACTGACTCTCACTGGGGTACGGGTGCCACACACACTGACTCTCACTGGGGTACGGGTGCCACACACACTGACTCTCACTGGGGTACGGGTCCCACACACACTGACTCTCACTGGGGTACGGGTCCCACAGACACTGACTCTCACTGGGGTACGGGTCCCACACACACACTGACTCTCACTGGGGTACGGGTCCCACACACACACTGACTCTCACTGGGGTATGGGTCCCACACACACTGACTCTCACTGGGGTACGGGTCTCACACACACTGACTCTCACTGGGGTACGGGTCCCACACACACTGACTCTCACTGGGGTACGGGGCCCACACACACACTGACTCTCACTGGTGTACGGGACACACGCACACTGACTCTCACTGGGGTACAGGTCCCACATACACACACTGACTCTCACTGGGGTTCAGGTCCCACACACACACACTGACTCTCACTGGGGTACGGGTGCCACACACACTGACACTCACTGGGGTGCGGGTCCCACACACACACTGACTCTCACTGGGGTACGGGTCCCACACACACACTGACTATCACTGGGGTATGGGTCCCACACACACACTGACTCACACTGGGGTATGGGTACCACAAAGACACTGACTCTCACTGGGATACGGGTGCCACACACACTGACTCTCCCTGGGGTACGGGTCCCACACACACTGACTCTCACTGGGGTACGGGTCCCACAGACACTGACTCTCACTGGGGTACGGGTCCCACACACACACTGACTCTCACTGGGGTATGGGTCCCACACACACACTGACTCTCACTGGGGTACGGGTACCACACACACTGACGCTCACTGGGGTATGAGTCCCACACACACACTGACTCTCACTGGGGTACGGGTCACACACACTGACTCTCACTGGGGTACGGGTCCCACACACACACAGACTCTCACTGGGGTCGGGTCCCACACACACACTGACTCTCACTGGGGTACGGGTCCCACACACACTGACTCTCACTGGAGTACGGGTCCCACACACACACTGACTCTCACTGGGATATGGGTCTCACACTCACACTGACTCTCACTGGGGTACGGGTCCCACACACACACTGACTCTCACTGGGGTACGGGTCCCACACACACACTGACTCTCACTGGGGTACGGGTCCCACACACACACTGACTCTCACTGGGGTACGGGTCTCACACACACTGACTCTCACTGGGGTACGGGTCCCACACACACTGACTCTCACTGGGGTACGGGTCCCACACACACACTGACTCTCACTGGTGTACGGGACACACGCACACTGACTCTCACTGGGGTACAGGTCCCACATACACACACTGACTCTCACTGGGGTTCAGGTCCCACACACACACACTGACTCTCACTGGGGTACGGGTCCCACACACACTGACACTCACTGGGGGGCGGGTCCCACACACACACTGACTCTCACTGGGGTACAGGACCCACACACACACTGACTATCACTGGGATATGGGTCCCACACACACACTGACTCACACTGGGGTATGGGTCCCACAAATACACTGACTCTCACTGGGATACGGGTGCCACACACACTGACTCTCCCTGGGGTACGGGTCCCACACACACTGACGATCACTGGGGTACGGGTCCCACAGACACTGACTCTCACTGGGGTACGGGTCCCACACACACACTGACTCTCACTGGGGTATGGGTCCCACACACACACTGACTCTCACTGGGGTACGGGTCCCACACACACTGACTCTCACTGGGGTATGAGTCCCACACACACACTGACTCTCACTGGGGTACGGGTCACACACACTGACTCTCACTGGGGTACGGGTCCCACACACACACTGACTCTCACTGGGGTGGGGTCCCATACACACACTGACTCTCACTGGGGTACGGGTCACACACACACACTGACTCTCACTGGGGTATGGGTCCCACTCACACTGACTCTCACTGGGGTACGGGTCCCACACACACACTGACTCTCACTGGGATATGGGTCTCACACTCACACTGACTCTCACTGGGGTACGGGTCCCATACACACACTGACTCTCACAGGGGTACGGGTCCCACACACACACTGACTCTCACTGGGGTACGTATCCCACACACACTGACTCTCACTGGGGTATGGGTCCCACACACAATGACTCTCACTGGGGTACGGGTCCTACACACACTGACTCTCACTGGGGTACGGGTCCCACACACACTGACTCTCACTGGGGTACGGGTCCCACACGCACTGACTCTCACTGGGGTACGGGTCCCACACACACACTGACTCTCACTGGTGTACGGGACACACACACACTGACTCTCACTGAGGTACGGGTCCCACACACACAGACACTCACTGGGGTATGGGTGCCACACATACTGACTCTCACTGGGGTACGGGTCCCACACACACTGACTCTCACTGGGGTACGGGTCCCACAGACACTGACTCACTGGGGTACGGGTCCCACACACACACTGACTCTCACTGGGGTACGGGTCCCACACACACACTGACTCTCACTGGGGTACGGGTCCCACACACACTGACTCTCACTGGGGTACTGGTCCCACACACACACTGACTCTCACTGGGGTACGGGTCCCACACACACTGACTCTCACTGGGGTACGGGTCTCACACACACTGACTCTCACTGGGGTACGGGTCCCACACACATTGACTCTCAGTGGGTACGGGTCCCACACACACACTGACTCTCACTGGTGTACGGGACACACACACACTGACTCTCACTGGGGAACAGGTCCCACATACACACACTGACTCTCACTGGGGTTCAGGTCCCACACACACACACTGACTCTCACTGGGGTACGGGTCCCACACACACTGACACTCACTGGCGTGCGGGTCCCACACACACACTGACTCTCACTGGGGTACGGGTCCCACACTCACACTGACTATCACTGGGGTATGGGTCCCACACACACACTGACTCACACTGGGGTATGGGTCCCACAAATACACTGACTCTCACTGGGATACGGGTGCCACACACACTGACTCTCACTGGGGTACGGGTCCCACACACACTGACTCTCACTGGGGTACGGGTCCCACAGACACTGACTCTCACTGGGGTACGGGTCCCACACACACACTGACTCTCACTGGGGTATGGGTCCCACACACACACTGACTCTCACTGGGGTACGGGTCCCACACACACTGACTCTTACTGTGGTATGAGTCCCACACACACACTGACTCTCACTGGGGTACGGGTCTCACACACACTGACTCTCACTGGGGTACGGGTCCCACACACACTGACTCTCAATGGGTACGGGTCCCACACACACACTGACTCTCACTGGTGTACGGGACACACACACTCTGACTCTCACTGGGGAACAGGTCCCACATACACACACTGACTCTCACTGGGGTTCAGGTCCCACACACACACACTGACTCTCACTGGGGTACGGGTCCCACACACACTGACACTCACTGGCGTGCGGGTCCCACACACACACTGACTATCACTGGGGTATGGGTCCCACACACACACTGACTCACACTGGGGTATGGGTCCCACAAATACACTGACTCTCACTGGGGTACGGGTGCCACACACACTGACTCTCACTGGGGTACGGGTCCCACACACACTGTCTCTCACTGGGGTACGGGTCCCACAGACACTGACTCTCACTGGGGTACGGGTCACACACACACACTGACTCTCACTGGGGTATGGGTCCCACACACACACTGACTCTCATTGGTGTACGGGACACACACACACTGACTCTCACTGGGGTTTGGGTCCCACACACACTGACTCTCACTGGGGTACGGGTCCCACACACACTGACTCTCACTGGGGTACGGGTCCCACACACACACTGACTCTCACTGGTGTACGGGACACACACACACTGACTCTCACTGGGGTACGGGTCCCACACACACTGACTCTCACTGGGGTTCAGGTCCCACACACACACACTGACTCTCACTGGGGTATGGGTCCCACACACACTGACACTCACTGGGGTACGGTTCCCACACACACACTGACTATCACTGGGGTATGGGTCCCACACACACACTGACTCGCACTTGTGTACGGGACACACACACACTGACTCTCACTGGGGTATGGGTCCCACACACACTGACTCTCACTGGGGTTCAGGTCCCACACACACACACTGACTCTCACTGGGGTACGGGTCCCACACACACTGACACTCACTGGGGTACGG
Organism: Isurus oxyrinchus; assembly: GCA_026770705.1. Taxonomy (NCBI): domain Eukaryota; kingdom Metazoa; phylum Chordata; class Chondrichthyes; order Lamniformes; family Lamnidae; genus Isurus; species Isurus oxyrinchus. The sequence goes on from JANJGN010000568.1 coordinate 246,799, forward strand.
GTCCCACACACACACTGACTCTCACTGCGGTACGGGTCCCACACGCACACTTACTCTCACTGTGGAATGGGTCCCACACACACACTGACTCACACTGGGGTATGGGTCCCACAAATACACTGACTCTCACTGGGGTACGGTTCCCACACACACTGACTCTCACTGGGGTACGGGTGCCACACACACTGACTCTCACTGGGGTACGGGTCCCACACACACTGACTCTCACTGGGGTACGGGTTCCACAGACACTGACTCTCACTGGGGTACGGGTCCCACACACACACTGACTCTCACTGGGGTCCGGGTCCCACACACACACTGACTCTCACTGGGGTACGGGTCTCACACACACTGACTCTCACTGGGGTACGGGTCCCACACACACTGACTCTCACTGGGGTACGGGGCCCACACACACACTGACTCTCACTGGTGTACGGGACACACGCACACTGACTCTCACTGGGGTACAGGTCCCACATACACACATTGACTCTCACTGGGGTTCAGGTCCCACACACACACACTGACTCTCACTGGGGTACGGGTCGCACACACACTGACAATCACTGGGGTGCGGGTCGCACACACACACTGACTCTCACTGGGGTACGGGTCCCACACACACACTGACTATCACTGGGGTATGGGTCCAACACACACACTGACTCATACTGGGGTATGGGTCCCACAAAGACACTGACTCTCACTGGGATACGGGTGCCACACACACTGACTCTCCCTGGGGTACGGGTGCCACACACACTGACTCTCACTGGGGTACGGGTCCCACAGACACTGACTCTCACTGGGGTACGGGTCCCACACACACACTGACTCTCACTGGGGTATGGGTCCCACACACACACTGACTCTCACTGGGGTACGGGTCCCACACACACTGACTCTCACTGGGGTATGAGTCCCACACACACACTGACTCTCACTGGGGTACGGGTCACACACACTGACTCTCACTGGGGTACGGGTCCCACACACACACAGACTCTCACTGGGGTCGGGTCCCACACACTCTGACTCTCACTGGGGTATGGGTCCCACACACACTGACTCTCACTGGGGTACGGGTCCCACACACACACTGACTCTCACTGGGATATGGGTCTCATACTCACACTGACTCTCACTGGGGTACGGGTCCCACACACACACTGACTCTCACTGGGGTACGGGTCCCACACACACACTGACTCTCACTGGGGTACGGGTCCCACACACACACTGACTCTCACTGGGGTACGGGTCTCACACACACTGACTCTCACTGGGGTACGGGTCCCACACACACTGACTCTCACTGGGGTACGGGTCCCACACACACACACTGACTCTCACTGGTGTACGGGACACACGCACACTGACTCTCACTGGGGTACAGGTCCCACATACACACACTGACTCTCACTGGGGTTCAGGTCCCACACACACACACTGACTCTCACTGGGGTACGGGTCCCACACACACTGACTCTCACTGGGGTACGGGTCCCACACACACTGACACTCACTGGGGGGCGGGTCCCACACACACACTGACTCTCACTGGGGTACAGGACCCACACACACACTGACTATCACTGGGATAAGGGTCCCACACACACACTGACTCACACTGGGGTATGGGTCCCACAAATACACTGACTCTCACTGGGATACGGGTGCCACACACACTGACTCTCCCTGGGGTACGGGTCCCACACACACTGACGATCACTGGGGTACGGGTCCCACACACACTGACTCTCACTGGGGTACGGGTCCCACACACACACTGACTCTCACTGGGGTATGGGTCCCACACACACACTGACTCTCACTGGGGTACGGGTCCCACACACACTGACTCTCACTGGGGTATGAGTCCCACACACACACTGACTCTCACTGGGGTACGGGTCACACACACTGACTCTCACTGGGGTACGGGTCCCACACACACACTGACTCTCACTGGGGTCGGGTCCCACACACACACTGACTCTCACTGGGGTACGGGTCACACACACACACTGACTCTCACTGGGGTATGGGTCCCACTCACACTGACTCTCACTGGGGTACGGGTCCCACACACACACTGACTCTCACTGGGATATGGGTCTCACACTCACACTGACTCTCACTGGGGTACGGGTCCCATACACACACTGACTCTCACTGGGGTACGTGTCCCACACACACACTGACTCTCACTGGGGTACGTATCCCACACACACTGACTCTCACTGGGGTATGGGTCCCACACACAATGACTCTCACTGGGGTACGGGTCCTACACACACTGACTCTCACTGGGGTACGGGTCCCACACACACTGACTCTCACTGGGGTACGGGTCCCACACGCACTGACTCTCACTGGGGTACGGGTCCCACACACACACTGACTCTCACTGGTGTACGGGACACACACACACTGACTCTCACTGAGGTACGGGTCCCACACACACAGACACTCACTGGGGTATGGGTGCCACACATACTGACTCTCACTGGGGTACGGGTCCCACACACACTGACTCTCACTGGGGTACGGGTCCCACAGACACTGACTCACTGGGGTACGGGTCCCACACACACACTGACTGTCACTGGGGTACGGGTCCCACACACACACTGACTCTCACTGGGGTACGGGTCCCACACACACTGACTCTCACTGGGGTACTGGTCCCACACACACACTGACTCTCACTGGGGTACGGGTCCCACACACACTGACTCTCACTGGGGTACGGGTCTCACACACACTGACTCTCACTGGGGTACGGGTCCCACACACATTGACTCTCAGTGGGTACGGGTCCCACACACACACTGACTCTCACTGGTGTACGGGACACACACACACTGACTCTCACTGGGGAACAGGTCCCACATACACACACTGACTCTCACTGGGGTTCAGGTCCCACACACACACACTGACTCTCACTGGGGTACGGGTCCCACACACACTGACACTCACTGGCGTGCGGGTCCCACACACACACTGACTCTCACTGGGGTACGGGTCCCACACTCACACTGACTATCACTGGGGTATGGGTCCCACACACACACTGACTCACACTGGGGTATGGGTCCCACAAATACACTGACTCTCACTGGGATACGGGTGCCACACACACTGACTCTCACTGGGGTACGGGTCCCACACACACTGACTCTCACTGGGGTACGGGTCCCACAGACACTGACTCTCACTGGGGTACGGGTCCCACACACACACTGACTCTCACTGGGGTATGGGTCCCACACACACACTGACTCTCACTGGGGTACGGGTCCCACACACACTGACTCTTACTGTGGTATGAGTCCCACACACACACTGACTCTCACTGGGGTACGGGTCTCACACACACTGACTCTCACTGGGGTACGGGTCCCACACACACTGACTCTCAATGGGTACGGGTCCCACACACACACTGACTCTCACTGGTGTACGGGACACACACACTCTGACTCTCACTGGGGAACAGGTCCCACATACACACACTGACTCTCACTGGTGTTCAGGTCCCACACACACACACTGACTCTCACTGGGGTACGGGTCCCACACACACTGACACTCACTGGCGTGCGGGTCCCACACACACACTGACTATCACTGGGGTATGGGTCCCACACACACACTGACTCACACTGGGGTATGGGTCCCACAAATACACTGACTCTCACTGGGGTACGGGTGCCACACACACTGACTCTCACTGGGGTACGGGTCCCACACACACTGTCTCTCACTGGGGTTCGGGTCCCACAGACACTGACTCTCACTGGGGTACGGGTCACACACACACACTGACTCTCACTGGGGTATGGGTCCCACACACACACTGACTCTCATTGGTGTACGGGACACACACACACTGACTCTCACTGGGGTCTGGGTCCCACACACACTGACTCTCACTGGGGTACGGGTCCCACACACACTGACTCTCACTGGGGTACGGGTCCCACACACACACTGACTCTCACTGGTGTACGGGACACACACACACTGACTCTCACTGGGGTACGGGTCCCACACACACTGACTCTCACTGGGGTTCAGGTCCCACACACACACACTGACTCTCACTGGGGTATGGGTCCCACACACACTGACACTCACTGGGGTACGGTTCCCACACACACACTGACTATCACTGGGGTATGGGTCCCACACACACACTGACTCGCACTTGTGTACGGGACACACACACACTGACTCTCACTGGGGTATGGGTCCCACACACACTGACTCTCACTGGGGTTCAGGTCCCACACACACACACTGACTCTCACTGGGGTACGGGTCCCACACACACTGACACTCACTGGGGTACGGGTCCCACACACACACTGACTCTCACTGCGGTACGGGTCCCACACACACACTTACTCTCACTGTGGAATGGGTCCCACACACACACTGACTCACACTGGGGTATGGGTCCCACAAATACACTGACTCTCACTGGGGTACGGTTCCCACACACACTGACTCTCACTGGGGTACGGGTGCCACACACACTGACTCTCACTGGGGTACGGGTCCCACACACACTGACTCTCACTGGGGTACGGGTGCCACAGACACTGACTCTCACTGGGGTACGGGTCCCACACACACACTGACTCTCACTGGGGTCCGGGTCCCACACACACACTGACTCTCACTGGGGTACTGGTCTCACACACACTGACTCTCACTGGGGTACGGGTCCCACACACACTGACTCTCACTGGGGTACGGGGCCCACACACACACTGACTCTCACTGGTGTACGGGACACACGCACACTGACTCTCACTGGGGTACAGGTCCCACATACACACATTGACTCTCACTGGGGTTCAGGTCCCACACACACACACTGACTCTCACTGGGGTACGGGTCGCACACACACTGACAATCACTGGGGTGCGGGTCGCACACACACACTGACTCTCACTGGGGTACGGGTCCCACACACACACTGACTATCACTGGGGTATGGGTCCAACACACACACTGACTCATACTGGGGTATGGGTCCCACAAAGACACTGACTCTCACTGGGATACGGGTGCCACACACACTGACTCTCCCTGGGGTACGGGTGCCACACACACTGACTCTCACTGGGGTACGGGTCCCACAGACACTGACTCTCACTGGGGTACGGGTCCCACACACACACTGACTCTCACTGGGGTATGGGTCCCACACACACACTGACTCTCACTGGGGTACGGGTCCCACACACACTGACTCTCACTGGGGTATGAGTCCCACACACACACTGACTCTCACTGGGGTACGGGTCACACACACTGACTCTCACTGGGGTACGGGTCCCACACACACACAGACTCTCACCGGGGTCGGGTCCCACACACTCTGACTCTCACTGGGGTATGGGTCCCACACACACTGACTCTCACTGGGGTACGGGTCCCACACACACACTGACTCTCACTGGGATATGGGTCTCATACTCACACTGACTCTCACTGGGGTACGGGTCCCACACACACACTGACTCTCACTGGGGTACGGGTCCCACACACACACTGACTCTCACTGGGGTACGGGTCCCACACACACACTGACTCTCACTGGGGTACGGGTCTCACACACACTGACTCTCACTGGGGTACGGGTCCCACACACACTGACTCTCACTGGGATACGGGTCCCACACACACACACTGACTCTCACTGGTGTACGGGACACACGCACACTGACTCTCACTGGGGTACAGGTCCCACATACACACACTGACTCTCACTGGGGTTCAGGTCCCACACACACACACTGACTCTCACTGGGGTACGGGTCCCACACACACTGACACTCACTGGGGTACGGGTCCCACACACACACTGACTATCACTGGGATATGGGTCCCACACACACACTGACTCACACTGGGGTATGGGTCCCACAAATACACTGACTCTCACTGGGAAACGGGTGCCACACACACTGACTCTCCCTGGGGTACGGGTCCCACACACACTGACTATCACTGGGGTACGGGTCCCACAGACACTGACTCTCACTGGGGTACGGGTCCCACACACACACTGACTCTCACTGGGGTATGGGTCCCACACACACACTGACTCTCACTGGGGTACGGGTCCCACACACACTGACTCTCACTGGGGTATGAGTCCCACACACACACTGACTCTCACTGGGGTACGGGTCACACACACTGACTCTCACTGGGGTACGGGTCCCACACACACACTGACTCTCACTGGGGTCGGGTCCCACACACACACTGACTCTCACTGGGGTACGGGTGCCACACACACTGACTCTCACTGGGGTATGGGTGCCACACATACTGACTCTCACTGGGGTACGGGTCCCACACACACTGACTCTCACTGGGGTACGGGTCCCACAGACACTGACTCACTGGGGTACGGGTCCCACACACACACTGACTCTCACTGGGGTACGGGTCCCACACACATACTGACTCTCACTGGGATACGGGTGCCACACACACTGACTCTCACTGGGGTACGGGTCCCACACACACTGACTCTCACTGGGGTATGAGTCCCACACACACACTGACTCTCACTGGGGTACGGTTCCCACACACACTGACTCTCACTGGGGTACGGGTCCCACAGACACTGACTCACTGGGGTACGGGTCCCACAGACACTGACTCTCACTGGGGTACGGGTCCCACACACACACTGACTCTCACTGGGGTATGGGTCCCACACACAAACTGACTCTCACTGGGGTACGGGTCCCACACACACTGACTCTCTCTGGGGTATGGGTCCCACACACACACTGACTCTCACTGGGGTACGGGTCTCACACACACTGACTCTCACTGGGGTACGGGTCCCACACACACTGACTCTCAATGGGTACGGGTCCCACACACACACTGACTCTCACTGGTGTACGGGACACACACACTCTGACTCTCACTGGGGAACAGGTCCCACATACACACACTGACTCTCACTGGGGTTCAGGTCCCACACACACACACTGACTCTCACTGGGGTACGGGTCCCACACACACTGACACTCACTGGCGTGCGGGTCCCACACACACACTGACTCTCACTGGGGTACGGGTCCCACACACACACTGACTATCACTGGGGTATGGGTCCCACACACACACTGACTCACACTGGGGAATGGGTCCCACAAATACACTGACTCTCACTGGGATACGGGTGCCACACACACTGACTCTCACTGGGGTACGGGTCCCACACACACTGACTCTCACTGGGGTACGGGTCCCACAGACACTGACTCTCACTGGGGTACGGGTCCCACACACACACTGACTCTCACTGGGGTAGGGTCCCACACACACACTGACTCTCACTGGGGTACGGGTCCCACACACACTGACTCTCACTGGGGTATGAGTCCCACACACACACTGACTCTCACTGGGGTACGGGTCACACACACTGACTCTCACTGGGGTACGGGTCCCACACACACACTGACTCTCACTGGGGTCGGGTCCCACACACACACTGACTCTCACTGGGGTACGGGTCACACACACACACTGACTCTCACTGGGGTATGGGGCCCACACACACACTGACTCTCATTGGTGTACGGGACACACACACACTGACTCTCACTGGGGTCTGGGTCCCACACACACTGACTCTCACTGGGGTACGGGTCCCACACACACTGACTCTCACTGGGGTACGGGTCCCACACACACACTGACTCTCACTGGTGTACGGGACACACACACACTGACTCTCACTGGGGTACGGGTCCCACACACAATGACTCTCACTGGGGTTCAGGTCCCACACACACACACTGACTCTCACTGGGGTATGGGTCCCACACACACTGACACTCACTGGGGTACGGGTCCCACACACACACTGACTATCACTGGGGTATGGGTCCCACACACACACTGACTCTCACTTGTGTACGGGACACACACACACTGACTCTCACTGGGGTATGGGTCCCACACACACTGACTCTCACTGGGGTTCAGGTCCCACACACACACACTGACTCTCTCTGGGGTACGGGTCCCACACACACTGACACTCACTGGGGTTCGGGTCCCACACACACACTGACTCTCACTGGGGAATGGGTCCCACACACACACTGACTCACACTGGGGTATGGGTCCCACAAATACACTGACTCTCACTGGGGTACGGGTGCCACACACACTGAGTCTCACTGGGGTACGGGTGCCACACACACTGACTCTCACTGGGGTACGGGTCCCACACACACTGACTCTCACTGGGGTACGGGTCCCACAGACACTGACTCTCACTGGGGTACGGGTCCCACACACACACTGACTCTCACTGGGGTACGGGTCCCACACACACACTGACTCTCACTGGGGTACGGGTCCCACACACACTGACTCTCACTGGGGTACGGGTCTCACACACACTGACTCTCACTGGGGTACGGGTCCCACACACACTGACTCTCACTGGGGTATGGGGCCCACACACACACTGACTCTCACTGGTGTACGGGACACACGCACACTGACTCTCACTGGGGTACAGGTCCCACATACACACACTGACTCTCACTGGGGTTCAGGTCCCACACACACACACTGACTCTCACTGGGGTACGGGTCCCACACACACTGACACTCACTGGGGTGCGGGTCCCACACACACACTGACTCTCACTGGGGTACGGGTCCCACACACACACTGACTATCACTGGGGTATGGGTCCCACACACACACTGACTCACACTGGGGTATGGGTCCCACAAAGACACTGACTGTCACTGGGATACGGGTGCCACACACACTGACTCTCCCTGGGGTACGGGTCCCACACACACTGACTCTCACTGGGGTACGGGTCCCACAGACACTGACTCTCACTGGGGTACGGGTCCCACACACGCACTGACTCTCACTGGGGTATGGGTCCCACACACACACTGACTCTCACTGGGGTACGGGTCCCACACACACTGACTCTCACTGGGGTATGAGTCCCACACACACACTGACTCTCACTGGGGTACGGGTCACACACACTGACTCTCACTGGGGTACGGGTCCCACACACACACAGACTCTCACTGGGGTCGGGTCCCACACACACACTGACTCTCACTGGGGTACGGGTCCCACACACACTGACTCTCACTGGGGTACGGGTCCCACACACACACTGACTCTCACTGGGGTACGGGTCCCACACACACACTGACTCTCACTGGGGTACGGGTCTCACACACACTGACTCTCACTGGGGTAAGAGTCCCACACACACACTGACTCTCACTGGGGTACGGGTCACACACACTGACTCTCACTGGGGTACGGGTCCCACACACACACTGACTCTCACTGGGGTCGGGTCCCACACACACACTGACTCTCACTGGGGTACGGGTCACACACACACACTGACTCTCACTGGGGTATGGGTCCCACACACACACTGACTCTCTTTGGTGTACGGGACACACACACACTGACTCTCACTGGGGTCTGGGTCCCACACACACTGACTCTCACTGGGGTACGGGTCCCACACACACTGACTCTCACTGGGGTACGGGTCCCACACACACACTGACTCTCACTGGTGTACGGGACACACACACACTGACTCTCACTGGGGTACGGGTCCCACACACACTGACTCTCACTGGGGTTCAGGTCCCACACACACACACTGACTCTCACTGGGGTATGGGTCCCACACACACTGACACTCACTGGGGTACAGGTCCCACACACACACTGACTATCACTGGGGTATGGGTCCCACACACACACTGACTCTCACTTGTGTACGGGACACACACACACTGACTCTCACTGGGGTATGGGTCCCACACACACTGACTCTCACTGGGGTTCAGGTCCCACACACACACACTGACTCCTCACTGGGGTACGGGTCCCACACACACACTGACTCTCACTGCGGTACGGGTCCCACACACACACTTACTCTCACTGGGGAATGGGTCCCACACACACACTGACTCACACTGGGGTATGGGTCCCACAAATACACTGACTCTCACTGGGGTACGGTTCCCACACACACTGACTCTCACTGGGGTACGGGTGCCACACACACTGACTCTCACTGGGGTACGGGTCCCACACACACTGACTCTCACTGGGGTACGGGTCCCACAGACACTGACTCTCACTGGGGTACGGGTCCCACACACACACTGACTCTCACTGGGGTACGGGTCCCACACACACACTGACTCTCACTGGGGTACGGGTCTCAGACACACTGACTCTCACTGGGGTACGGGTTCCACACACACTGACTCTCACTGGGGTACGGGGCCCACACACACACTGACTCTCACTGGTGTACGGGACACACGCACACTGACTCTCACTGGGGTACAGGTCCCACATACACACACTGACTCTCACTGGGGTTCAGGTCCCACACACACACACTGACTCTCACTGGGGTACGGGTCCCACACACACTGACACTCACTGGGGTGCGGGTCGCACACACACACTGACTCTCACTGGGGTACGGGTCCCACACACACACTGACTATCACTGGGGTATGGGTCCCACACACACACTGACTCATACTGGGGTATGGGTCCCACAAAGACACTGACTCTCACTGGGATACGGGTGCCACACACACTGACTCTCCCTGGGGTACGGGTGCCACACACACTGACTCTCACTGGGGTACGGGTCCCACAGACACTGACTCTCACTGGGGTACGGGTCCCACACACACACTGACTCTCACTGGGGTATGGGTCCCACACACACACTGACTCTCACTGGGGTACGGGTCCCACACACACTGACTCTCACTGGGGTGTGAGTCCCACACACACACTGACTCTCACTGGGGTACGGGTCACACACACTGACTCTCACTGGGGTACGGGTCCCACACACACACAGACTCTCACTGGGGTCGGGTCCCACACACTCTGACTCTCACTGGGGTATGGGTCCCACACACACTGACTCTCACTGGGGTACGGGTCCCACACACACACTGACTCTCACTGGGATATGGGTCTCATACTCACACTGACTCTCACTGGGGTACGGGTCCCACACACACACTGACTCTCACTGGGGTACGGTTCCCACACACACACTGACTCTCACTGGGGTACGGGTCACACACACACACTGACTCTCACTGGGGTATGGGGCCCACACACACACTGACTCTCATTGGTGTACGGGACACACACACACTGACTCTCACTGGGGTCTGGGTCCCACACACACTGACTCTCACTGTGGTACGGGTCCCACACACACTGACTCTCACTGGGGTACGGGTCCCACACACACACTGACTCTCACTGGTGTACGGGACACACACACACTGACTCTCACTGGGGTACGGGTCCCACACACACTGACTCTCACTGGGGTTCAGGTCCCACACACACACACTGACTCTCACTGGGGTATGGGTCCCACACACACTGACACTCACTGGGGTACGGGTCCCACACACACACTGACTATCACTGGGGTATGGGTCCCACACACACACTGACTCTCACTTGTGTACGGGACACACACACACTGACTCTCACTGGGGTATGGGTCCCACACACACTGACTCTCACTGGGGTTCAGGTCCCACACACACACACTGACTCTCACTGGGGTACGGGTCCCACACACACTGACACTCACTGGGGTTCGGGTCCCACACACACACTGACTGTCACTGGGGAATGGGTCCCACACACACAGTGACTCACACTGGGGTATGGGTCCCACAAATACACTGACTCTCACTGGGGTACGGGTGCCACACACACTGAGTCTCACTGGGGTACGCGTGCCACACACACTGACTCTCACTGGGGTACGGGTCCCACACACACTGACTCTCACTGGGGTACGGGTCCCACAGACACTGACTCTCACTGGGGTACGGGTCCCACACACACACTGACTCTCACTGGGGTACGGGTCCCTCACACACACTGACTCTCACTGGGGTACGGGTCCCGCACACACTGACTCTCACTGGGGTACGGGTCTCACACACACTGACTCTCACTGGGGTACGGGTCCCACACACACTGACTCTCACTGGGGTACGGGGCCCACACACACACTGACTCTCACTGGTGTACGGGACACACGCACACTGACTCTCACTGAGGTACAGGTCCCACATACACACACTGACTCTCACTGGGGTTCAGGTCCCACACACAGACACTGACTCTCACTGGGGTACGGGTCCCACACACACTGACACTCACTGGGGTGCGGGTCCCACACACACACTGACTCTCACTGGGGTACGGGTCCCACACACACACTGACTATCACTGGGGTATGGGTCCCACACACACACTGACTCACACTGGGGTATGGGTCCCACAAAGACACTGACTCTCACTGGGATACGGGTGCCACACACACTGACTCTCCCTGGGGTACGGGTGCCACACACACTGACTCTCACTGGGGTACGGGTCCCACAGACACTGACTCTCACTGGGGTACGGGTCCCACACACACACTGACTCTCACTGGGGTATGGGTCCCACACACACACTGACTCTCACTGGGGTACGGGTCCCACACACACTGACTCTCACTGGGGTATGAGTCCCACACACACACTGACTCTCACTGGGGTACGGGTCACACACACTGACTCTCACTGGGGTACGGGTCCCACACACACACAGACTCTCACTGGGGTCGGGTCCCACACACACACTGACTCTCACTGGGGTACGGGTCCCACACACACTGACTCTCACTGGGGTACGGGTCCCACACACACACTGACTCTCACTGGGATATGGGTCTCACACTCACACTGACTCTCACTGGGGTACGGGTCCCACACACACACTGACTCTCACTGGGGTACGGGTCCCACACACACACTGACTCTCACTGGGGTACGGGTCCCACACACACACTGACTCTCACTGGGGTACGGGTCTCACACACACTGACTCTCACTGGGGTACGGGTCCCACACACACTGACTCTCACTGGGGTACGGGTCCCACACACACACTGACTCTCACTGGTGTACGGGACACACGCACACTGACTCTCACTGGGGTACCGGTCCCACATACACACACTGACTCTCACTGGGGTTCAGGTCCCACACACACACACTGACTCTCACTGGGGTACGGGTCCCAAACACACTGACACTCACTGGGGTACGGGTCCCACACACACACTGATTATCACTGGGATATGGGTCCCACACACACACTGACTCACACTGGGGTATGGGTCCCACAAATACACTGACTCTCACTGGGATACGGGTGCCACACACACTGACTCTCCCTGGGGTACGGGTCCCACACACACTGACTATCACTGGGGTACGGGTCCCACAGACACTGACTCTCACTGGGGTACGGGTCCCACACACACACTGACTCTCACTGGGGTATGGGTCCCACACACACACTGACTCTCACTGGGGTACGGGTCCCACACACACTGACTCTCACTGGGTTGTGAGTCCCACACACACACTGACTCACACTGGGGTACGGGTCACACACACTGACTCTCACTGGGGTACGGGTCCCACACACACACTGACTCTCACTGGGGTCGGGTCCCAAACACACACTGACTCTCACTGGGGTACGGGTCACACACTCACACTGACTCTCACTGGGGTACGGGTCCCACACACACACTGACTCTCACTGGGGTACGGGTCCCAGACACACACTGACTCTCACTGGGGTACGGGTCCCACACACACACTGACTCTCACTGGGGTACGGGTCCCACACACACTGACTCTCAATGGGTACGGGTCCCACACACACACTGACTCTCACTGGTGTACGGGACACACACACTCTGACTCTCACTGGGGAACAGGTCCCACATACACACACTGACTCTCACTGGGGTTCAGGTCCCACCCACACACACTGACTCTCACTGGGGTACGGGTCCCACACACACTGACACTCACTGGCGTGCGGGTCCCACACACACACTGACTCTCACTGGGGTACGGGTCCCTCACACACACACTGACTCTCACTGGGGTACGGGTCCCACACACACTGACACTCACTGGCGTGCGGGTCCCACACACACACTGACTCTCACTGGGGTGTGAGTCCCACACACACACTGACTCTCACTGGGTACGGGTCACACACACTGACTCTCACTGGGGTACGGGTCCCACACACACACTGACTCTCACTGGGGTCGGGTCCCAAACACACACTGACTCTCACTGGGGTACGGGTCACACACTCACACTGACTCTCACTGGGGTACGGGTCCCACACACACACTGACTCTCACTGGGGTACGGGTCCCAGACACACACTGACTCTCACTGGGGTACGGGTCCCACACACACACTGACTCTCACTGGGGTACGGGTCCCACACACACTGACTCTCAATGGGTACGGGTCCCACACACACACTGACTCTCACTGGTGTACGGGACACACACACTCTGACTCTCACTGGGGAACAGGTCCCACATACACACACTGACTCTCACTGGGGTTCAGGTCCCACACACACACACTGACTCTTACTGGCGTGCGGGTCCCACACACACTGACTCTCACTGGGGTTCAGGTCCCACACACACACACTGACTCTCACTGGGGTATGGGTCCCACACACACTGACTCTCACTGGGGTTCAGGTCCCACACACACACACTGACTCTCACTGGGGTACGGGTCCCACACACACTGACACTCACTGGGGTTCGGGTCCCACACACACACTGACTCTCACTGGGGAATGGGTCCCACACACACACTGACTCACACTGGGGTATGGGTCCCACAAATACACTGACTCTCACTGGGGTACGGGTGCCACACACACTGAGTCTCACTGGGGTACGGGTGCCACACACACTGACTCTCACTGGGGTACGGGTCCCACACACACTGACTCTCACTGGGGTACGGGTCCCACAGACACTGACTCTCACTGGGGTACGGGTCCCACACACACACTGACTCTCACTGGGGTACGGGTCCCTCACACACACTGACTCTCACTGGGGTACGGGTCCCACACACACTGACTCTCACTGGGATACGGGTCTCACACACACTGACTCTCACTGGGGTACGGGTCCCACACACACTGACTCTCACTGGGGTACGGGGCCCACACACACACTGACTCTCACTGGTGTACGGGACACACGCACACTGACTCTCACTGGGGTACAGGTCCCACATACACACACTGACTCTCACTGGGGTTCAGGTCCCACACACACACACTGACTCTCACTGGGGTACGGGTCCCACACACACTGACATTCACTGGCGTGCGGGTCCCACACACACACTGACTCTCACTGGGGTACGGGTCCCACACACACACTGACTATCTCTGGGGTATGGGTCCCACACACACACTGACTCACACTGGGGTATGGGTCCCACAAAGACACTGACTCTCACTGGGATACGGGTGCCACACACACTGACTCTCCCTGGGGTACGGGTCCCACACACACTGACTCTCACTGGGGTACGGGTCCCACAGACACTGACTCTCACTGGGGTACGGGTCCCACACACACACTGACTCTCACTGGGGTATGGGTCCCACACACACACTGACTCTCACTGGGGTACGGGTCCCACACACACTGACTCTCACTGGGGTATGAGTCCCACACACACACTGACTCTCGCTGGGGTACGGGTCACACACACTGACTCTCACTGGGGTACGGGTCCCACACACACACAGACTCTCACTGGGGTCGGGTCCCACACACACACTGACTCTCACTGGGGTACGGGTCCCACACACACTCACTCTCACTGGGGTACGGGTCCCACACACACACTGACTCTCACTGGGATATGGGTCTCACACTCACACTGACTCTCACTGGGGTACGGGTCCCACACACACACTGACTCTCACTGGGGTACGGGTCCCACACACACACTGACTCTCACTGGGGAACGGGTCCCACACACACACTGACTATCACTGGGGTACGGGTCTCACACACACTGACTCTCACTGGGGTACGGGTCCCACACACACTGACTCTCACTGGGGTACGGGTCCCACACACACACTGACTCTCACTGGTGTACGGGACACACGCACACTGACTCTCTCTGGGGTACAGGTCCCACATACACACACTGACTCTCACTGGGGTTCAGGTCCCACACACACACACTGACTCTCACTGGGGTACGGGTCCCACACACACTGACACTCACTGGGGTACGGGTCCCACACACACACTGATTATCACTGGGATATGGGTCCCACACACACACTGACTCACACTGGGGTATGGGTCCCACAAATACACTGACTCTCACTGGGATACGGGTGCCACACACACTGACTCTCCCTGGGGTACGGGTCCCACACACACTGACTATCACTGGGGTACGGGTCCCACAGACACTGACTCTCACTGGGGTACGGGTCCCACACACACACTGACTCTCACTGGGGTATGGGTCCCACACACACACTGACTCTCACTGGGGTACGGGTCCCACACACACTGACTCTCACTGGGGTGTGAGTCCCACACACACACTGACTCTCACTGGGGTACGGGTCACACACACTGACTCTCACTGGGGTACGGGTCCCACACACACACTGACTCTCACTGGGGTCGGGTCCCAAACACACACTGACTCTCACTGGGGTACGGGTCACACACTCACACTGACTCTCACTTGGGTACGGGTCCCACACACACACTGACTCTCACTGGGGTACGGGTCGCAGACACACACTGACTCTCACTGGGGTACGGGTCCCACACACACACTGACTCTCACTGGGGTACGGGTCCCACACACACTGACTCTCAATGGGTACGGGTCCCACACACACACTGACTCTCACTGGTGTACGGGACACACACACTCTGACTCTCACTGGGGAACAGGTCCCACATACACACACTGACTCTCACTGGGGTTTAGGTCCCACACACACACACTGACTCTCACTGGGGTACGGGTCCCACACACACTGACACTCACTGGCGTGCGGGTCCCACACACACACTGACTCTCACTGGGGTACGGGTCCCTCACACACAGTGACTATCACTGGGGTATGGGTCCCACACACACACTGACTCACACTGGGGTATGGGTCCCACAAATACACTGACTCTCACTGGGATACGGGTGCCACACACACTGACTCTCACTGGGGTACGGGTCCCACACACACTGACTCTCACTGGGGTACGGGTCCCACAGTCACTGACTCTCACTGGGGTACGGGTCCCACACACACACTGACTATCACTGGGGTATGGGTCCCACACACACACTGACTCTCACTTGTGTACGGGACACACACACACTGACTCTCACTGGGGTATGGGTCCCACACACACTGACTCTCACTGGGGTTCAGGTCCCACACACACACACTGACTCTCACTGGGGCACGGGTCCCACACACAATGACACTCACTGGGGTTCGGGTCCCACACACACACTGACTCTCACTGGGGAATGGGTCCCACACACACACTGACTCACACTGGGGTATGGGTCCCACAAATACACTGACTTTCACTGGGGTACGGGTGCCACACACACTGAGTCTCACTGGGGTACGGGTGCCACACACACTGACTCTCACTGGGGTACGGGTCCCACACACACTGACTCTCACTGGGGTACGGGTCCCACAGACACTGACTCTCACTGGGGTACGGGTCCCACACACACACTGACTCTCACTGGGGTACGGGTCCCACACACACACTGACTCTCACTGGGGTACGGGTCCCACACACACTGACTCTCACTGGGGTACGGGTCTCACACACACTGACTCTCACTGGGGTACGGGTCCCACACACACTGACTCTCACTGGGGTACGGGGCCCACACACACACTGACTCTCACTGGTGTACGGGACACACGCACACTGACTCTCACTGGGGTACAGGTCCCACATACACACACTGACTCTCACTGGGGTTCAGGTCCCACACACACACACTGACTCTCACTGGGGTACGGGTCCCACACACACTGACACTCACTGGGGTGCGGGTCCCACACACACACTGACTCTCACTGGGGTACGGGTCCCACACACACACTGACTATCACTGGGGTATGGGTCCCACACACACACTGACTCACACTGGGGTATGGGTCCCACAAAGACACTGACTCTCACTGGGATACGGGTGCCACACACACTGACTCTCCCTGGGGTACGGGTCCCACACACACTGACTCTCACTGGGGTACGGGTCCCACAGACACTGACTCTCACTGGGGTACGGGTCCCACACACACACTGACTCTCACTGGGGTATGGGTCCCACAGACACACTGACTCTCACTGGGGTACGGGTCCCACACACACTGACTCTCACTGGGGTATGAGTCCCACACACACACTGACTCTCACTGGGGTACGGGTCACACACACTGACTCTCACTGGGGTACGGGTCCCACACACACACAGACTCTCACTGGGGTCGGGTCCCTCACACACACTGACTCTCACTGGGGTACGGGTCCCACACACACTGACTCTCACTGGGGTACGGGTCCCACACACACACTGACTCTCACTGGGATATGGGTCTCACACTCACACTGACTCTCACTGGGGTACGAGTCCCACACACACACTGACTCTCACTGGGGTACGGGTCCCACACACACACTGACTCTCACTGGGGTACGGGTCCCAAACACACTGACTCTCACTGGGGTACGGGTCTCACACACACTGACTCTCACTGGGTTACGGGTCCCACACACACTGACTCTCACTGGGGTACGGGTCCCACACACACACTGACTCTCACTGGTGTACGGGACACACGCACACTGACTCTCACTGGGGTACAGGTCCCACACACACACACTGACTCTCACTGGGGTACGGGTCCCACACACACTGACATTCACTGGGGTGCGGGTCCCACACACACACTGACTCTCACTGGGGTACGGGTCCCACACACACACTGACTATCACTGGGGTATGGGTCCCACACACACACTGACTCACACTGGGGTATGGGTCCCACAAAGACACTGACTCTCACTGGGATACGGGTGCCACACACACTGACTCTCCCTGGGGTACGGGTCCCACACACACTGACTCTCACTGGGGTACGGGTCCCACAGACACTGACTCTCACTGGGGTACGGGTCCCACACACACACTGACTCTCACTGGGGTATGGGTCCCACACACACACTGACTCTCACTGGGGTACGGGTCCCACACACACTGACTCTCACTGGGGTATTAGTCCCACACACACACTGACTCTCACTGGGGTACGGGTCACACACACTGACTCTCACTGGGGTACGGGTCCCACACACACACAGACTCTCACTGGGGTCGGGTCCCACACACACACTGACTCTCACTGGGGTACGGGTCCCACAGACACTGACTCTCACTGGGGTACGGGTCCCACACACACACTGACTCTCACTGGGATATGGGTCTCACACTCACACTGACTCTCACTGGGGTACGGGTCCCACACACACACTGACTCTCACTGGGGTACGGGTCCCACACACACACTGACTCTCACTGGGGTACGGGTCCCACACACACACTGACTCTCACTGGGGTACGGGTCTCACACACACTGACTCTCACTGGGGTACGGGTCCCACACACACTGACTCTCACTGGGGTACGGGTCCCACACACACACTGACTCTCACTGGTGTACGGGACACACGCACACTGACTCTCACTGGGGTACAGGTCCCACATACACACACTGACTCTCACTGGGGTTCAGGTCCCACACACACACACTGACTCTCACTGGGGTACGGGTCCCACACACACTGACACTCACTGGGGTACGGGTCCCACACACACACTGATTATCACTGGGATATGGGTCCCACACACACACTGACTCACACTGGGGTATGGGTCCCACAAATACACTGACTCTCACTGGGATACGGGTGCCACACACACTGACTCTCCCTGGGGTACGGGTCCCACACACACTGACTATCACTGGGGTACGGGTCCCAAAGACACTGACTCTCACTGGGGTACGGGTCCCACACACACACTGACTCTCACTGGGGTATGGGTCCCACACACACACTGACTCTCACTGGGGTACGGGTCCCACACACACTGACTCTCACTGGGGTGTGAGTCCCACACACACACTGACTCTCACTGGGGTACGGGTCACACACACTGACTCTCACTGGGGTACGGGTCCCACACACACACTGACTCTCACTGGGGTCGGGTTCCAAACACACACTGACTCTCACTGGGGTACGGGTCACACACTCACACTGACTCTCACTGGGGTACGGGTCCCACACACACACTGACTCTCACTGGGGTACGGGTCCCAGACACACACTGACTCTCACTGGGGTACGGGTCCCACACACACACTGACTCTCACTGGGGTACGGGTCCCACACACACTGACTCTCAATGGGTACGGGTCCCACACACACACTGACTCTCACTGGTGTACGGGACACACACACTCTGACTCTCACTGGGGAACAGGTCCCACATACACACACTGACTCTCACTGGGGTTCAGGTCCCACACACACACACTGACTCTCACTGGGGTACGGGTCCCACACACACTGACACTCACTGGCGTGCGGGTCCCACACACACACTGACTCTCACTGGGGTACGGGTCCCTCACACACAGTGACTATCACTGGGGTATGGGTCCCACACACACACTGACTCACACTGGGGTATGGGTCCCACAAATACACTGACTCTCACTGGGATACGGGTGCCACACACACTGACTCTCACTGGGGTACGGGTCCCACACACACTGACTCTCACTGGGGTACGGGTCCCACAGTCACTGACTCTCACTGGGGTACGGGTCCCACACACACACTGACTATCACTGGTTTATGGGTCCCACACACACACTGACTCTCACTTGTGTACGGGACACACACACACTGACTCTCACTGGGGTATGGGTCCCACACACACTGACTCTCACTGGGGTTCAGGTCCCACACACACACACTGACTCTCACTGGGGTACGGGTCCCACACACAATGACACTCACTGGGGTTCGGGTCCCACACACACACTGACTCTCTCTGGGGAATGGGTCCCACACACACACTGACTCACACTGGGGTATGGGTCCCACAAATACACTGACTCTCACTGGGGTACGGGTGCCACACACACTGAGTCTCACTGGGGTACGGGTGCCACACACACTGACTCTCACTGGGGTACGGGTCCCACACACACTGACTCTCACTGGGGTACGGGTCCCACAGACACTGACTCTCACTGGGGTACGGGTCCCACACACACACTGACTCTCACTGGGGTACGGGTCCCACACACACACTGACTCTCACTGGGGTACGGGTCCCACACACACTGACTCTCACTGGGGTACGGGTCTCACACACACTGACTCTCACTGGGGTACGGGTCCCACACACACTGACTCTCACTGGGGTACGGGGCCCACACACACACTGACTCTCACTGGTGTACGGGACACACGCACACTGACTCTCACTGGGGTACAGGTCCCACATACACACACTGACTCTCACTGGGGTTCAGGTCCCACACACACACACTGACTCTCACTGGGGTACGGGTCCCACACACACTGACACTCACTGGGGTGCGGGTCCCACACACACACTGACTCTCACTGGGGTACGGGTCCCACACACACACTGACTATCACTGGGGTATGGGTCCCACAGACACTGACTCTCACTGGGGTACGGGTCCCACACACACACTGACTCTCACTGGGGTATGGGTCCCACAGACACACTGACTCTCACTGGGGTACGGGTCCCACACACACTGACTCTCACTGGGGTATGAGTCCCACACACACACTGACTCTCACTGGGGTACGGGTCACACACACTGACTCTCACTGGGGTACGGGTCCCACACACACACAGACTCTCACTGGGGTCGGGTCCCTCACACACACTGACTCTCACTGGGGTACGGGTCCCACACACACTGACTCTCACTGGGGTACGGGTCCCACACACACACTGACTCTCACTGGGATATGGGTCTCACACTCACACTGACTCTCACTGGGGTACGGGTCCCACACACACACTGACTCTCACTGGGGTACGGGTCCCACACACACACTGACTCTCACTGGGGTACGGGTCCCACACACACACTGACTCTCACTGGGGTACGGGTCTCACACACACTGACTCTCACTGGGTTACGGGTCCCACACACACTGACTCTCACTGGGGTACGGGTCCCACACACACACTGACTCTCACTGGTGTACGGGACACACGCACACTGACTCTCACTGGGGTACAGGTCCCATATACACACACTGACTCTCACTGGGGTTCAGGTCCCACACACACACACTGACTCTCACTGGGGTACGGGTCCCACACACACTGACACTCACTGGGGTACGGGTCCCACACACACACTGATTATCACTGGGATATGGGTCCCACACACACACTGACTCACACTGGGGTATGGGTCCCACAAATACACTGACTCTCACTGGGATACGGGTGCCACACACACTGACTCTCCCTGGGGTACGGGTCCCACACACACTGACTATCACTGGGGTACGGGTCCCACAGACACTGACTCTCACTGGGGTACAGGTCCCACATACACACACTGACTCTCACTGGGGTATGGGTCCCACACACACACTGACTCTCACTGGGGTACGGGTCCCACACACACTGACTCTCACTGGGGTGTGAGTCCCACACACACACTGACTCTCACTGGGGTACGGGTCCCACAGTCACTGACTCTCACTGGGGTACGGGTCCCACACACACACTGACTATCACTGGTTTATGGGTCCCACACACACACTGACTCTCACTTGTGTACGGGACACACACACACTGACTCTCACTGGGGTATGGGTCCCACACACACTGACTCTCACTGGGGTTCAGGTCCCACACACACACACTGACTCTCACTGGGGTACGGGTCCCACACACAATGACACTCACTGGGGTTCGGGTCCCACACACACACTGACTCTCTCTGGGGAATGGGTCCCACACACACACTGACTCACACTGGGGTATGGGTCCCACAAATACACTGACTCTCACTGGGGTACGGGTGCCACACACACTGAGTCTCACTGGGGTACGGGTGCCACACACACTGACTCTCCCTGGGGTACGGGTCCCACACACACTGACTCTCACTGGGGTACGGGTCCCACAGACACTGACTCTCACTGGGGTACGGGTCCCACACACACACTGACTCTCACTGGGGTATGGGTCCCACACACACACTGACTCTCACTGGGGTACGGGTCCCACACACACTGACTCTCACTGGGGTATTAGTCCCACACACACACTGACTCTCACTGGGGTACGGGTCACACACACTGACTCTCACTGGGGTACGGGTCCCACACACACACAGACTCTCACTGGGGTCGGGTCCCACACACACACTGACTCTCACTGGGGTACGGGTCCCACAGACACTGACTCTCACTGGGGTACGGGTCCCACACACACACTGACTCTCACTGGGATATGGGTCTCACACTCACACTGACTCTCACTGGGGTACGGGTCCCACACACACACTGACTCTCACTGGGGTACGGGTCCCACACACACACTGACTCTCACTGGGGTACGGGTCCCACACACACACTGACTCTCACTGGGGTACGGGTCTCACACACACTGACTCTCACTGGGGTACGGGTCCCACACACACTGACTCTCACTGGGGTACGGGTCCCACACACACACTGACTCTCACTGGTGTACGGGACACACGCACACTGACTCTCACTGGGGTACAGGTCCCACATACACACACTGACTCTCACTGGGGTTCAGGTCCCACACACACACACTGACTCTCACTGGGGTACGGGTCCCACACACACTGACACTCACTGGGGTACGGGTCCCACACACACACTGATTATCACTGGGATATGGGTCCCACACACACACTGACTCACACTGGGGTATGGGTCCCACAAATACACTGACTCTCACTGGGATACGGGTGCCACACACACTGACTCTCCCTGGGGTACGGGTCCCACACACACTGACTATCACTGGGGTACGGGTCCCAAAGACACTGACTCTCACTGGGGTACGGGTCCCACACACACACTGACTCTCACTGGGGTATGGGTCCCACACACACACTGACTCTCACTGGGGTACGGGTCCCACACACACTGACTCTCACTGGGGTGTGAGTCCCACACACACACTGACTCTCACTGGGGTACGGGTCACACACACTGACTCTCACTGGGGTACGGGTCCCACACACACACTGACTCTCACTGGGGTCGGGTTCCAAACACACACTGACTCTCACTGGGGTACGGGTCACACACTCACACTGACTCTCACTGGGGTACGGGTCCCACACACACACTGACTCTCACTGGGGTACGGGTCCCAGACACACACTGACTCTCACTGGGGTACGGGTCCCACACACACACTGACTCTCACTGGGGTACGGGTCCCACACACACTGACTCTCAATGGGTACGGGTCCCACACACACACTGACTCTCACTGGTGTACGGGACACACACACTCTGACTCTCACTGGGGAACAGGTCCCACATACACACACTGACTCTCACTGGGGTTCAGGTCCCACACACACACACTGACTCTCACTGGGGTACGGGTCCCACACACACTGACACTCACTGGCGTGCGGGTCCCACACACACACTGACTCTCACTGGGGTACGGGTCCCTCACACACAGTGACTATCACTGGGGTATGGGTCCCACACACACACTGACTCACACTGGGGTATGGGTCCCACAAATACACTGACTCTCACTGGGATACGGGTGCCACACACACTGACTCTCACTGGGGTACGGGTCCCACACACACTGACTCTCACTGGGGTACGGGTCCCACAGTCACTGACTCTCACTGGGGTACGGGTCCCACACACACACTGACTATCACTGGTTTATGGGTCCCACACACACACTGACTCTCACTTGTGTACGGGACACACACACACTGACTCTCACTGGGGTATGGGTCCCACACACACTGACTCTCACTGGGGTTCAGGTCCCACACACACACACTGACTCTCACTGGGGTACGGGTCCCACACACAATGACACTCACTGGGGTTCGGGTCCCACACACACACTGACTCTCTCTGGGGAATGGGTCCCACACACACACTGACTCACACTGGGGTATGGGTCCCACAAATACACTGACTCTCACTGGGGTACGGGTGCCACACACACTGAGTCTCACTGGGGTACGGGTGCCACACACACTGACTCTCACTGGGGTACGGGTCCCACACACACTGACTCTCACTGGGGTACGGGTCCCACAGACACTGACTCTCACTGGGGTACGGGTCCCACACACACACTGACTCTCACTGGGGTACGGGTCCCACACACACACTGACTCTCACTGGGGTACGGGTCCCACACACACTGACTCTCACTGGGGTACGGGTCTCACACACACTGACTCTCACTGGGGTACGGGTCCCACACACACTGACTCTCACTGGGGTACGGGGCCCACACACACACTGACTCTCACTGGTGTACGGGACACACGCACACTGACTCTCACTGGGGTACAGGTCCCACATACACACACTGACTCTCACTGGGGTTCAGGTCCCACACACACACACTGACTCTCACTGGGGTACGGGTCCCACACACACTGACACTCACTGGGGTGCGGGTCCCACACACACACTGACTCTCACTGGGGTACGGGTCCCACACACACACTGACTATCACTGGGGTATGGGTCCCACAGACACTGACTCTCACTGGGGTACGGGTCCCACACACACACTGACTCTCACTGGGGTATGGGTCCCACAGACACACTGACTCTCACTGGGGTACGGGTCCCACACACACTGACTCTCACTGGGGTATGAGTCCCACACACACACTGACTCTCACTGGGGTACGGGTCACACACACTGACTCTCACTGGGGTACGGGTCCCACACACACACAGACTCTCACTGGGGTCGGGTCCCTCACACACACTGACTCTCACTGGGGTACGGGTCCCACACACACTGACTCTCACTGGGGTACGGGTCCCACACACACACTGACTCTCACTGGGATATGGGTCTCACACTCACACTGACTCTCACTGGGGTACGGGTCCCACACACACACTGACTCTCACTGGGGTACGGGTCCCACACACACACTGACTCTCACTGGGGTACGGGTCCCACACACACACTGACTCTCACTGGGGTACGGGTCTCACACACACTGACTCTCACTGGGTTACGGGTCCCACACACACTGACTCTCACTGGGGTACGGGTCCCACACACACACTGACTCTCACTGGTGTACGGGACACACGCACACTGACTCTCACTGGGGTACAGGTCCCATATACACACACTGACTCTCACTGGGGTTCAGGTCCCACACACACACACTGACTCTCACTGGGGTACGGGTCCCACACACACTGACACTCACTGGGGTACGGGTCCCACACACACACTGATTATCACTGGGATATGGGTCCCACACACACACTGACTCACACTGGGGTATGGGTCCCACAAATACACTGACTCTCACTGGGATACGGGTGCCACACACACTGACTCTCCCTGGGGTACGGGTCCCACACACACTGACTATCACTGGGGTACGGGTCCCACAGACACTGACTCTCACTGGGGTACAGGTCCCACATACACACACTGACTCTCACTGGGGTATGGGTCCCACACACACACTGACTCTCACTGGGGTACGGGTCCCACACACACTGACTCTCACTGGGGTGTGAGTCCCACACACACACTGACTCTCACTGGGGTACGGGTCCCACAGTCACTGACTCTCACTGGGGTACGGGTCCCACACACACACTGACTATCACTGGTTTATGGGTCCCACACACACACTGACTCTCACTTGTGTACGGGACACACACACACTGACTCTCACTGGGGTATGGGTCCCACACACACTGACTCTCACTGGGGTTCAGGTCCCACACACACACACTGACTCTCACTGGGGTACGGGTCCCACACACAATGACACTCACTGGGGTTCGGGTCCCACACACACACTGACTCTCTCTGGGGAATGGGTCCCACACACACACTGACTCACACTGGGGTATGGGTCCCACAAATACACTGACTCTCACTGGGGTACGGGTGCCACACACACTGAGTCTCACTGGGGTACGGGTGCCACACACACTGACTCTCACTGGGGTACGGGTCCCACACACACTGACTCTCACTGGGGTACGGGTCCCACAGACACTGACTCTCACTGGGGTACGGGTCCCACACACACACTGACTCTCACTGGGGTACGGGTCCCACACACACACTGACTCTCACTGGGGTACGGGTCCCACACACACTGACTCTCACTGGGGTACGGGTCTCACACACACTGACTCTCACTGGGGTACGGGTCCCACACACACTGACTCTCACTGGGGTACGGGGCCCACACACACACTGACTCTCACTGGTGTACGGGACACACGCACACTGACTCTCACTGGGGTACAGGTCCCACATACACACACTGACTCTCACTGGGGTTCAGGTCCCACACACACACACTGACTCTCACTGGGGTACGGGTCCCACACACACTGACACTCACTGGGGTGCGGGTCCCACACACACACTGACTCTCACTGGGGTACGGGTCCCACACACACACTGACTATCACTGGGGTATGGGTCCCACAGACACTGACTCTCACTGGGGTACGGGTCCCACACACACACTGACTCTCACTGGGGTATGGGTCCCACAGACACACTGACTCTCACTGGGGTACGGGTCCCACACACACTGACTCTCACTGGGGTATGAGTCCCACACACACACTGACTCTCACTGGGGTACGGGTCACACACACTGACTCTCACTGGGGTACGGGTCCCACACACACACAGACTCTCACTGGGGTCGGGTCCCTCACACACACTGACTCTCACTGGGGTACGGGTCCCACACACACTGACTCTCACTGGGGTACGGGTCCCACACACACACTGACTCTCACTGGGATATGGGTCTCACACTCACACTGACTCTCACTGGGGTACGGGTCCCACACACACACTGACTCTCACTGGGGTACGGGTCCCACACACACACTGACTCTCACTGGGGTACGGGTCCCACACACACACTGACTCTCACTGGGGTACGGGTCTCACACACACTGACTCTCACTGGGTTACGGGTCCCACACACACTGACTCTCACTGGGGTACGGGTCCCACACACACACTGACTCTCACTGGTGTACGGGACACACGCACACTGACTCTCACTGGGGTACAGGTCCCATATACACACACTGACTCTCACTGGGGTTCAGGTCCCACACACACACACTGACTCTCACTGGGGTACGGGTCCCACACACACTGACACTCACTGGGGTACGGGTCCCACACACACACTGATTATCACTGGGATATGGGTCCCACACACACACTGACTCACACTGGGGTATGGGTCCCACAAATACACTGACTCTCACTGGGATACGGGTGCCACACACACTGACTCTCCCTGGGGTACGGGTCCCACACACACTGACTATCACTGGGGTACGGGTCCCACAGACACTGACTCTCACTGGGGTACAGGTCCCACATACACACACTGACTCTCACTGGGGTATGGGTCCCACACACACACTGACTCTCACTGGGGTACGGGTCCCACACACACTGACTCTCACTGGGGTGTGAGTCCCACACACACACTGACTCTCACTGGGGTACGGGTCACACACACTGACTCTCACTGGGGTACGGGTCCCACACACACACTGACTCTCACTGGGGTCGGGTCCCAAACACACACTGACTCTCACTGGGGTACGGGTCACACACTCACACTGACTCTCACTGGGGTACGGGTCCCACACACACACTGACTCTCACTGGGGTACGGGTCCCAGACACACACTGACTCTCACTGGGGTACGGGTCCCACACACACACTGACTCTCACTGGGGTACGGGTCCCACACACACTGACTCTCAATGGGTACGGGTCCCACACACACACTGACTCTCACTGGTGTACGGGACACACACACTCTGACTCTCACTGGGGAACAGGTCCCACATACACACACTGACTCTCACTGGGGTTCAGGTCCCACACACACACACTGACTCTCACTGGTGTACGGGTCCCACACACACTGACACTCACTGGCGTGGGGGTCCCACACACACACTGACTCTCACTGGGGTACGGGTCCCTCACACACACTGACTATCACTGGGGTATTGGTCCCACACACACACTGACTCACACTGGGGTATGGGTCCCACAAATACACTGACTCTCACTGGGATACGGGTGCCACACACACTGACTCTCACTGGGGTACGGGTCCCACACACACTGACTCTCACTTGGGTATGGGTCCCACAGTCACTGACTCTCACTGGGGTACGGGTCCCACAGACACTGACTCTCACTGGGGTACGGGTCCCACACACACACTGACTCTCACTGGGTTATGGGTCCCACACACACACTGACTCTCACTGGGGTACGGGTCACACACACTGACTCTCACTGGGGTACGGGTCCCACACACACACTGACTCTCACTGGGATATGGGTCTCATACTCACACTGACTCTCACTGGGGTACGGGTCCCACACACACGCTGACTCTCACTGGGGTACGGGTCCCACACACACACTGACTCTCACTGGGGTACGGGTCCCACACACACACTGACTCTCACTGGGGTACGGGTCTCACACACACTGACTCTCACTGGGGTACGGGTCCCACACACACTGACTCTCACTGGGGTACGGGTCCCACACACACACACTGACTCTCACTGGTGTACGGGACACACGCACACTGACTCTCACTGGGGTACAGGTCCCACATACACACACTGACTCTCACTGGGGTTCAGGTCCCACACAGACACACTGACTCTCACTGGGGTACGGGTCCCACACACACTGACACTCACTGGGGTACGGGTCCCACACACACACTGACTATCACTGGGATATGGATCCCACACACACACTGACTCACACTGGGGTATGGGTCCCACAAATACACTGACTCTCACTGGGAAACGGGTGCCACACACACTGACTCTCCCTGGGGTACGGGTCCCACACACACTGACTATCACTGGGGTACGGGTCCCACAGACACTGACTCTCACTGGGGTACGGGTCCCACACACACACTGACTCTCACTGGGGTATGGGTCCCACACACACACTGACACTCACTGGGGTACGGGTCCCACACACACTGACTCTCACTGGGGTATGAGTCCCACACACACACTGACTCTCACTGGGGTACGGGTCACACACACTGACTCTCACTGGGGTACGGGTCCCACACACACACTGACTCTCACTGGGGTCGGGTCCCACACACACACTGACTCTCACTGGGGTACGGGTGCCACACACACTGACTCTCACTGGGGTATGGGTGCCACACATACTGACTCTCACTGGGGTACGGGTCCCACACACACTGACTCTCACTGGGGTACGGGTCCCACAGACACTGACTCACTGGGGTACGGGTCCCACACACACACTGACTCTCACTGGGGTACGGGTCCCACACACATACTGACTCTCACTGGGATACGGGTGCCACACACACTGACTCTCACTGGGGTACGGGTCCCACACACACTGACTCTCACTGGGGTATGAGTCCCACACACACACTGACTCTCACTGGGGTACGGGTCCCACACACACTGACTCTCACTGGGGTACGGGTCCCACAGACACTGACTCACTGGGGTACGGGTCCCACAGACACTGACTCTCACTGGGGTACGGGTCCCACACACACACTGACTCTCACTGGGGTATGGGTCCCACACACAAACTGACTCTCACTGGGGTACGGGTCCCACACACACTGACTCTCACTGGGGTATGGGTCCCACACACACACTGACTCTCACTGGCGTACGGGTCTCACACACACTGACTCTCACTGGGGTACGGGTCCCACACACACTGACTCTCAATGGGTACGGGTCCCACACACACACTGACTCTCACTGGTGTACGGGACACACACACTCTGACTCTCGCTGGGGAACAGGTCCCACATACACACACTGACTCTCACTGGGGTTCAGGTCCCACACACACACACTGACTCTCACTGGGGTACGGGTCCCACACACACTGACACTCACTGGCGTGCGGGTCCCACACACACACTGACTCTCACTGGGGTACGGGTCCCACACACACACTGACTATCACTGGGGTATGGGTCCCACACACACACTGACTCACACTGGGGAATGGGTCCCACAAATACACTGACTCTCACTGGGATACGGGTGCCACACACACTGACTCTCACTGGGGTACGGGTCCCACACACACTGACTCTCACTGGGGTACGGGTCCCACAGACACTGACTCTCACTGGGGTACGGGTCCCACACACACACTGACTCTCACTGGGGTAGGGTCCCACACACACACTGACTCTCACTGGGGTACGGGTCCCACACACACTGACTCTCACTGGGGTATGAGTCCCACACACACACTGACTCTCACTGGGGTACGGGTCACACACACTGACTCTCAGTGGGGTCCGGGTCCCACACACACACTGACTCTCACTGGGGTCGGGTCCCACACACACACTGACTCTCACTGGGGTACGGGTCACACACACACACTGACTCTCACTGGGGTATGGGGCCCACACACACACTGACTCTCATTGGTGTACAGGACACACACACACTGACTCTCACTGGGGTCTGGGTCACACACACACTGACTCTCACTGGGGTACGGGTCCCACACACACTGACTCTCACTGGGGTACGGGTCCCACACACACACTGACTCTCACTGGTGTACGGGACACACACACACTGACTCTCACTGGGGTACGGGTCCCACACACACTGACTCTCACTGGGGTTCAGGTCCCACACACACACACTGACTCTCACTGGGGTATGGGTCCCACACACACTGACACTCACTGGGGTACGGGTCCCACACACACACTGACTATCACTGGGGTATGGGTCCCACACACACACTGACTCTCACTTGTGTACGGGACACACACACACTGACTCTCACTGGGGTATGGGTCCCACACACACTGACTCTCACTGGGGTTCAGGTCCCACACACACACACTGACTCTCACTGGGGTACGGGTCCCACACACACTGACACTCACTGGGGTTCGGGTCCCACACACACACTGACTCTCACTGGGGAATGGGTCCCACACACACACTGACTCACACTGGGGTATGGGTCCCAACAAATACACTGACTCTCACTGGGGTACGGGTGCCACACACACTGAGTCTCACTGGGGTACGGGTGCCACACACACTGACTCTCACTGGGGTACGGGTCCCACACACACTGACTCTCACTGGGGTACGGGTCCCACAGACACTGACTCTCACTGGGGTACGGGTCCCACACACACACTGACTCTCACTGGGGTACGGGTCCCACACACACACTGACTCTCACTGGGGTACGGGTCCCACACACACTGACACTCACTGGGGTGCGGGTCCCACACACACACTGACTCTCACTGGGGTACGGGTCCCACACACACACTGACTATCACTGGGGTATGGGTCCCACACACACACTGACTCACACTGGGGTATGGGTCCCACAAAGACACTGACTCTCACTGGGATACGGGTGCCACACACACTGACTCTCCCTGGGGTACGGGTCCCACACACACTGACTCTCACTGGGGTACGGGTCCCACAGACACTGACTCTCACTGGGGTACGGGTCCCACACACACACTGACTCTCACTGGGGTATGGGTCCCACACACACACTGACTCTCACTGGGGTACGGGTCCCACACACACTGACTCTCACTGGGGTATGAGTCCCTCACACACACTGACTCTCACTGGGGTACGGGTCACACACACTGACTCTCACTGGGGTACGGGTCCCACACACACACAGACTCTCACTGGGGTACGGGTCCCACACACACACTGACTCTCACTGGGGTACGGGTCCCACACACACTGACTCTCACTGGGGTACGGGTCCCACACACACACTGACTCTCACTGGGATATGGGTCTCACACTCACACTGACTCTCACTGGGGTACGGGTCCCACACACACACTGACTCTCACTGGGGTACGGGTCCCACACACACACTGACTCTCACTGGGGTACGGGTCCCACACACACACTGACTCTCACTGGGGTACGGGTCTCACACACACTGACTCTCACTGGGGTATGAGTCCCACACACACACTGACTCTCACTGGGGTACGGGTCACACACACTGACTCTCACTGGGGTACGGGTCCCACACACACACTGACTCTCACTGGGGTCGGGTCCCACACACACACTGACTCTCACTGGGGTACGGGTCACACACACACACTGACTCTCACTGGGGTATGGGTCCCACACACACACTGACTCTCTTTGGTGTACGGGACACACACACACTGACTCTCACTGGGGTCTGGGTCCCACACACACTGACTCTCACTGGGGTACGGGTCCCACACACACTGACTCTCACTAGGGTACGGGTCCCACACACACACTGACTCTCACTGGTGTACGGGACACACACACACTGACTCTCACTGGGGTACGGGTCCCACACACACTGACTCTCACTGGGGTTCAGGTCCCACACACACACACTGACTCTCACTGGGGTATGGGTCCCACACACACTGACATTCACTGGGGTACAGGTCCCACACACACACTGACTATCACTGGGGTATGGGTCCCACACACACACTGACTCTCACTTGTGTACGGGACACACACACACTGACTCTCACTGGGGTATGGGTCCCACACACACTGACTCTCACTGGGGTTCAGGTCCCACACACACACACTGACTCTCACTGGTGTACGGGTCCCACACACACTGACACTCACTGGGGTACGGGTCCCACACACACACTGACTCTCACTGCGGTACGGGTCCCACACACACACTTACTCTCACTGGGGAATGGGTCCCACACACACACTGACTCACACTGGGGTATGGGTCCCACAAATACACTGACTCTCACTGGGGTACGGTTCCCACACACACTGACTCTCACTGGGGTACGGGTGCCACACACACTGACTCTCACTGGGGTACGGGTCCCACACACACTGACTCTCACTGGGGTACGGGTCCCACAGACACTGACTCTCACTGGGGTACGGGTCCCACACACACACTGACTCTCACTGGGGTACGGGTCCCACACACACACTGACTCTCACTGGGGTACGGGTCTCACACACACTGACTCTCACTGGGGTACGGGTCCCACACACACTGACTCTCACTGGGGTACGGGGCCCACGCACACACTGACTCTCACTGGTGTACGGGACACACGCACACTGACTCTCACTGGGGTACAGGTCCCACATACACACACTGACTCTCACTGGGGTTCAGGTCCCACACACACACACTGACTCTCACTGGGGTACGGGTCCCACACACACTGACACTCACTGGGGTGCGGGTCGCACACACACACTGACTCTCACTGGGGTACGGGTCCCACACACACACTGACTATCACTGGGGTATGGGTCCCACACACACACTGACTCATACTGGGGTATGG
This sequence comes from Isurus oxyrinchus, assembly GCA_026770705.1. NCBI lineage: Eukaryota > Metazoa > Chordata > Chondrichthyes > Lamniformes > Lamnidae > Isurus > Isurus oxyrinchus. The sequence goes on from JANJGN010000568.1 coordinate 281,650, forward strand.
GTCCCACAAAGACACTGACTCTCACTGGGATACGGGTGCCACACACACTGACTCTCCCTGGGGTACGGGTGCCACACACACTGACTCTCACTGGGGAACGGGTCCCACAGACACTGACTCTCACTGGGGTACGGGTCCCACACACACACTGACTCTCACTGGGGTATGGGTCCCACACACACACTGACTCTCACTGGGGTACGGGTCCCACACACACTGACTCTCACTGGGGTGTGAGTCCCACACACACACTGACTCTCACTGGGGTACGGGTCACACACACTGACTCTCACTGGGGTACGGGTCCCACACACACACAGACTCTCCCTGGGGTCGGGTCCCACACACTCTGACTCTCACTGGGGTATGGGTCCCACACACACTGACTCTCACTGGGGTACGGGTCCCACACACACACTGACTCTCACTGGGATATGGGTCTCATACTCACACTGACTCTCACTGGGGTACGGGTCCCACACACACACTGACTCTCACTGGGGTACGGTTCCCACACACACACTGACTCTCACTGGGGTACGGGTCCCACACACACACTGACTCTCACTGGGGTACGGGTCTCACACACACTGACTCTCACTGGGGTACGGGTCCCACACACACTGACTCTCACTGGGGTACGGGTCCCACACACACACTGACTCTCACTGGTGTACGGGACACACGCACACTGACTCTCACTGGGGTACAGGTCCCACATACACACACTGACTCTCACTGGGGTTCAGGTCCCACACACACACACTGACTCTCACTGGGGTACGGGTCCCACACACACTGACACTCACTGGGGTACGGGTCCCACACACACACTGACTATCACTGGGATATGGGTCCCACACACACACTGACTCACACTGGGGTATGGGTCCCACAAATACACTGACTCTCACTGGGAAACGGGTGCCACACACACTGACTCTCCCTGGGGTACGGGTCCCACACACACTGACTATCACTGGGGTACGGGTCCCACAGACACTGACTCTCACTGGGGTACGGGTCCCACACACACACTGACTCTCACTGGGGTATGGGTCCCACACACACACTGACTCTCACTGGGGTACGGGTCCCACACACACTGACTCTCACTGGGGTATGAGTCCCACACACACACTGACTCTCACTGGGGTACGGGTCACACACACTGACTCTCACTGGGGTACGGGTCCCACACACACACTGACTCTCACTGGGGTACGGGTGCCACACACACTGACTCTCACTGGGGTATGGGTGCCACACATACTGACTCTCACTGGGGTACGGGTGCCACACACACTGACTCTCACTGGGGTACGGGTCCCACAGACACTGACTCATTGGGGTACGGGTCCCACACACACACTGACTCTCACTGGGGTACGGGTCCCACACACATACTGACTCTCACTGGGATACGGGTGCCACACACACTGACTCTCACTGGGGTAGGGGTCCCACACACACGGACTCTCACTGGGGCATGAGTCCCACACACACACTGACTCTCACTGGGGTACGGGTCCCACACACACTGACTCTCACTGGGGTACGGGTCCCACAGACACTGACTCACTGGGGTACGGGTCCCACAGACACTGACTCTCACTGGGGTACGGGTCCCACACACACACTGACTCTCACTGGGGTATGGGTCCCACACACAAACTGACTCTCACTGGGGTACGGGTCCCACACACACTGACTCTCATTGGGGTATGGGTCCCACACACACACTGACTCTCACTGGGGTACGGGTCTCACACACACTGACTCTCACTGGGGTACGGGTCCCACACACACTGACTCTCAATGGGTACGGGTCCCACACACACACTGACTCTCACTGGTGTACGGGACACACACACTCTGACTCTCACTGGGGAACAGGTCCCACATACACACACTGACTCTCACTGGGGTTCAGGTCCCACACACACACACTGACTCTCACTGGGGTACGGGTCCCACACACACTGACACTCACTGGCGTGCGGGTCCCACACACACACTGACTCTCACTGGGGTACGGGTCCCACACACACACTTACTATCACTGGGGTATGGGTCCCACACACACACTGACTCACACTGGGGTATGGGTCCCACAAATACACTGACTCTCACTGGGATACGGGTGCCACACACACTGACTCTCACTGGGGTACGGGTCCCACACACACTGACTCTCACTGGGGTACGGGTCCCACAGACACTGACTCTCACTGGGGTACGGGTCCCACACACACACTGACTCTCACTGGGGTAGGGTCCCACACACACACTGACTCTCACTGGGGTACGGGTCCCACACACACTGACTCTCACTGGGGTATGAGTCCCACACACACACTGACTCTCACTGGGGTACGGGTCACACACACTGACTCTCACTGGGGTACGGGTCCCACACACACACTGACTCTCACTGGGGTCGGGTCCCACACACACACTGACTCTCACTGGGGTACGGGTCACACACACACACTGACTCTCACTGGGGTATGGGGCCCACACACACACTGACTCTCATTGGTGTACGGGACACACACACACTGACTCTCACTGGGGTCTGGGTCCCACACACACTGACTCTCACTGGGGTACGGGTCCCACACACACTGACTCTCACTGGGGTACGGGTCCCACACACACACTGACTCTCACTGGTGTACGGGACACACACACACTGACTCTCACTGGGGTACGGGTCCCACACACACTGACTCTCACTGGGGTTCAGGTCCCACACACACACACTGACTCTCACTGGGGTATGGGTCCCACACACACTGACACTCACTGGGGTACGGGTCCCACACACACACTGACTATCACTGGGGTATGGGTCCCACACACACACTGACTCTCACTTGTGTACGGGACACACACACACTGACTCTCACTGGGGTATGGGTCCCACACACACTGACTCTCACTGGGGTTCAGGTCCCACACACACACACTGACTCTCACTGGGGTACGGGTCCCACACACACTGACACTCACTGGGGTTCGGGTCCCACACACACACTGACTCTCACTGGGGAATGGGTCCCACACACACTGACTCACACTGGGGTATGGGTCCCACAAATACACTGACTCTCACTGGGGTACGGGTGCCACACACACTGAGTCTCACTGGGGTACGCGTGCCACACACACTGACTCTCACTGGGGTACGGGTCCCACACACACTGACTCTCACTGGGGTATGGGTCCCACAGACACTGACTCTCACTGGGGTACGGGTCCCACACACACACTGACTCTCACTGGGATACGGGTCCCTCACACACACTGACTCTCACTGGGGTACGGGTCCCACACACACTGACTCTCACTGGGGTACGGGTCTCACACACACTGACTCTCACTGGGGTACGGGTCCCACACACACTGACTCTCACTGGGGTACGGGGCCCACACACACACTGTCTCTCACTGGTGTACCGGACACACGCACACTGACTCTCACTGGGGTACAGGTCCCACATACACACACTGACTCTCACTGGGGTTCAGGTCCCACACACACACACTGACTCTCACTGGGGTACGGGTCCCACACACACTGACACTCACTGGGGTGCGGGTCCCACACACACACTGACTCTCACTGGGGTACGGGTCCCACACACACACTGACTATCACTGGGGTATGGGTCCCACACACACACTGACTCACACTGGGGTATGGGTCCCACAAAGACACTGACTCTCACTGGGATACGGGTGCCACACACACTGACTCTCCCTGGGGTACGGGTCCCACACACACTGACTCTCACTGGGGTACGGGTCCCACAGACACTGACTCTCACTGGGGTACGGGTCCCACACACACACTGACTCTCACTGGGGTATGGGTCCCACACACACACTGACTCTCACTGGGGTACGGGTCACACACACTGACTCTCACTGGGGTACGGGTCCCACACACACACAGACTCTCACTGGGGTCGGGTCCCACACACACACTGACTCTCACTGGGGTACGGGTCCCACACACACTGACTCTCACTGGGGTACGGGTCCCACACACACACTGACTCTCACTGGGATATGGGTCTCACACTCACACTGACTCTCACTGGGGTACGGGTCCCACACACACACTGACTCTCACTGGGGTACGGGTCCCACACACACACTGACTCTCACTGGGGTACGGGTCCCACACACACACTGACTCTCACTGGGGTACGGGTCTCACACACACTGACTCTCACTGGGGTACGGTCCCACACACACTGACTCTCACTGGGGTACGGGTCCCACACACACACTGACTCTCACTGGTGTACGGGACACACGCACACTGACTCTCACTGGGGTACAGGTCCCACATACACACACTGACTCTCACTGGCGTTCAGGTCCCACACACACACACTGACTCTCACTGGGGTACGGGTCCCACACACACTGACACTCACTGGGGTACGGGTCCCACACACACACTGATTATCACTGGGATATGGGTCCCACACACACACTGACTCACACTGGGGTATGGGTCCCACAAATACACTGACTCTCACTGGGATACGGGTGCCACACACACTGACTCTCCCTGGGGTACGGGTCCCACACACACTGACTATCACTGGGGTACGGGTCCCACAGACACTGACTCTCACTGGGGTACGGGTCCCACACACACACTGACTCTCACTGGGGTATGGGTCCCACACACACACTGACTCTCACTGGGGTACGGGTCCCACACACACTGACTCTCACTGGGGTGTGAGTCCCACACACACTCTGACTCACACTGGGGTACGGGTCACACACACTGACTCTCACTGGGGTACGGGTCCCACACACACACTGACTCTCACTGGGGTCGGGTCCCAAACACACACTGACTCTCACTGGGGTACGGGTCACACACTCACACTGACTCTCACTGGGGTACGGGTCCCACACACACACTGACTCTCACTGGGGTACGGGTCCCAGACACACACTGACTCTCACTGGGGTACGGGTCCCACACACACACTGACTCTCACTGGGGTACGGGTCCCACACACACTGACTCTCAATGGGTACGGGTCCCACACACACACTGACTCTCACTGGTGTACGGGACACACACACTCTGACTCTCACTGGGGAACAGGTCCCACATACACACACTGACTCTCACTGGGGTTCAGGTCCCACACACACACACTGACTCTCACTGGGGTACGGGTCCCACACACACTGACACTCACTGGCGTGCGGGTCCCACACACACACTGACTCTCACTCGGGTTCGGGTCCCTCACACACAGTGACTATCACTGGGGTATGGGTCCCACACACACACTGACTCACACTGGGGTATGGGTCCCACAAATACACTGACTCTCACTGGGATACGGGTGCCACACACACTGACTCTCACTGGGGTACGGGTCCCACACACACTGACTCTCACTGGGGTACGGGTCCCACAGTCACTGACTCTCACTGGGGTATGGGTCCCACACACACACTGACTATCACTGGGGTATGGGTCCCACACACACACTGACTCTCACTTGTGTACGGGACACACACACACTGACTCTCACTGGGGTATGGGTCCCACACACACTGACTCTCACTGGGGTTCAGGTCCCACACACACACACTGACTCTCACTGGGGTACGGGTCCCAGACACACTGACACTCACTGGGGTTCGGGTCCCACACACACACTGACTCTCACTGGGGAATGGGTCCCACACACACACTGACTCACACTGGGGTATGGGTCCCACAAATACACTGACTCTCACTGGGGTACGGGTGCCACACACACTGAGTCTCACTGGGGTACGGGTGCCACACACACTGACTCTCACTGGGGTACGGGTCCCACACACACAGACTCTCACTGGGGTACGGGTCCCACAGACACTGACTCTCACTGGGGTACGGGTCCCACACACACACTGACTCTCACTGGGGTACGGGTCCCACACACACACTGACTCTCACTGGGGTACGGGTCCCACACACACTGACTCTCACTGGGGTACGGGTCTCACACACACTGACTCTCACTGGGGTACGGGTCCCACACACACTGACTCTCACTGGGGTACGGGGCCCATTAACACACTGACTCTCACTGGTGTACGGGACACACGCACACTGACTCTCACTGGGGTACAGGTCCCACATACACACACTGACTCTCACTGGGGTTCAGGTCCCACACACACACACTGACTCTCACTGGGATACGGGTCCCACACACACTGACACTCACTGGGGTGCGGGTCCCACACACACACTGACTCTCACTGGGGTACGGGTCCCACACACACACTGACTATCACTGGGGTATGGGTCCCACACACACACTGACTCACACTGGGGTATGGGTCCCACAAAGACACTGACTCTCACTGGGATACGGGTGCCACACACACTGACTCTCCCTGGGGTACGGGTCCCACACACACTGACTCTCACTGGGGTATGGGTCCCACAGACACTGACTCTCACTGGGATACGGGTCCCACACACACACTGACTCTCACTGGGGTATGGGTCCCACACACACACTGACTCTCACTGGGGTACGGGTCCCACACACACTGACTCTCACTGGGGTATGAGTCCCACACACACACTGACTCTCACTGGGGTACGGGTCACACACACTGACTCTCACTGGGGTACGGGTCCCACACACACACAGACTCTCACTGGGGTCGGGTCCCACACACACACTGACTCTCACTGGGGTACGGGTCCCACACACACACTGACTCTCACTGGGATATGGGTCTCACACTCACACTGACTCTCACTGGGGTACGGGTCCCACACACACACTGACTCTCACTGGGGTACGGGTCCCACACACACACTGACTCTCACTGGGGTACGGGTCCCACACACACACTGACTCTCACTGGGGTACGGGTCTCACACACACTGACTCTCACTGGAGTATGGGTCCCACACACACTGACTCTCACTGGGGTTCAGGTCCCACACACACACACTGACTCTCACTGGGGTACGGGTCCCACACACACTGACACTCACTGGGGTTCGGGTCCCACACACACACTGACTCTCACTGGGGAATGGGTCCCACACACACACTGACTCACACTGGGGTATGGGTCCCACAAATACACTGACTCTCACTGGGGTACGGGTGCCACACACACTGAGTCTCACTGGGGTACGGGTGCCACACACACTGACTCTCACTGGGGTACGGGTCCCACACACACTGACTCTCACTGGGGTACGGGTCCCACAGACACTGACTCTCACTGGGGTACGGGTCCCACACACACACTGACTCTCACTGGGGTACGGGTCCCTCACACACACTGACTCTCACTGGGGTACGGGTCCCACACACACTGACTCTCACTGGGGTACGGGTCTCACACACACTGACTCTCACTGGGGTACGGGTCCCACACACACTGACTCTCACTGGGGTACGGGGCCCACACACACACTGACTCTCACTGGTGTACGGGACACACGCACACTGACTCTCACTGGGGTACAGGTCCCACATACACACACTGACTCTCACTGGGGTTCAGGTACCACACACAGACACTGACTCTCACTGGGGTACGGGTCCCACACACACTGACATTCACTGGGGTGCGGGTCCCACACACACACTGACTCTCACTGGGGTACGGGTCCCACACACACACTGACTATCACTGGGGTATGGGTCCCACACACACACTGACTCACACTGGGGTATGGGTCCCACAAAGACACTGACTCTCACTGGGATACGGGTGCCACACACACTGACTCTCCCTGGGGTACGGGTCCCACACACACTGACTCTCACTGGGGTACGGGTCCCACAGACACTGACTCTCACTGGGGTACGGGTCCCACACACACACTGACTCTCACTGGGGTATGGGTCCCACACACACACTGACTCTCACTGGGGTACGGGTCCCACACACACTGACTCTCACTGGGGTATGAGTCCCACACACACACTGACTCTCACTGGGGTATGGGTCACACACACTGACTCTCACTGGGGTACGGGTCCCACACACACACAGACTCTCACTGGGGTCGGGTCCCACACACACACTGACTCTCACTGGGGTACGGGTCCCACACACACTGACTCTCACTGGGGTACGGGTCCCACACACACACTGACTCTCACTGGAAATGGGTCTCACACTCACACTGACTCTCACTGGGGTACGGGTCCCACACACACACTGACTCTCACTGGGGTACGGGTCCCACACACACACTGACTCTCACTGGGGTACGGGTCCCACACACACACTGACTCTCACTGGGGTACGGGTCTCACACACACTGACTCTCACTGGGGTACGGGTCCCACACACACTGACTCTCACTGGGGTACGGGTCCCACACACACACTGACTCTCACTGGTGTACGGGACACACGCACACTGACTCTCACTGGGGTACAGGTCCCACATACACACACTGACTCTCACTGGGGTTCAGGTCCCACACACACACACTGACTCTCACTGGGGTACGGGTCCCACAAACACTGACACTCACTGGGGTACGGGTCCCACACACACACTGATTATCACTGGGATATGGGTCCCACACACACACTGACTCACACTGGGGTATGGGTCCCACAAATACACTGACTCTCACTGGGATACGGGTGCCACACACACTGACTCTCCCTGGGGTACGGGTCCCACACACACTGACTATCACTGGGGTACGGGTCCCACAGACACTGACTCTCACTGGGGTACGGGTCCCACACACACACTGACTCTCACTGGGGTATGGGTCCCACACACACACTGACTCTCACTGGGGTACGGGTCCCACACACACTGACTCTCACTGGGGTGTGAGTCCCACACACACACTGACTCTCACTGGGTACGGGTCACACACACTGACTCTCACTGGGGTACGGGTCCCACACACACACTGACTCTCACTGGGGTCGGGTCCCAAACACACACTGACTCTCACTGGGGTACGGGTCACACACTCACACTGACTCTCACTGGGGTACGGGTCCCACACACACACTGACTCTCACTGGGGTACGGGTCCCAGACACACACTGACTCTCACTGGGGTACGGGTCCCACACACACACTGACTCTCACTGGGGTACGGGTCCCACACACACTGACTCTCAATGGGTACGGGTCCCACACACACACTGACTCTCACTGGTGTACGGGACACACACACTCTGACTCTCACTGGGGAACAGGTCCCACATACACACACTGACTCTCACTGGGGTTCAGGTCCCACCCACACACACTGACTCTCACTGGGGTACGGGTCCCACACACACTGACACTCACTGGCGTGCGGGTCCCACACACACACTGACTCTCACTGGGGTACGGGTCCCTCACACACAGTGACTATCACTGGGGTATGGGTCCCACACACACACTGACTCACACTGGGGTATGGGTCCCACAAATACACTGACTCTCACTGGGATACGGGTGCCACACACACTGACTCTCACTGGGGTACGGGTCCCACACACACTGACTCTCACTGGGGTACGGGTCCCACAGTCACTGACTCTCACTGGGGTACGGGTCCCACGCACACACTGACTATCACTGGGGTATGGGTCCCACACACACACTGACTCTCACTTGTGTACGGGACACACACACACTGACTCTCACTGGGGTATGGGTCCCACACACACTGACTCTCACTGGGGTTCAGGTCCCACACACACACACTGACTCTCACTGGGGTACGGGTCCCACACACAATGACACTCACTGGGGTTCGGGTCCCACACACACACTGACTCTCACTGGGGAATGGGTCCCACACACACACTGACTCACACTGGGGTATGGGTCCCACAAATACACTGACTCTCACTGGGGTACGGGTGCCACACACACTGAGTCTCACTGGGGTACGGGTGCCACACACACTGACTCTCACTGGGGTACGGGTCCCACACACACTGACTCTCAATGGGGTACGGGTCCCACAGACACTGACTCTCACTGGGGTACGGGTCCCACACACACACTGACTCTCACTGGGGTACGGGTCCCACACACACACTGACTCTCACTGGGGTACGGGTCCCACACACACTGACTCTCACTGGGGTACGGGTCTCACACACACTGACTCTCACTGGGGTACGGGTCCCACACACACTGACTCTCACTGGGGTACGGGGCCCACACACACACTGACTCTCACTGGTGTACGGGACACACGCACACTGACTCTCACTGTGGTACAGGTCCCACATACACACACTGACTCTCACTGGGGTTCAGGTCCCACACACACACACTGATTCTCACTGGGGTACGGGTCCCACACACACTGACACTCACTGGGGTGCGGGTCCCACACACACACTGACTCTCACTGGGGTACGGGTCCCACACACACATTGACTATCACTGGGGTATGGGTCCCACACACACACTGACTCACACTGGGGTATGGGTCCCACAAAGACACTGACTCTCACTGGGATACGGGTGCCACACACACTGACTCTCCCTGGGGTACGGGTCCCACACACACTGACTCTCACTGGGGTACGGGTCCCACAGACACTGACTCTCACTGGGGTACGGGTCCCACACACACACTGACTCTCACTGGGGTATGGGTCCCACAGACACACTGACTCTCACTGGGGTACGGGTCCCACACACACTGACTCTCACTGGGGTATGAGTCCCACACACACACTGACTCTCACTGTGGTACGGGTCACACACACTGACTCTCACTGGGGTACGGGTCCCACAAACACACAGACTCTCACTGGGGTCGGGTCCCTCACACACACTGACTCTCACTGGGGTACGGGTCCCACACACACTGACTCTCACTGGGGTACGGGTCCCACACACACACTGACTCTCACTGGGATATGGGTCTCACACTCACACTGACTCTCACTGGGGTACGGGTCCCACACACACACTGACTCTCACTGGGGTACGGGTCCCACACACACACTGACTCTCACTGGGGTACGGGTCCCACACACACACTGACTCTCACTGGGGTACGGGTCTCACACACACTGACTCTCACTGGGTTACGGGTCCCACACACACTGACTCTCACTGGGGTACGGGTCCCACACACACACTGACTCTCACTGGTGTACGGGACACACGCACACTGACTCTCACTGGGGTACAGGTCCCACATACACACACTGACTCTCACTGGGGTTCAGGTCCCACACACACACACTGACTCTCACTGGGGTACGGGTCCCACACACACTGACACTCACTGGGGTACGGGTCCCACACACACACTGATTATCACTGGGATATGGGTCCCACACACACACTGACTCACACTGTGGTATGGGTCCCACAAATACACTGACTCTCACTGGGATACGGGTGCCACACACACTGACTCTCCCTGGGGTACGGGTCCCACACACACTGACTATCACTGGGGTAAGGGTCCCACAGACACTGACTCTCACTGGGGTACAGGTCCCACATACACACACTGACTCTTACTGGGGTATGGGTCCCACACACACACTGACTCTCACTGGGGTACGGGTCCCACACACACTGACTCTCACTGGGGTGTGAGTCCCACACACACACTGACTCTCACTGGGGTACGGGTCACACACACTGACTCTCACTGGGGTACGGGTCCCACACACACACTGACTCTCACTGGGGTCGGGTCCCAAACACACACTGACTCTCACTGGGGTACGGGTCACACACTCACACTGACTCTCACTGGGGTACGGGTCCCACACACACACTGACTCTCACTGGGGTACGGGTCCCAGACACACACTGACTCTCACTGGGGTACGGGTCCCACACACACACTGACTCTCACTGGGGTACGGGTCCCACACACACTGACTCTCAATGGGTACGGGTCCCACACACACACTGACTCTCACTGGTGTACGGGACACACACACTCTGACTCTCACTGGGGAACAGGTCCCACATACACACACTGACTCTCACTGGGGTTCAGGTCCCACACACACACACTGACTCTCACTGGTGTACGGGTCTCACACACACTGACACTCACTGGCGTGCGGGTCCCACAGACACACTGACTCTCACTGGGGTACGGGTCCCTCACACACACTGACTATCACTGGGGTATTGGTCCCACACACACACTGACACACACTGGGGTATGGGTCCCACAAATACACTGACTCTCACTGGGATACGGGTGCCACACACACTGACTCTCACTGGGGTACGGGTCCCACACACACTGACTCTCACTGGGGTACGGGTCCCACAGTCACTGACTCTCACTGGGGTACGGGTCCCACAGACACTGACTCTCACTGGGGTACGGGTCCCACACACACACTGACTCTCACTGGGGTATGGGTCCCACACACACACTGACTCTCACTGGGGTATGAGTCCCACACACACACTGACTCTCACTGGGGTACGGGTCACACACACTGACTCTCACTGGGGTACGGGTCCCACACACACACTGACTCTCACTGGGGTCGGGTCCCACACACACACTGACTCTCACTGTGGTACGGGTCACACACACACACTGACTCTCACTGGGGTATGGGTCCCACACACACACTGACTCTCATTGGTGTACGGGACACACACACACTGACTCTCACTGGGGTCTGGGTCCCACACACACTGACTCTCACTGGGGTATGGGTCCCACACACACTGACTCTCACTGGGGTACGGGTCCCACACACACACTGACTCTCACTGGTGTACGGGACACACACACACTGACTCTCACTGGGGTACGGGTCCCACACACACTGACTCTCACTGGGGTTCAGGTCCCACACACACACACTGACTCTCACTGGGGTACGGGTCCCACACACACTGACACTCACTGCGGTTCGGGTCCCACACACACACTGACTCTCAATGGGGAATGGGTCCCACACACACACTGACTCACTCTGGGGTATGGGTCCCACACATACACTGACTCTCACTGGGGTACGGGTGCCACACACACTGACTCTCACTGGGGTACGGGTGCCACACACACTGACTCTCACTGGGGTACGGGTCCCACACACACTGACTCTCACTGGGGTACGGGTCCCACAGACACTGACTCTCACTGGGGTACGGGTCCCACACACACACTGACTCTCACTGGGGTACGGGTCCCACACACACACTGACTCTCACTGGGGTACGGGTCCCACACACACTGACTCTCACTGGGGTACGGGTCTCACACACACTGACTCTCACTGGGGTACGGGTCCCACACACACTGACTCTCTTGGAGTACGGGGCCCACACACACACTGACTCTCACTGGTGTACGGGACACACGCACACTGACTCTCACTGGGGTACAGGTCCCTCATACACACACTGACTCTCACTGGGGTTCAGGTCCCACACACACACACTGACTCTCACTGGGGTACAGTTCCCACACACACTGACACTCACTGGGGTGCGGGTCCCACACACACACTGACTCTCACTGGGGTACGGGTCCCACACACACACTGACTATCACTGGGGTATGGGTCCCACACACACACTGACTCACACTGGGGTATGGGTCCCACAAAGACACTGACTCTCACTGGGATACGGGTGCCACACACACTGACTCTCCCTGGGGTACGGGTCCCACACACACTGACTCTCACTGGGTTACGGGTCCCACAGACACTGACTCTCACTGGGGTACGGGTCCCACACACACACTGACTCTCACTGGGGTATGGGTCCCACACATACACTGACTCTCACTGCGGTCCGGGTCCCACACACACTGACTCTCACTGGGGTATGAGTCCCACACACACACTGACTCTCACTGGGGTACGGGTCACACACACTGACTCTCACTGGGGTACGGGTCCCACACACACACAGACTCTCACTGGGGTCGGGTCCCACACACACACTGACTCTCACTGGGGTACGGGTCCCACACACACTGACTCTCACTGGGGTACGGGTCCCACACACAGACTGACTCTCACTGGGATATGGGTCTCACACTCACACTGACTCTCACTGGGTTACGGGTCCCACACACACACTGACTCTCACTGGGGTACGGGTCCCACACACACACTGACTCTCACTGGGGTACGGGTCCCACACACACACTGACTCTCACTGGGGTACGGGTCTCACACACACTGACTCTCACTGGGGTACGGGTCCCACCCACACTGACTCTCACTGGGGTCCGGGTCCCACACACACTGACTCTCACTGGGGTACGGGTCCCACACGCACTGACTCTCACTGGGGTACGGGTCCCACACACACACTGACTCTCACTGGTGTACGGGACACACACACACTGACTCTCACTGAGGTACGGGTCCCACACGCACTGACACTCACTGGGGTACGGGTCCCACACACACACTGACTCTCACTGGGGAATGGGTCCCACACACACACTGACTCACACTGGGGTATGGGTCCCACAAATACACTGACTCTCACTGGGGTACGGGTGCCACACACACTGACTCTCACTGGGGTATGGGTGCCACACATACTGACTCTCACTGGGGTACGGGTCCCACACACACTGACTCTCACTGGGGTACGGGTCCCACAGACACTGACTCACTGGGGTACGGGTTCCACACACACACTGACTCTCACTGGGGTACGGGTCCCACACACACACTGACTCTCACTGGGGTACGGGTCCCACACACACTGACTCTCACTGGGGTACGGGTCCCACACACACACTGACTCTCACTGGGGTACGGGTCCCACACACACTGACTCTCACTGGGGTACGGGTCTCACACACACTGACTCTCACTGGGGTATGGGTCCCACACACACTGACTCTCACTGGGTACGGGTCCCACACACACACTGACTCTCACTGGTGTACGGGACACACACACACTGACTCTCACTGGGGAACAGGTCCCACATACACACACTGACTCTCACTGGGGTTCAGGTCCCACACACACACACTGACTCTCACTGGGGTACGGGTCCCACACACACACTGACTATCACTGGGGTATGGGTCCCACACACACACTGACTCACACTGGGGTATTGGTCCCACAAAGACACTGACTCTCACTGGGATACGGGTGCCACACACACTGACTCTCCCTGGGGTACGGGTCCCACACACACTGACTCTCACTGGGGTACGGGTCCCACAGACACTGACTCTCACTGGGGTACGGGTCCCACACACACACTGACTCTCACTGGGGTATGGGTCCCACACATACACTGACTCTCACTGGGGTACGTGTCCCACACACACTGACTCTCACTGGGGTATGAGTCCCACACACACACTGACTCTCACTGGGGTACGGGTCACACACACTGACTCTCACTGGGGTACGGGTCCCACACACACACAGACTCTCACTGGGGTCGGGTCCCACACACACACTGACTCTCACTGGGGTACGGGTCCCACACACACTGACTCTCACTGGGGTACGGGTCCCACACACGGACTGACTCTCACTGGGATATGGGTCTCACACTCACACTGACTCTCACTGGGGTACGGGTCCCACACACACACTGACTCTCACTGGGGTACGGGTCCCACACACACACTGACTCTCACTGGGGTACGGGTCCCACACACACACTGACTCTCACTGGGGTACGGGTCTCACACACACTGACTCTCACTGGGGTAGGGGTCCCACACATACTGACTCTCACTGGGGTACGGGTCCCACACACACTGACTCTCACTGGGGTACGGGTCCCACACGCACTGACTCTCACTGGGGTACGGGTCCCACACACACACTGACTCTCACTGCTGTACGGGACACACACACACTGACTCTCACTGAGGTACGGGTCCCACACGCACTGACACTCACTGGGGTACGGGTCCCACACACACACTGACTCTCACTGGGGAATGGGTCCCACACACACACTGACTCGCACTGGGGTATGGGTCCCACAAATACACTGACTCTCACTGGGGTACGGGTGCCACACACACTGACTCTCACTGGGGTATGGGTGCCACGCATACTGACTCTCACTGGGGTACGGGTCCCACACACACTGACTCTCACTGGGGTACGGGTCCCACAGACACTGACTCACTGGGGTACGGGTCCCACACACACACTGACTCTCACTGGGGTACGGGTCCCACACACACACTGACTCTCACTGGGGTACGGGTCCCACACACACTGACTCTCACTGGGGTACGGGTCCCACACACACACTGACTCTCACTGGGGTACCGGTCCCACACACACTGACTCTCACTGGGGTTCGGGTCTCACACACACTGACTCTCACTGGGGTATGGGTCCCACACACACTGACTCTCACTGGGTACGGGTCCCACACACACACTGACTCTCACTGGTGTACGGGACACACACACACTGACTCTCACTGGGGAACAGGTCCCACATACACACACTGACTCTCACTGGGGTTCAGGTCCCACACACACACACTGACTCTCACTGGGGTACGGGTCCCACACACACTGACACTCACTGGCGTGCGGGTCCCACACACACACTGACTCTCACTGGGGTACGGGTCCCACACACACACTGACTATCACTGGGGTATGGGTCCCACACACACACTGACTCACACTGGGGTATGGGTCCCACAAATACACTGACTCTCACTGGGATACGGGTGCCACACACACTGACTCTCACTGGGGTACGGGTCCCACACACACTGACTCTCACTGGGGTATGGGTCCCACAGACACTGACTCTCACTGGGGTACGGGTCCCACACACACACTGACTCTCACTGGGGTATGGGTCCCACACACACACTGACTCTCACTGGGTTACGGGTCCCACACACACTGACTCTCACTGGGGTATGAGTCCCACACACACACTGACTCTCACTGGGGTACGGGTCACACACACTGACTCTCACTGGGGTACGGGTCCCACACACACACTGACTCTCACTGGGGTCGAGTCCCACACACACACTGACTCTCACTGGGGTACGGGTCACACTCACACACTGACTCTCACTGGGGTATGGGTCCCACACACACACTGACTCTCATTGGTGTACGGGACACACACACACTGACTCTCACTGGGGTCTGGGTCCCACACACACTGACTCTCACTGGGGTACGGGTCCCACACACACTGACTCTCTCTGGGGTACGGGTCCCACACACACACTGACTCTCACTGGTGTACGGGACACACACACACTGACTCTCACTGGGGTACGGGTCCCACACACACTGACTCTCACTGGGGTTCAGGTCCCACACACACACCCTGACTCTCACTGGGGTATGGGTCCCACATACACTGACACTCACTGGGGTACGGGTCCCACACACACACTGACTATCACTGGGGTATGGGTCCCACACACACACTGACTCTCACTGGTGTACGGGACACACACACACTGACTCTCACTGGGGTATGGGTCCCACACACACTGACTCTCACTGGGGTTCAGGTCCCACACAGACACACTGACTCTCACTGGGGTACGGGTCCCACACACACACTGACTCACACTGGGGTATGGGTCCCTCAAATACACTGACTCTCACTGGGATACGGGTGCCACACACACTGACTCTCACTGGGGTACGGGTCCCACACACACTGACTCTCACTGGGGTACGGGTCCCACAGTCACTGACTCTCACTGGGGTACGGGTCCCACAGACACTGACTCTCACTGGGGTACGGGTCCCACACACACACTGACTCTCACTGGGGTATGGGTCCCACACACACACTGACACTCACTGGGGTATGAGTCCCACACACACACTGACTCTCACTGGGGTACGGGTCACACACACTGACTCTCACTGGGGTACGGGTCCCACACACACACTGACTCTCACTGGGGTCGGGTCCCACACACACACTGACTCTCACTGTGGTACGGGTCACACACACACACTGACTCTCACTGGGGTATGGGTCCCACACACACACTGACTCTCATTGGTGTACGGGACACACACACACTGACTCTCACTGGGGTCTGGGTCCCACACACACTGACTCTCACTGGGGTATGGGTCCCACACACACTGACTCTCACTGGGGTACGGGTCCCACACACACACTGACTCTCACTGGTGTACGGGACACACACACACTGACTCTCACTGGGGTACGGGTCCCACACACACTGACTCTCACTGGGGTTCAGGTCCCACACACACACACTGACTCTCACTGGGGTACGGGTCCCACACACACTGACACTCACTGCGGTTCGGGTCCCACACACACACTGACTCTCACTGGGGAATGGGTCCCACACACACACTGACTCACTCTGGGGTATGGGTCCCACACATACACTGACTCTCACTGGGGTACGGGTGCCACACACACTGACTCTCACTGGGGTACGGGTGCCACACACACTGACTCTCACTGGGGTACGGGTCCCACACACACTGACTCTCACTGGGGTACGGGTCCCACAGACACTGACTCTCACTGGGGTACGGGTCCCACACACACACTGACTCTCACTGGGGTACGGGTCCCACACACACACTGACTCTCACTGGGGTACGGGTCCCACACACACTGACTCTCACTGGGGTACGGGTCTCACACACACTGACTCTCACTGGGGTACGGGTCCCACACACACTGACTCTCTTGGGGTACGGGGCCCACACACACACTGACTCTCACTGGTGTACGGGACACACGCACACTGACTCTCACTGGGGTACAGGTCCCTCATACACACACTGACTCTCACTGGGGTTCAGGTCCCACACACACACACTGACTCTCACTGGGGTACAGTTCCCACACACACTGACACTCACTCGGGTGCGGGTCCCACACACACACTGACTCTCACTGGGGTACGGGTCCCACACACACACTGACTATCACTGGGGTATGGGTCCCACACACACACTGACTCACACTGGGGTATGGGTCCCACAAAGACACTGACTCTCACTGGGATACGGGTGCCACACACACTGACTCTCCCTGGGGTACGGGTCCCACACACACTGACTCTCACTGGGGTACGGGTCCCACAGACACTGACTCTCACTGGGGTACGGGTCCCACACACACACTGACTCTCACTGGGGTATGGGTCCCACACATACACTGACTCTCACTGGGGTACGGGTCCCACACACACTGACTCTCACTGGGGTATGAGTCCCACACACACACTGACTCTCACTGGGGTACGGGTCACACACACTGACTCTCACTGGGGTACGGGTCCCACACACACACAGACTCTCACTGGGGTCGGGTCCCACACACACACTGACTCTCACTTGGGTACGGGTCCCACACACACTGACTCTCACTGGGGTACGGGTCCCACACACAGACTGACTCTCACTGGGATATGGGTCTCACACTCACACTGACTCTCACTGGGTTACGGGTCCCACACACACACTGACTCTCACTGGGGTACGGGTCCCACACACACAGTGACTCTCACTGGGGTACGGGTCCCACACACACACTGACTCTCACTGGGGTACGGGTCTCACACACACTGACTCTCACTGGGGTACGGGTCCCACCCACACTGACTCTCACTGGGGTCCGGGTCCCACACACACTGACTCTCACTGGGGTACGGGTCCCACACGCACTGACTCTCACTGGGGTACGGGTCCCACACACACACTGACTCTCACTGGTGTACGGGACACACACACACTGACTCTCACTGAGGTACGGGTCCCACACGCACTGACACTCACTGGGGTACGGGTCCCACACACACACTGACTCTCACTGGGGAATGGGTCCCACACACACACTGACTCACACTGGGGTATGGGTCCCACAAATACACTGACTCTCACTGGGGTACGGGTGCCACACACACTGACTCTCACTGGGGTATGGGTGCCACACATACTGACTCTCACTGGGGTACGGGTCCCACACACACTGACTCTCACTGGGGTACGGGTCCCACAGACACTGACTCACTGGGGTACGGGTCCCACACACACACTGACTCTCACTGGGGTACGGGTCCCACACACACACTGACTCTCACTGGGGTACGGGTCACACACACTGACTCTCACTGGGGTACGGGTCCCACACACACACTGACTCTCACTGGGGTACGGGTCCCACACACACTGACTCTCACTGGGGTACGGGTCTCACACACACTGACTCTCACTGGGGTATGGGTCCCACACACACTGACTCTCACTGGGTACGGGTCCCACACACACACTGACTCTCACTGGTGTACGGGACACACACACACTGACTCTCACTGGGGAACAGGTCCCACATACACACACTGACTCTCACTGGGGTTCAGGTCCCACACACACACACTGACTCTCACTGGGGTACGGGTCCCACACACACACTGACTATCACTGGGGTATGGGTCCCACACACACACTGACTCACACTGGGGTATGGGTCCCACAAAGACACTGGCTCTCACTGGGATACGGGTGCCACACACACTGACTCTCCCTGGGGTACGGGTCCCACACACACTGACTCTCACTGGGGTACGGGTCCCACAGACACTGACTCTCACTGGGGTACGGGTCCCACACACACACTGACTCTCACTGGGGTATGGGTCCCACACATACACTGACTCTCACTGGGGTACGGGTCCCACACACACTGACTCTCACTGGGGTATGAGTCCCACACACACACTGACTCTCACTGGGGTACGGGTCACACACACTGACTCTCACTGGGGTACGGGTCCCACACACACACAGACTCTCACTGGGGTCGGGTCCCACACACACACTGACTCTCACTGGGGTACGGGTCCCACACACACTGACTCTCACTGGGGTACGGGTCCCACACACGGACTGACTCTCACTGGGATATGGGTCTCACACTCACACTGACTCTCACTGGGGTACGGGTCCCACACACACACTGACTCTCACTGGGGTACGGGTCCCACACACACACTGACTCTCACTGGGGTACGGGTCCCACACACACACTGACTCTCACTGGGGTACGGGTCTCACACACACTGACTCTCACTGGGGTAGGGGTCCCACACATACTGACTCTCACTGGGGTACGGGTCCCACACACACTGACTCTCACTGGGGTACGGGTCCCACACGCACTGACTCTCACTGGGGTACGGGTCCCACACACACACTGACTCTCACTGCTGTACGGGACACACACACACTGACTCTCACTGAGGTACGGGTCCCACACGCACTGACACTCACTGGGGTACGGGTCCCACACACACACTGACTCTCACTGGGGAATGGGTCCCACACACACACTGACTCACACTGGGGTATGGGTCCCACAAATACACTGACTCTCACTGGGGTACGGGTGCCACACACACTGACTCTCACTGGGGTATGGGTGCCACACATACTGACTCTCACTGGGGTACGGGTCCCACACACACTGACTCTCACTGGGGTACGGGTCCCACAGACACTGACTCACTGGGGTACGGGTCCCACACACACACTGACTCTCACTGGGGTACGGGTCCCACACACACACTGACTCTCACTGGGGTACGGGTCCCACACACACTGACTCTCACTGGGGTACGGGTCCCACACACACACTGACTCTCACTGGGGTACCGGTCCCACACACACTGACTCTCACTGGGGTACGGGTCTCACACACACTGACTCTCACTGGGGTATGGGTCCCACACACACTGACTCTCACTGGGTACGGGTCCCACACACACACTGACTCTCACTGGTGTACGGGACACACACACACTGACTCTCACTGGGGAACAGGTCCCACATACACACACTGACTCTCACTGGAGTTCAGGTCCCACACACACACACTGACTCTCACTGGGGTACGGGTCCCACACACACTGACACTCACTGGCGTGCGGGTCCCACACACACACTGACTCTCACTGGGGTACGGGTCCCACACACACACTGACTATCACTGGGGTATGGGTCCCACACACACACTGACTCACACTGGGGTATGGGTCCCACAAATACACTGACTCTCACTGGGATACGGGTGCCACACACACTGACTCTCACTGGGGTACGGGTCCCACACACACTGACTCTCACTGGGGTATGGGTCCCACAGACACTGACTCTCACTGGGGTACGGGTCCCACACACACACTGACTCTCACTGGGGTATGGGTCCCACACACACACTGACTCTCACTGGGTTACGGGTCCCACACACACTGACTCTCACTGGGGTATGAGTCCCACACACACACTGACTCTCACTGGGGTACGGGTCACACACACTGACTCTCACTGGGGTACGGGTCCCACACACACACTGACTCTCACTGGGGTCGAGTCCCACACACACACTGACTCTCACTGGGGTACGGGTCACACTCACACACTGACTCTCACTGGGGTATGGGTCCCACACACACACTGACTCTCATTGGTGTACGGGACACACACACACTGACTCTCACTGGGGTCTGGGTCCCACACACACTGACTCTCACTGGGGTACGGGTCCCACACACACTGACTCTCTCTGGGGTACGGGTCCCACACACACACTGACTCTCACTGGTGTACGGGACACACACACACTGACTCTCACTGGGGTACGGGTCCCACACACACTGACTCTCACTGGGGTTCAGGTCCCACACACACACCCTGACTCTCACTGGGGTATGGGTCCCACATACACTGACACTCACTGGGGTACGGGTCCCACACACACACTGACTATCACTGGGGTATGGGTCCCACACACACACTGACTCTCACTGGTGTACGGGACACACACACACTGACTCTCACTGGGGTATGGGTCCCACACACACTGACTCTCACTGGGGTTCAGGTCCCACACAGACACACTGACTCTCACTGGGGTACGGGTCCCACAGACACTGACTCTCACTGGGGTACGGGTCCCACACACACACTGACTCTCACTGGGGTATGGGTCCCACACACACTCTGACTCTCACTGGGGTACGGGTCCCACACACACTGACTCTCACTGGGGTATGAGTCCCACACACACACTGACTCTCACTGGGGTACGGGTCACACACACTGACTCTCTCTGGGGTACGGGTCCCACACACACACTGACTCTCACTGGGCTCGGGTCCCACACACACACTGACTCTCACTGGGGTACGGGTCCCTCACGCACACTGACTCTCACTGGGGTACGGGTCCCTCACGCACACTGACTCTCGCTGGGGTACGGGTCCCACACACACACTGACTCTCACTGGGGTACGGGTCCCACACACACACTGACTCTCACTGGGGACGGGTCCCACACACACACTGGCTCTCACTGGGGTATGGGTCCCACACACACTGACTCTCACTGGGGTACGGGTCCCACACACACACTGACTCTCACTGGGGTACGGGTCACACGCACACTGACTCTCACTGGGGTACGGGTCTCACACACACACTGACTGTCACTGGGGTATGGGTCCCACACACACACTGACTCTCACTGGGGTACGGGTCCCACACACTCACTGACTCTCACTGAGGTACGGGTCCCACACACACACTGACTCTCACTGGGGTACGGGTCCCACACACACACTGACTCTCACTGGGGTACGGGTCCCACACTCACTGACTCTCACTGGGGTACGGGTCCCACACACACACACACTGACTGGGGTCTGTTTCTGAATGGTGAGGTGACTGTGTAGTTGTTTCAGTGAGGATGGTGCTGTGTTTGGAGGGTGATGGATCTGTTCAGAGGATGAGTTGAGCTGATTTGTCATTGATGATGTTTTTGTCTTTGACAGCAAGCTCTTGTTCATGAAGTCTGGGCGTTGGAAATTGGCATCCACCCATCAGAACTGATCCTTGTAATCGCTGAGTGTCGGTCCTCACTCCCAGACTCATCTTGTGGTGATCCACCTCCGTCACAGTCTCTTTGTCTCCCTCCCTCTCTCTCTCCCTCCCTCCCTCTCTCTCTCTCCCTCCCTCTCTCTCTCTCTCCCTCCCTCTCTCTCCCTTCCTCCCTCTCTCTCTCCCTCCCTCTCTCTCTCCCTCCCTCTCTCCCTCCCTCCTTCTCTCTGTCCCTCACACTCTCTCACTTCCTCTCCCTTTCTCCCTCCCTCCCACCCACCCTCTCAGTCTCACTCCCTCACTCTCTCTCTCACCCTCAGTCCATCTCTCTCTTTCTCCCTCTCCCTCCATCCCTCTCTCTCCCTCCATGTGTCTCTGTCTCGCTCTCCCTCTCTCCATCTGTCCCCCTACCTCTCCCTTCTTCCATCCCTCTCTCCCTCACTCTCTCTCCCTCCTCCTCCCTCCCTTTCTTTCTCTCCCTCCATCTCTCTCTCTATCTCCACCTGTCTCCCACTCTCTCTGTCTCTATCTCTCTCTCCCTGTTTCCCTCTCCGCTTCCTCTGTCCCCCTTCTCTCTCTGATTCCCTCACTGTGTCTTCCTCCCTCTCTCTGTCTCCCTCGCTCTCTGTTTCCCTCCTCCTCTCTCTGTCTCCCTTTCTCTCTGTCTTGCCCCCTCTGTCTCCTTCTCTCTCCCTCTCTCTCTCTGTCTCCTTCCCCCTTCTCTCTCTCTCTCTCTCTCTGTCTCTTGCTGCCTCTGTCTCTCTCTATCTCTGTCTGTCAGTCTCTCTCTCCCTCCCTCTCTCTCTCTCTATCTCTGTCTGTCAGTCTCTCTCTCTCTCCCTCCCTCTCTCCCTCTCTCTGTCTCCCTCGCTCTCTGTTTCCCTCCCTCTCTCTCTCTGTTTCCCTCCTCCTCTCTCTGTCTCCCTTTCTCTCTGTCTTGCCCCCTCTGTCTCCTTCTCTCTCTCTCTCTCTCTCTGTCTCTTGCTGCCTCTGTCTCTCTCTATCTCTGTCTGTCAGTCTCTCCCTCCCTCCCTCCCTCCCTCTCTCTCTGTCTCTCTCTATCTCTGTCTGTCAGTCCCTCCCTCCCTCCCTCTCTCTCTCTGTCTCTCTAATTGCTGACTGTTGTGAATGTCACAGTAAAGCTGCCTTCGCATTACTTCAGTGTCTCTTTGTCAGGTCCCTGAAAATAAACCAAGATTTGACACAGTGACAGAGGCACCGACTGTCTCACTGAGCTGCCTGCTGAACTCTATTGTAACGCTCTGACCTCATATACCCCCTGTACCCTCATATACCCCCCGTACCCTCATATACCCCCTGTACCCTCATATACTCCCGTACCCTCATATACCCCCCGTACCCTCATATACCCCCCCCGTACCCTCATATACCCCTGTACCCTCATATACCCCCGTACCCTCATATACCTCCCGTACCCTCATATATCCCCGTACCCTCATATATCCCCGTACCCTCATATACCCCCGTACCCTCATATACCCCCCGTACCCTCATATACCCCTCGTACCATCATATACCCCTGTACCCTCATATACCCCCGTACCCTCATATACCCCCCGTACCCTCATATACCCCTCGTACCCTCATATACCCCCTATACCCTCATATACCCCCGTACCCTCATATACCCCCCCGTACCCTCATATACCCCCCCGTACCCTCATATACCCCCCGTACCCTCATATACCCCCCCGTACCCTCATATACCCCCGTACTCTCATATACCCCCCGTACCCTCATATATCCCCGTACCCTCATATACCCCCGTACCCTCATATACCCCCTGTACCCTCATATACCCCCATACCCTCATATACCCCCCGTACCCTCATATACCCCCCGTACCCTCATATACCCCCTGTACCCTCATATACCCCCCGTACCCTCATATACCCCCGTACCCTCATATACCCCCCGTACCCTCATATATCCCCGTACCCTCATATACCCCCGTACCCTCATATACCCCCCGTACCCTCATATATATCCCGTACCCTCATATACCCCCTGTACCCTCATATACCCCCATACCCTCATATACCCCCCATACCCTCATATACCCCCTTTACCCTCATATACCCCCCGTACCCTCATATACCCCCCGTACCCTCATATACCCCCCCGTACCCTCATATACCCCCTGTACCCTCATACACTCCCGTACCCTCATATACCCCCCGTACCCTCATATACCCCCCATACCCTCATATACTCCCGTACCCTCATATATCTCCCGTACCCTCATATACCCCCCCCGTACCCTCATATACCCCCGTACCCTCATATACCCCCCGTACAATCATATACCCCCCGTACCCACATATACCCCTCGTACCCTCATATACCCCCTGTACCCTCATATACCCCCGTACCCTCATATACCCCCCCGTACCCTCATATACCCCCCGTACTCTCATATACCCTCCGTACCCTCATATACCCCCGGTACCCTCATATACCCCCCGTACTCTCATATACCCCCCGTACTCTCATATACCCCCTGTACCCTCATATAGCCCCTGTACCCTCATATAACCCCCGTACCCTCATATACCCCCGTACCCCCATATACCCCCTGTACCCTCATATACCCCCCGTACTCTCATATACCCCCTGTACCCTCATATACCCCTCGTACTCTCATATACTCCCTGTACCCTCATATACCCCCGTACCCTCATATACCCCTGTACCCTCATATACCCATCGTACTCTCATATACTCCCTGTACCCTCATATACTCCCGTACCCTCATATACCCCCTGTACCCTCATATACCCCCCGTACCCTCATATACCCCCCATACCCTCATATACTCCCGTACCCTCATATATCTCCCGTACCCTCATATACCCCCCGTACCCTCATATACCCCCGTACCCTCATATACCCCCCGTACCCTCATATACCCCCCGTACCCACATATACCCCTCGTACCCTCATATACCCCCTGTACCCTCATATACCCCCGTACCCTCATATACCCCCCCGTACCCTCATATACCCCCCATACTCTCATATACCCTCCGTACCCTCATATACCCTCCGTACCCTCATATACCTCCTGTACGCTCATATACCCCCCGTACCCTCATATACCCCCCGTACTCTCATATACCCCCCGTACTCTCATATACCCCCTGTACCCTCATATAGCCCCTGTACCCTCATATAACCCCCATACCCTCATATACCCCCGTACCCCCATATACCCCCTGTACCCTCATATACCCCCCGTACTCTCATATACCCCCTGTACCCTCATATACCCCTCGTACTCTCATATACTCCCTGTACCCTCATATACCCCCGTACCCTCATATACCCCCGTACCCTCATATACCCCCGTACCCCCATATACCCCCTGTACCCTCATATACCCTCTGTACCCGCATTACCCCCGTACTCTCATATACCCCCTGTACCCTCATATACCCCTCGTACTCTCATATACCCCCTGTACCCTCATATACCCCCCGTACCCTCATATACCCCCCGTACCCTCATATACCCCCTGTACCCTCATATACCCCCGTACCCTCATATACCCCCCCATACCCTCATATAGCCCCCATACTCTCATATACCCTCCGTACCCTCATATACCCTCCGTACCCTCATATACCTCCTGTACCCTCATATACCCCCTGTACCCTCATATACCCCCTGTACCCTCATATACCCCCCGTACCCTCATATACCCCCGTACCCTCATATACCCCCTGTACATTCATATACCCCCCCATACTCTCATATACCCCCTGTACCCTCATATACCCCTCGTGCTCTCATATACCCCCGTACCCTCATATACCCCCGTACCCTCATATACCCCCGTACCCTCATATACCCCCTGTACCCCCATATACCCCCTGTACCCTCATATACCCCCCGTACCCTCATATACCACCGTGCCCTCATATACCCCCGTACCCTCATATACCCCCTGTACCCTCATATACACCCTGAACCCTCATATACCCCCCATACCCCCATATACCCCCTGTACCCTCATATACCCCCCGTACTCGCATATACCCCCGTACCCTCATATATCCCCGTACCCTCATATACCCCCTTACCCACTTGCCACCCTGTACCCTCATATACCCCTGTACCATTATGTACCCCCATGTGTTCATCTACCCTGCTTACCCACATACACCCCCTTACCCACAAATACCACCACACCCTCATATAACCCCCATACTCACATATGACCCACCCACCCGTACGCTCATATAACCACCATACCCTGCACCGT
This sequence comes from Isurus oxyrinchus, assembly GCA_026770705.1. Classification (NCBI taxonomy): domain Eukaryota; kingdom Metazoa; phylum Chordata; class Chondrichthyes; order Lamniformes; family Lamnidae; genus Isurus; species Isurus oxyrinchus. The sequence continues at coordinate 309,816 of JANJGN010000568.1, forward strand.
GGGCCCTTCCCCTGGTGTCCCCTGCCCCTTCCCCTGGTGTCCCTGCCCCTTCCCCTGGTGTCCCTGCCCCTTCCCCTGGTGTCCCTGCCCCTTCCCCTGGTGTCCCTGCCCCGTGGGCCCTTCCCCTGGTGTCCCTGCCCCTTCCCCTGGTGTCCCTGCCCCGTGGGCCCTTCCCCTGGTGTCCCTGCCCCTTCCCCTGGTGTCCCTGTCCCTTCCCCTGGTGTCCCTGCCCCGTGGGCCCTTCCCCTGGTGTCCCTGCCCCTTCCCCTGGTGTCCCTGCCCCGTGGGCCCTTCCCCTGGTGTCCCTGCCCCTTCCCCTGGTGTCCCTGCCCCATGGACCCTTCCCCTGGTGTCCCTGCCCCGTGGGCCCTTCCCCTGGTGTCCCTGCCCCTTCCCCTGGTGTCCCTGCCCCGTGGGCCCTTCCCCTGGTGTCCCTGCCCCTTCCCCTGGTGTCCCTGCCCCTTCCCCTGGTGTCCCTGCCCCGTGGGCCCTTCCCCTGGTGTCCCTGCCCTGTGGGCCCTTCCCCTGGTGTCCCTGCCCCTTCCCCTGGTGTCCCTGCCCCGTGGGCCCTTCCCCTGGTGTCCCTGCCCCTTCCCCTGGTGTCCCTGCCCCTTCCCCTGGTGTCCCTGCCCCTTCCCCTGGTGTCCCTGCCCCTTCCCCTGGTGTCCCTGCCCCTCCCCCTGGTGTCCCTGCCCCACCCCCTGGTGTCCCTGCCCCTTCCCCTGGTGTCCCTGCCCCGTGGGCCCTTCCCCTGGTGTCCCTGCCCCCTCCCCCTGGTGTCCCTGCCCCTTCCCCTGGTGTCCCTGCCCCGTGGGCCCTTCCCCTGGTGTCCCTGCCCCTTCCCCTGGTGTCCCTGCCCCTCCCCCTGCTGTCCCTGCCCCTTCCCCTGGTGTCCCTGCCCCGTGGGCCCTTCCCCTGGTGTCCCTGCCCCGTGGGCCCTTCCCCTGGTGTCCCTGCCCCTTCCCCTGGTGTCCCTGCCCCGTGGGCCCTTCCCCTGGTGTCCCTGCCCCTTCCCCTGGTGTCCCTGCCCCTTCCCCTGGTGTCTCTGCCCCTCCCCCTGGTGTCCCTGCCCCTTCCCCTGGTGTCTCTGCCCCTCCCCCTGGTGTCCCTGCCCCTTCCCCTGGTGTCCCTGCCCCGTGGCCCCTTCCCCTGGTGTCCCTGTCCCTTCCCCTGGTGTCCCTGCCCCTCCCCCTGGTGTCCCTGCCCCTTCCCCTGGTGTCCCTGCCCCATGGGCCCTTCCCCTGCTGTCCCTGCCCCTTCCCCTGGTGTCCCTGCCCCATGGGCCCTTCCCCTGGTGTCCCTGCCCCTCCCCCTGGTGTCCCTGCCCCGTGGGCCCTTCCCCTGGTGTCCCTGCCCCTTCCCCTGGTGTCCCTGCCCCTTCCCCTGGTGTCCTTGCCCCGTGGGCCCTTCCCCTGGTGTCCCTGCCCCTTCCCCTGGTGTCCCTGCCCTGTGGGCCCTTCCCCTGGTGTCCCTGCCCCTTCCCCTGGTGTCCCTGCCCCTTCCCCTGGTGTCTCTGCCCCTCCCCCTGGTGTCCCTGCCCCTTCCCCTGGTGTCCCTGCCCCGTGGGCCCTTCCTCTGGTGTCCCTGTCCCTTCCCCTGGTGTCCCTGCCCCGTGGGCCCTTCCCCTGGTGTCCCTGCCCCTGCCCCTTCCCCTGGTGTCCCTGCCCCTTCCTGTGGTGTCCCTGCCCCGTGGGCCCTTCCCCTGGTGTCCCTGCCCCTTCCCCTGGTGTCCCTGCCCCTTCCCCTGGTGTCCCTGCCCCTTCCTGTGGTGTCCCTGCCCCGTGGGCCCTTCCCCTGGTGTCCCTGCCCCTTCCCCTGGTGTCCCTGCCCCTTCCCCTGGTGTCCCTGCCCCTCCCCCTGGTGTCCCTGCCCCTACCCCTGGTGTCCCTGCCCCGTGGGCCCTTCCCCTGGTGTCCCTGCCCCTTCCCCTGGTGTCCCTGCCCCGTGGGCCCTTCCCCTGGTGTCCCTGCCCCTTCCCCTGGTGTCCCTACCCCTTCCCCTGGTGTCCCTGCCCCATGGGCCCTTCCCCTGGTGTCCCTGCCCCTTCCCCTGGTGTCCCTGCCCCTTCCCCTGGTGTCCTTGCCCCTTCCCCTGGTGTCCCTGCCCCTTCCCCTGGTGTCCCTGCCCCGTGGGCCCTTCCCCTGGTGTCCCTGCCCCTTCCTCTGGTGTCCCTGCCCCTTCCCCTGGTGTCCCTGCCCCGTGGGCCCTTCCCCTGGTGTCCCTGCCCCTCCCCCTGGTGTCCCTGCCCCGTGGGCCCTTCCCCTGGTGTCCCTGCCCCTTCCTCTGGTGTCCCTGCCCCTTCCCCTGGTGTCCCTGCCCCGTGGGCCCTTCCCCTGGTGTCCCTGCCCCTTCCCCCTGGTGTCCCTGCCCCTTCCCCTGGTGTCCCTGCCCCTTCCCCCTGGTGTCCCCTGCCCCGTGGGCCCTCGGCTGGATTGCTGCGGAGGTTTTGAACTGACTCGGTTCCGTTCTGTTTGTTTGGTAACATTTATTGAAGAGTTGCAGAAACGTGGGAGCTTTCCCTCTGTTGTTTTTGATACAATCTGTGATTGCAGACTGTGAGGTGCTGTGTTAAATCGGTAGAACGTGATGGATGGAAAGCCTCTGTTTGCATTTGGGGAGCTGACATTGGCCCGGAATGCGCAGGGACTGGAGAATGAAGGGAAGCTGTGTTCGGTGCTGGAAGCACATCTTAGCGGTTACTGTGCGTCGGAGAAGTTTCCTGCTGCCCTCGGACACCTGTATCCACAGCGATGAAATCTCTGTGTAAGATGTCTCAATGCAACAACATTCTGCAGGGAAATGGAGCACCCAGCCTGACTGAGATCAAGGTTGGAAGGATAAGCCCAGCAATTACAGACCAGTCAGTCTAACTCCGCTGGTGGGCAAGATTCTAGAAACAATTATTCGGGATAGGATTAGCAGTCACGTGGGAAAATATGGGTATATGAGGAAAAGCCAGCCTGGGTTTCTAAAGGTGAAACCGTGTTTAACTAACTTGCTGGAGTTTTTTAAAGAGGTAACAGAAAAGGTCGATGAGGGTAACGCTGTTGATGTGGTTTACATGGACTTTCAAAAGGCATTTGACACAGAGCCACACAACAGACCTGTGAGAAAAGTTATAGCTCAGGGAATAAAAGGGCCAGCAGCAACGTGGATACAAAGTTGGCTGAAAAATAGGAAGCAGAGACTAATGGTCAATGGGTATTTTTCAGGCTGGAGGAAGGTTTGTAGTGGAGTTCCCCAGGGGTCGGTATTGGGACTCTTGCTTTTCCTGATTATATATTAATGATCTAGATCTTGGTGAGCAGGGGACAATTTCAAAGTTTGTGGATGATACGAAACTTGGGAGAATTGTGAACTGTGAGGAGGACAGTGTGGAACTTCAAGAGGACATAGACACGTTGGTGGAGTGGGCAGATAGGTGGCTGATGGAGTTCAGTGCGGAGAAGTGGGAGGTGATGCACTTTGGTGGGAAAAACATGGACGGACAATATAAAATAAGGAGTACAACTCTAAAGGAGCAGAAAGACCTGGGTGTATATGTATATAGATCATTGAAGGTGGCAGGACAGGTGGGGAGAGCAGTTAATAAAGCAGATAGTATCCTGGGCTTTATTAATAGGGGCTTAGAGTACAAGAGCAGGGAGGTTATGCTGAATTTATATAAGACACTCGGTTAGACCTCAGCTGGAGTATTGTGCACAGCTCTGGGCACCACATTATAGGAAGGATGTGAACACATTGGAGAGAGTGCAGAAGAGGTTCCAGGGATGAGAAACTTCAGCTATGAGGATAGATTGGAGAGGTTGGGACTGTTCTCCTTGGAGAGGAGAAGGCTGAGAGGAGATTTGATAGAGATGTTCAAAACCGTGAGGGGACTGGACAGAGTAGATCGGGAGAAGCTGTTCCCGCTTGTAGAAGGATCAAGAACGAGAGGGCACAGATTTAAAGTGATTTGCAAAGGAAGCAAGTGTGACGTGAGAAATTAACTTTTTCACACGGCGAGTGGTTCAGGTCTGGAACGTACAACCTGGAAGTGTGGGGGAGGCAGGTTCAATCGAGGCTTTCAAGAGGGCATTGGATGGTTATTTGAACAGAAACAACGTGCAGGGGTACAGGGAACAGGTAGGGCAATGGCACTAGGTCATAATGCTCATCTGGAGAGCCGGTGCAGAGACGATGGGCTGAATGGACTTCTGCAACGCAACGTTCTGTGATTCTGTGATGGATCAGAAGGAATATTAAAGAGATTGCAGGGGAGAGACTGCAAGAGAACAGATCAGTCTCACTCCAGCGCAACAAGGACAGCTTTACTCTGTATCTAACCCCGTGCTGTACCTGTCTTGGGAGTGTTTGATGGGGACAGTGTAGAGGGTGCTTTACTCTGTATCTAACCCCGTGCTGTACCTGTCCTGGGAGTGTTTGATGGGGACGGTGTAGAGGGAGCTTTACTCTGTATCTAACGCCGTGCTGTACCTGTCCTGGGAGTGTTTGATGGGGACAGTGTAGAGGGAGCTTTACTCTGTATCTAACCCCGTGCTGTACCTGTCCTGGGAGTATTTGATGGGGACGGTGTAGAGGGAGCTTTACTCTGTATCTAACCCCGTGCTGTACCTGTCCTGGGAGTGTTTGATGGGGACGGTGTAGAGGGAGTTTTACTCTGTATCTAACCCCGTGCTGTACCTGTCCTGGGAGTGTTTGATGGGGACGGTGTAGAGGGAGCTTTACTCTGTATCTAACCCCGTGCTGTACCTGTCCTGGGAGTGTTTGATGGGGACGGTGTAGAGGGATCTTTAAGCTGTCTCACACTAATACTGGGATCCTACTTTCCCTCAGTTCAATGAATTAACCGGAATGATGATAGAATGTGTTTGTAAAGGGCCGTGGTGAGTCAATGTGAAACATGTGTAATGAATGGAGAGCGAGGGTCAGTCATACAGTGCCTGTCCGTGTGTGTCTGTTACAGCTGTTTCCTCATCGCACTCTATACTGAGCTCTGCAATCTGCTCCAGGGATGAATCGGAGAGTTCAGTCTGTTGGGGCTGTGATTGGATGACATCCCTGTCATTGATAATTGCTTGTCGAATGCAGGACACCCACTGTTGCTTGTTGAAGGTATCGTTAGCCTGGAGGGTGTGTGACTGTCCTCGCGACCTGTCCCTGAAGCTCACACGAAATATGTTCTTCGCTGCGGACGGAGTTGAAACAAACAGAGAGTAGTCAAAGGTTCCCCAAGTGTCTCCCTACACCCATCACCCTCCACCCAACACACTCCACCCATCACCCTCCACCCATCACCCTCCACCCATCACCCTCCACCCAACACACTCCACCCATCACCCTCCACCCATCACCCTCCACCCATCACCCTCCACCCATCACCCTCCACCCATCACCCTCCACCCAACACGCTCCACCCATCACGCTCCACCCATCACCCTCCACCCATCACCCTACACCCATCACCCTCTACCCATCACCCTCCACCCATCACGCTGCACCCATCACCCTCCACCCATCACCCTCCACCCATCACCCTCCACCCAACACCCTCCACCCAACACCCTCCACCCATCACCCTACACCCATCACCCTCTACCCATCACCCTCCACCCATCACGCTGCACCCATCACCCTCCACCCATCACCCTCCACCCATCACCCTCCACCCAACACCCTCCACCCATCACCCTACACGCATCACCCTCCACCCATCACCCTCCACCCATCACCCTCCACCCATCACCCTCCACCCAACACCCTCCACCCATCACCCGCCACCCATCACCCTCCACCCATCACCCTCCACCCATCACCCTCCACCCATCACCCTCCACCCAACACCCTCCACCCATCACCCTACACGCATCACCCTCCACCCATCACCCTCCACCCATCACCCTCCACCCAACACCCTCCACCCATCACCCTCCACCCATCACCCCCCACCCAACACCCTCCACCCATCACCCTCCACCCAACACCCTCCACCCATCACCCTCCACCCATCACCCTCCACCCATCACCCCCCACCCATCACCCTCCACCCATCACCCTCCACCCAACACCCTCCACCCATCACCCTCCACCCATCACCCGCCACCCAACACCCTCCACCCATCACCCTCCACCCAACACCCTCCACCCAACACCCTCCACCCATTACCCTCCACCCAACACCCTCCACCCAACACCCTCCACCCATCACCCTCCACCCAACACCCTCCACCCATCACCCTACACCCATCACCCTACACCCATCAGCCTACACCCATCACCCCCCACCCATCACCCTCCACCCAACACACTCCACCCATCACCCAACACCCTCCACCCATCAGCCTACACCCATCACCCTACACCCATCACCCTACACCCATCACCCTCCACCCATCACCCTCCACCCATCACCCTCCACCCATCACCCTCCACCCATCACCCCCCACCCATCACCCTCCACCCAACACCCTCCACCCATCACCCTCCACCCATCACCCTCCACCCATCACCCTCCACCCATCACCCTCCACCCATCACCCTCCACCCATCACCCTCCACCCAACACCCTCCACCCATCACCCTCCACCCATCACCCTCCACCCAACACCCTCCACCCATCACCCCCCACCCATCACCCTCCACCCATCACCCTCCACCCATCACCCTCCACCCATCACCCTCCACCCATCACCCTCCACCCATCACCCTCCACCCATCACCCTCCACCCAACACCCTCCACCCATCACCCTCCACCCATCACCCGCCACCCATCACCCCCCACCCATCACCCTCCACCCATCACCCTCCACCCATCACCCTCCACCCATCACCCTCCACCCATCACCCTCCACCCATCACCCTCCACCCATCACCCTCCACCCATCACCCTCCACCCATCACCCTCCACCCATCACCCTCCACCCATCAGCCTACACCCATCACGCTCCACCCATCACGCTCCACCCATCACCCTCCACCCATCACCCTACACCCATCACCCTCTACCCATCACCCTCCACCCATCACGCTGCACCCATCACCCTCCACCCATCACCCTCCACCCATCAGCCTACACCCATCACGCTCCACCCATCACGCTCCACCCATCACCCTCCACCCATCACCCTACACCCATCACCCTCTACCCATCACCCTCCACCCATCACGCTCCACCCATCACCCTCCACCCATCACCCTCCACCCATCACCCTCCACCCAACACCCTCCACCCATCACCCTCCACCCATCACCCGCCACCCATCACCCCCCACCCATCACCCTCCACCCATCACCCTCCACCCATCACCCTCCACCCATCACCCTCCACCCATCACCCTCCACCCATCACGCTCCACCCATCACCCTCCACCCATCACCCTCCACCCATCACCCTCCACCCATCACCCTCCACCCATCACCCTCCACCCATCAGCCTACACCCATCACCCTACACCCATCACCCTCCACCCATCACGCTCCACCCATCACGCTCCACCCATCACCCTCCACCCATCACCCTCCACCCATCACCCTCCACCCATCACCCTCCACCCATCACCCTACACCCATCACGCTCCACCCATCACCCTCTACCCATCACCCTCCACCCATCACCCTCTACCCATCACCCATCACCCTACACCCATCACCCTACAACCATCACCCTACACCCATCACCCTCCACCCATCACCCTCTACCCATCACCCTCTACCCATCACCCTAAACCCATCACCCTCTACCCATCACCATAAACCCGTCACCCTATACACCTCTTCCCATATTTTCACCCAATCTCCCTTACCCTATTCAACTCTCCCTATACCCATCACCCTATTCCCCTCTCCCCATATCTTCACCCTATACCCATCACCCTATACACCTCTCCCCATATCTTCAACCTATATCCCTCACCCTGTACACCTCTCCCTATACCATCACCCTATACACCTCTCCCCATATCTTTGTCCTATACTCATCACCCTATACATCTCTCCCCATATCTTTACCATCCATCCATCACCCTCTACCCATCACCCTACACCCATCACCCTCCACCCATCACCCCATCTCCCTCACCCTATACACCTCTCCCTATACCCATCACCCTATACACCTCTCCCTATATCTTCACTCTATATCCTTCACCCTATAAACCTCTCCCTATACCCATCACCCTATACACCTCTCCCCATATCTTCACCCTATACTCATCACCCTATACATCTCTCCCCATATCTTTACCATCCACCCATCACCCTCTACCCATCACCCTACACCCATCACCCTCCACCCATCACCCCATCTCCCTCACCCTATACACCTCTCCCTATACCCATCACCCTATACACCTCTCCCCATATCTTCACTCTATATCCTTCACCCTATAAACCTCTCCCTATACCCATCACCCTATACACCTCTCCCTATATCTTCACTCTATATCCTTCACCCTATGCACCTCTCCCTATACCCATCACCCTATACACCTCTCCCCATATCTTCACCCTATATCCATCACCCTATACACCTCTCCCTATATATCTCTCCCCATATCTTCACCCTCCACCCATCACCCTCTACCCATCACCCTACACCAATCACCCTCTACCCATCACCATAAACCAATCAACATAAACCCATCACCCTATACACCTCTTCCCATATTTTCACACTATCTTCCTCACCCTAGACAACTCTCCCTATACCCATTACCCTATACACCTCTCCCCATATCTTCACCCTATACCCATCACCCTATACACCTCTCTCTATACATCTCTCCCCATATCTTCACCCTCTACCCATCACCCTGTACCCATCACCCTGTACCCATCACCCTGTACCCATCACCCTCTACCCATCACCCTCTACCCATCACCCTCTACCCATCACCCTCTACCCATCACGCTACACCCATCACCCTACACATATCATCCTACACCCATCATCCTACTCCCATCACCCTCTACCCATCACCCTACACCCATCAGCCATCACCCTCTACGCATCACCCTCTACCCATCACCCTCTACTCATCACCCTCTACCCATCACTCATCTACACCCATCACGCTCCACCCATCACCCTATACCCATCTCCCTACACCCATCACCCTCTATCCATCACCCTCTACCCATCACGCTACACCCATCACCCTCTACCCATCATCCTACACCAATCACCTACACCCATCACCCTACACCCATCACCCTCTACCCATCACTCTCCACCCGTCACCCTGCACCAATCACACTACACCCATCACTCTCGACCCATCACCCTCTACCCATCACCCTACACCCATCACCCTCTACCCATCACCCTACACCCATCACCCTCCACCCATCACGCTCCACCCATCACCCTTCACCCATCACCCTACACCAATCACCCTACACCCATCACCCTTCACCCATCACCCTACATTCATCACCCTCTACCCATCACCATAAACCCATCACCCTATACACCTTTCCCCATATTTTCACCCAATCTCCCTCACCCTATACACCTCTCCCTATACCCAACACCCTATACACCTCTCCCCATATCTTCAACCTATACACCTCTCCCTATACCATCACCCTATACACCTCTCCCCGTATCTCCGTCCTATACTCATCACCCTATACATCTCTCCCCATATCTTTACCATCCACCCATCACCCTCTACCCATCACCCTACACCCATCACCCTCTACCCATCACCCTATCTCCTCACCCTATACATCTCTCCATATACCCATCACCCTATACACCTCTCCACATATCTTCACTCTATATCCCTCCCTATACACCTCTCTCTATACCCATCACCTTATACACCTCTCCCTATACATCTCTCCCCATATCTTCACCGTCTACCCATCACCCTCTACCCATCACCCTCTATCCATCACCCTGTACCCATCACCTTGTACCCATCACCCTGTACCCATCACCCTCTACCCATTACCCTCTACCCATCAGCCTCTACCCATCAGCCTCTACCCATCAGCCTCTACCCATCACCCTCTACCCATCACCCTACACCCATCACCTTCTACCCATCACCCTCTACCTATCACCCTCTACCTATCACCCTATACATCTCTCCCCATATCTTCAACCTATACCCATCACCCTCTACCCATCACTATATACCCATCAGCCTCTACTCATCACTCTATATCCATCCTGCTATACACATCACCCAATGCCCATCACCCTATACACCTCTCCCTATATCTTCACCCTCTACCCATCCCCCTCTACCCATTACCCTGCACACCTTTCCCTATACCCATCACCCTATACACATCACACTATACACATCACCCTATACACCTCTCCGTATACCCATCACCCTATACACCTCTACCTATATACTTCTCCCCATATCTTCACCCTATACCCATCACCCTATACCCCTCACCTTATACCCATCACCCTATATACCTCTCCCCATATCTTCACCCTGTACCCATCACCCTATACCCTTCACCCTATACACCTCTCCCCTTATTTTCATCCTATACCTATACACCTCTCCCCATATCTTCATCCTATACCCCTCACCCTATACACCTCTCCCCATATCTTCATCCTATACCCCTCACCCTATACACCTCTCCCCTTATCTTCATCTATACCTATACACCTCTCCCTATATCCATCAACCTATACACCTCTCCCCATATCTTCATCCTATACCCCTCACCCTATACACCTCTCCCCATATCTTCATCCTATACCCCTTACCCTATACACCTCTCCCCATATCTTCACCCTATACACCTCACCCTATACGCATCATCCTATGCACCTCCCCCCATATCTTCATCCGATACCCATCACCCTATACACCTCTCCCCATACACCTCGCCCCATATCTTCACCCTATATCCATCACCCTATACCCCTCACCCTATACACCTCTCCCCATATCTTCATCCTATACCCATCACCCTATACACCTCTCCCCTTCTCTGCACCCTACACTCCCTATAGCCTCTCTCCCTATACTTTGCTCCCTATTCCCTTACCCTACACCTCTCTCCCTATACCATCACCCTATATCCCTCTCCCTATAACCCACTCCCTCTACCAGAGCCCTATACCCTTCTCCCTATACCCACCACCCTCTACCCACCCCTTTACACCTCTTCCCATATCCTCACCCTATACCCCTCACCTTATACCTATCATCCTACACCCCTTAGCCTATACCCATCAACCTATACACATCTCCCCATATCTTCACCCGAGAGCCCTCTCCCTATACCCATCCCTCTATACCCACTCCCTGTACTCCTTTCCCTATACCCCTCTCCCTATATCTGTAACCCTATACCCCACTCCCTATATCTGTAACCCCATACCCCACTCCCTATATTCCCCTCCCTATAGCCTCTCTCCCTAAACTCTGCTCCCTATTCCCTTATCCTACACCCCTCACCCTATACCATCACCCTATATCCCTCTCCCTATATCCCTCTCCCTATACGAGAACCCTATACCATCTCCCTATACCTGTCACCCTATACCCCTCTCTCTATACCATTTCTTCCTATATCCCTCTCACTATACCCCTATCCCTATGCACCTCACCCCATATCCCACATCCTATATCTGTCACCCTATACCCCTCACCCTATGCCCCTCACGCTATACCCCTCTCCCTATACCTGTCACTCTATACCCCTCACACTACATCATCCTATATACATCATCCTATGTCCCTCATCATACAAAAACTCCCAAGACCCCATCCCTAGATCATCTCCTCATACAGCTCTTCTTATACCCTACTCCCTATACCCTTCTCACTATACCCTCACCCTATACCCTCTCCTTACACCCTCTCTCTATACCCCTCTTGCTATACACCTCTCATTATACCCTGTCCATATGCCACCTTCCTACATGTTCCCACTATACCCCTTTTCCTATACCCCTCCCTATACCTCGCTCCCTATGCCATTCGCTATACACCTCTCACAATCTCTCCCTCTCTGCCCTTTGCTGCACTTACCATTCTCTCTACCCACTCCCTCTATCGCCATAACTCCATTTCTTCTCCCTCCTTCCTTCTCTCTCTCCCCCTCTATAAGCCCTCTCTCTTTCCTTTACCCTTCCCTCCTTCACCCTCTCACTCTCTCCCCTCTATAAACCCTTATCTCTCTCCCTTTCCTCTCCCTCATTCCCTCTCTCACTCTCCCTCTGTAAACCCCCTCTCTCTCTCTCCATTTCTCGTGCACTCTTTCCCTCTCTCCCTCTCTCCCCCTCTGTACACCCTCTCTCTCTCTCTCCCTTTGCCCTCCCCTCCATCCCTCTACCCCCTCTCCTGCCACAACCCACAACCTCATTACCTCTCTCGTTGCTGTTGATGAACGCTCCCCGGATGGAGCCCCCGACTCTAGTCTCTCCGTCCGGGAGATCCTCCAGGACGAGCTGGTGGACAGGGATGGGCTTGCGGTAAACCTGGAAAAGCAGCAGCTCGTTGCGGCTGACAGGTCGGGTTACAACCAGCGCCTGTTCGAACAGGAACACGCGAAGCTTCTGGAGCAGGAGGAGCCATTGTTAGAGACTGAGGGCAGAGAGGGGGGAGGGCAATGGGGGAAGAGAGGGGACAGTATAGGGCAGTGAAGTGAATAAGGAAGAGAGAGGGATGGAGGGGAGGTAGAGAGGCATTGGGTAAAAGAAGGTGAATGGGTTGGATAGAGGAAGAAGGGTTGGGTATTGGGGACAGGATCGTACTTAGGTGTCGGGGGCTGGTGTGTGTGTGTCGGGGGCTGGTGTGTGTGTGTCGGGGGCTGGTGTGTGTGTGATGGGGGCTGGTGTGTGTGTGATTGGGGCTGGTGTGTGTGTGATGGGGGCTGGTGTGTGTGTGATGGGGGCTGGTGTGTGTGTGTCGGGGGCTGATGTGTGTGTGATGGGGGCTGGTGTGTGTGTGATGGGGGCTGGTGTGTGTGTGATGGGGGCAGGTGTGTGTGTGTCGGGGGCTGGTGTGTGTGCGATGGGGGCTGGTGTGTGTGCGATGGGGGCTGGTGTGTGTGTGTCGGGGGCTGGTGTGTGTGTGTCGGGGGCTGGTGTGTGTGTGTGATGGGGGCTGGTGTGTGTGCGATGGGGGCTGGTGTGTGTGCGATGGGGGCTGGTGTGTGTGCGATGGGGGCTGGTGTGTGTGCGATGGGGGCTGGTGTGTGTGCGATGGGGGCTGGTGTGTGTGTGTCGGGGGCTGGTGTGTGTGTGTCGGGGGCTGGTGTGTGTGTGTGATGGGGGCTGGTGTGTGTGTGATGGGGGCTGGTGTGTGTGTGTGTCGGGGGCTGGTGTGTGTGTGATGGGGGCTGGTGTGTGTGTGTGATGGGGGCTGGTGTGTGTGTGTCGGGGGCTGGTGTGTGTGTGTCGGGGGCTGGTGTGTGTGTGATGGGGGCTGGTGTGTGTGTGTCGGGGGCTGGTGTGTGTGTGATGGGGGCTGGTGTGTGTGTGATGGGGGCTGGTGTGTGTGTGATGGGGGCTGGTGTGTGTGTGATGGGGGCTGGTGTGTGTGTGATGGGGGCTGGTGTGTGTGTGTCGGGGGCTGGTGTGTGTGTGATGGGGGCTGGTGTGTGTGTGATGGGGGCTGGTGTGTGTGTGATGGGGGCTGGTGTGTGTGTGTGTGATGGGGGCTGGTGTGTGTGTGATGGGGGCTGGTGTGTGTGTGATGGGGGCTGGTGTGTGTGTGTGTGATGGGGGCTGGTGTGTGTGTGATGGGGGCTGGTGTGTGTGTGTGATGGGGGCTGGTGTGTGTGTGATGGGGGCTGGTGTGTGTGTGTCGGGGGCTGGTGTGTGTGTGATTGGGGCTGGTGTGTGTGTGATGGGGGCTGGTGTGTGTGTGTGATGGGGGCTGGTGTGTGTGTGTGATGGGGGCTGGTGTGTGTGTGTCGGGGGCTGGTGTGTGTGTGATTGGGGCTGGTGTGTGTGTGATGGGGGCTGGTGTGTGTGTGATGGGGGCTGGTGTGTGTGTGATTGGGGCTGGTGTGTGTGTGATGGGGGCTGGTGTGTGTGTGTCGGGGGCTGGTGTGTGTGTGTCGGGGGCTGGTGTGTGTGTGATGGGGGCTGGTGTGTGTGTGATGGGGGCTGGTGTGTGTGTGTCGGGGGCTGGTGTGTGTGTGTCGGGGGCTGGTGTGTGTGTGATGGGGGCTGGTGTGTGTGTGATGGGGGCTGGTGTGAGTGTGTCGGGGGCTGGTGTTTTGTTGGGTGAGTTTGCGGGTTCTGTTTGGTTTGGCGGTGAGTTATGGTTTGAGTTTAGGATTTGTTTCGGGCTGGGGATAGGGTTTGGTTTGAGTTTGGGTGCCGTGTTGGTGTTGGGGACTTTATTGGTGGTTGAGATTTGGATGGGAAGTTGGTGAATGATATTCAGCTCCATATCTTACCGCTCCCTTGCTGTTCCTCAATTCGCCATGACAGTAAAGGACCCTCGAGCGTTCAATTAATGGCTCCAGCTGGGAGTCGTCCAGGTAAGTGAGCCGTTCACAGTAATACCGACACTCTGACTCCCCAGTCCTCATATTAATATCGGCCACAATGCCATGGATCATCTCAATCTGAAAGAAAAATGTTACCCAGGTTGGTTTCAAAACACCATCCCCTCCCCCTCCCTCACCTTTCACCCTACAACCTCTCTCCGAACCTCTCGCCCCCACCTCTCACTTTAACTCTCAACCCAACCGCTCACCCCCGACCTCTCACTTCCTGACCTCTAACTCTTGGAGCTGCTCCTTCTCTCATCCCTCTCCTCTGTGCCCTTTCACCCCTGACCTCCTTGCCCTGACCCCTGTGCCCCCATGACATTTGATGCCTCCACTCCTTGTCCCCCCAACCCCTGCCCCCTCACATCTTGTTCTCCTCCACCTGTCCATCCCACTCATTTTCTCACGCTCCCCTTCCCTCATCCCCCTCATCCCCCCTTCCCTCCCATCCCATCCTCCCTCATCCCCCCTTCCCTCCCATCCCATCCTCCCTCATCCCTCCTTCCCTCCCATCCCATCCTCCCTCATCCCCCTTCCCTCCCATCCCATCCTCCCTCATCCCTCCTTCCCTCCCATCCCATCCTCCCTCATCCCTCCTTCCCTCCCATCCCATCCTCCCTCATCCCTCCTTCCCTCCCATCCCATCCTCCCTCATCCCTCCTTCCCTCCCATCCCATCCTCCCTCATCCCTCCTTCCCTCCCATCCCATCCTCCCTCATCCCCTCTCCCCCTCATCCCATCCTCCCTCATCCCCCCTTCCCCTCATCCCATCCTCCCTCATCCCCCCTTCCCCTCATCCCATCCTTCCTCAACCCCCCTTCCCTCCCATCCCATCCTCCCTCATCCCCCTTCCCCCTCATCCCATCCTCCTTCATCCCTCCTTCCCTCCCATCCCATCCTCCCTCATCCCCTCTCCCCCTCATCCCATCCTCCCTCATCCCCCCTTCCCCTCATCCCATCCTTCCTCAACCCCCCTTCCCTCCCATCCCATCCTCCCTCATCCCCCCTTCCCCTCATCCCATCCTCCCTCATCCCCCCTTCCCTCCCATCCCATCCTCCCTCATCCCCCCTTCCCTCTCATCCCATCCTCCCTCATCCCCCCTTCCCTCTCATCCCCTTCTCATCTCCCCTCTCCATCCCCACCCATCCCCGCCCATTCCTCCTTCCCTCCCCCACCCCCTGCCCATTGCCCCTCCCAATCCCCCTCTCTGCCTCTAAAGCCCCTCCAATTCCCACCTCTCCTCCCTTCTGCCTTTCCCTCACCCCATTCCCTCACCCTCCCTTTTCATCTTGCTGCCTCCCCTCCTCCTCCTAACCTCTCCCCTCCCTCACCCTCACCAGCTTCCACCCCTCACTCTCCCCCTCCCCTCCCTTCACCTGCTCACTTCCCTCCTCTTATAACTACTTTACCCACACAAAATGCTTCACCAGCAAGGACTCAGAACATTCCGGAAGAATTTGTCTGTAAAAGACACTGGTCCTTGCATGGTTAATGCAGGATTCTGACTGCTGCTCTTGGAGAAAGCTTCCTTTTACTGGAAATGGTCATGAGGCAGACGTTTAAAACCCCCTCAACCTCCAGAAGTGGGTGGACAGTGTGTAACGGAGAAGCCTGTGCTTTAACACTGGGTCTGGGTTTTGCTTTGAGAGGAGAAGGACCGACTGTTTGAGAGGGAAGACAGCAGCTTTTCGAAGTCCAGACACAGTTACAGCAGCAAGTGAATAGAAGGAGCCCAACATCTTGGAAAAGAGTACCCCCAGTATTCCATTCTGGGATAGAGTACCCCCGAGTATTCCATTCTGGGATAGAGTACCCCTGAGTATTCCATTCTGGGATAGAGTACCCCTGAGAATCCATTCTGGGATAGAGTACCCCCGAGTATTCCATTCTGGAAAAGAGTACCCCCGAGAATCCATTCTGGGATAGAGTACCCCCGAGTATTCCATTCTGGAATAGAGTACCCCCGAGTATTCCATTCTGGAAAAGAGTACCCCCGAGTATTCCATTCTGGAAAAGAGTACCCCCGAGAATCCATTCTGGGTTAGAGTACCCCCGAGTATTCCATTCTGGGATAGAGTACCCCGAGTATTCCATTCTGGGATAGAGTACCCCCGAGTATTCCATTCTGGAAAAGAGTACCCCCGAGAATCCATTCTGGGTTAGAGTACCCCCGAGTATTCCATTCTGGGATAGAGTACCCCCGAGTATTCCATTCTGGAAAAGAGTACCCCCGAGAATCCATTCTGGGTTAGAGTACCCCCCAGTACTCCATTCTGGGATAGAGTACCACGGAGTATTCCATTCTGGGATAGAGTACCACGGAGTATTCCATTCTGGGATAGAGTACTCCTGAGTATTCCATTCTGGGATAGAATACCCCTGAGTATTCCATTCTGGGTTAGAGTACCTCCGAGTATTCCATTCTGGGATAGAGTACCCCCAAGTATTCCATTCTGGAATAGAGTACCCCCGAGTATTCCATTCTGGAATAGAGTACCCCCGAGTATTCCATTCTGGAATAGAGTACCCCCGAGTATTCCATTCTGGAATAGAGTACCCCCGAGTATTCCATTCTGGAATAGAGTACCCCCAGGTATTCCATTCTGGGATAGTGTACCCCGAGTATTCCATTCTGGGATAGAGTTGCCCCAAGTATTCCATTCTGGGATAGAGTGCCCCCGAGTATTCCATTCTGGGATAGAGTACCCCCGAGTATTCCATTCTGGAATAGAGTACACGCAGGTATTCCATTCTGGGATAGAGTAACCCCGGGCATTCCATTCTGGGATAGAGTACCCTCGGGTATTCCATTCTGCAATAGACTACCCCCCGAGTATTCCATTCTGGAATAGAATAGCCCCGGGTATTCCATTCTGGGATAGAATAGCCCCCAGTATTCCATTCTGGAATAGAATAGCCCCGGGTATTCCATTCTGGGATAGAATAGCCCCCAGTATTCCATTCTGGAATAGAGTACACGCAGGTTTTCCATTCTGGAATAGACTACCCCCCGAGTATTCCATTCTGGAATAGAATAGCCCCGGGTATTCCATTCTGGGATAGAATAGCCCCCAGTATTCCAGTCTGGAATAGAGTACCCCCGAGTATTCCATTCTGGTATAGAGTGCCCCCGAGTATTCCATTCTAGAATAGAGTACCCCTGAGTATTCCATTCTGGGATAGAGTACCCCTGAGTATTCCATTCTGGAATAGAGTAGCCCCGGTATTCCATTTTGGGATAGAATAGCCCCAAGTATTCCTTTCTGTGATAGATCACCCTCGGGTATTCCATTCTGGGGTAGATTACCACCGAGTTTTCCATTCTGGGATAGAGTAACCCCGAGTATTCCATTCTGGGATAGTGTACCCCCGAGTATTCCATTCTGGAATAGAGTACCCCCGAGTATTCCATTCTGGGATAGTGTACCCCCGAGTATTCCATTCTGGAATAGAGTACCCCGAGTATTCCATTCTGGGATAGAGTTGCCCCAAGTATTCCATTCTGGGATAGTGTACCCCGAGTATTCCATTCTGGGGTAGAGTACTCCTGAGTATTCCATTCTGGGATAGAGTTGCTCCAAGTATTCCATTCTGGGATAGAGTGCCCCCGAGTATTCCATTCTGGGATAGAGTAGCTCCGAGTATTACATTCTGGGGAAGAGTACTCCTGAGTATTCCATTCTGGGATAGAGTTGCCCAAAATATTCCATTCTGGGATAGAGTACCCCTGAGTATTTCATTCTGAGATAGAGTACCCCCGAGTATTCCATTCTGGAATAGAGTAAACCCGGGTATTCCATTCTGGGATAGAGTACCCCCAAGTATTCCATTTTGGGATAGAGTACCCCCGAGTATTCCATTCTGGGATAGATTACCCCCGAGTATTCCATCTGGGTTAGAGTACCCCCGAGTATTCCATTCTGGGATAGAGTACCCCCGAGTATTCCATTCTGGGATAGAGTAACCCCGAGTATTCCATTCCGGGATAGTGTACCCCGAGTATTCCATTCTGGGATAGAGTACCTCCGAGTATACCATTCTGGGATAGAGTAACCCCAAGTATTCCATTCCGGGATAGTGTACCCCGAGTATTCCATTCTGGGATAGAGTACTCCCGAGTATTCCATTCTGGGATAGAGTACCCACAAGTATTCCATTCTGGGATAGAGTACACCTGAGTATTTCATTCTGGGATAGAGTACCCCCGAGTATTCCATTCTGGGATAGATTTCCGCCGAGTATTCCATTCTGGGATAGAATACCCAGCGTATTCCTTTCTGGGATAAAGTACCCCCGAGTACTCCATTCTGGGATAGAGTACCACTGGGTATTCCATTCTGGGTTAGAGTACCCCCGAGTATTCCATTCTGGGATAGAGTACCCCTGAGTATTCCATTCTGGGATAGAGTACGCCCGAGTATTCCATTCTGGGATAGAGTACCCCCGAGTATTCCATTCTGGGATAGAGTACCCCCGAGTATTCCATTCTGGTATAGAGTACCCGCGGGTATGCCATACTGGGATAGAGTACCCCTGGGTATTCCATTCTGCGATGGAGTATCCCCGTGTATTCCATTCTGGTATAGAGTACCCACGGGTATGCCATACTGGGATCGAGTACCCCCGGGTATGCCATTCTGGAAAATGAGTACCCGTGGGTATTCCATTCTGGGATAGAGTACCCACAGGTATTCCATTCTGGGATAGAGTACCCCGGAGTATTCCATTCTGGAATAGAGTAGCCCCGGGTATTCCATTCTGGGATAGAATAGCTGCAAGTATTCCTTTCTGTGATAGAGTACCCCCGACTATTCCATTCTGGGATAGAGTACCCCCGGGTATTCCATTCTGCGATAGAGTACCCCGGGTATTCCATTCTGGGATAGAGTACCCCCGAGCATTCCATCTGGGATAGAGTACCCCCGAGTATTACATTCTGGGATAGAGTACCTCCGAGTATACCTATCTGGGAGAGAGTACCCCCGAGTATTCCATTCTGGGATAGAATACCACCTAGTATTCCATTCTGGGATAAAGTACTCCCGAGTATTCCATTCTGGGATAGAGTTGCCCCAAGTATTCCTTCTGGGATAGAGTACCCCTGAGTATTTCATTCTGGGATAGAGTACCCCAGAGTATTCAATTCCGGGATAAAGTACCCCCGAGTATTCCTTTCTGGGATAAAGTACCCCCGAGTATTCCATTCTGGGATAGAGTACCATCGAGTTTTCCATTCTGGAAAATGAGTAACCGTGGGTATTCCATTCTGGGATAGAGTACACCTGAGCATTCCATTCTGGGATAGGATACCCCTGAGTATTCCATTCTGGAATAGCGTACACACGGGAATTACTTTCTGGGATAGAGTACACCCGAGTATTCCATTCTGGTAAAGAGTACCCCTGAGTATTCCATTCTGGGAAAGAGTACCCCCAAGTATACCATTCTGGAATAGAGAACCCCCGAGTAATCCATTCTGGAATAGAGTAGCCCCGGGTATTCCATTCTGGGATAGAGTACCTCCGGGTATTCCATTCTGGGATAGAGTACCCCCGAGTATTCCATTCTGGAATAGAGTACCACCATGTATTCCATTCTGGGATAGAGTACCCCCGAGTATTCCATTCTGGAATAGAGTACCCCCGAGTATTCCATTCTGGGATAGAGAAACCCCGGGCA
The DNA here is from genome assembly GCA_026770705.1 of Isurus oxyrinchus. NCBI lineage: Eukaryota > Metazoa > Chordata > Chondrichthyes > Lamniformes > Lamnidae > Isurus > Isurus oxyrinchus. Next base: position 329,987 of record JANJGN010000568.1, read on the forward strand.
TTCCATTCTGGGATAGAGTACCCTCGGGTATTCCATTCTGGGATAGAGTACCCCTGAGTATTCCATTCTGGGAAAGAGTACCCACGAGTAATCCATTCTGGAATAGAGTAGCCCCGGGTATTCCATTCTGGGATAGAGTACCTCCGGGTATTCCATTCTGGGATAGAGTAGACCCGAGTATTCCATTCTGGAATATAATACCCCTGAGTATTCCATTCAGGGATAGAGTACACCCGAATATTCCATTCTGGGATAGCGTACGCCCGAGTATTCCATTCTGCGATGGAGTACCCCCGAGTATTCCATTCTGGGAGAGAGTAACCTGAGTATTCCATTCTGGGATAGAGTACACACGGGAACCCCATTCTGGAATAGAGTAGCCCAGGGTATTCCATTCTGGGATAGAATCGCCCCAAGTTTTCCTCTCTGTGATAGAGTAGCCCCGGGTATTCCATTCTGGGATAGAGTACCCGTGAGTATTCCGTTCTGGGATAGAGTACCCCCGAATATTCCATTCTGGAATAGAGTAGCCCCGGATATTCCATTCTGGGATAGAATAGTCCCAAGTATTCCTTTCTGTGATAGAGTAGCCCTCAGTATTCCAATCTGGGATAGAGTACCCCCGAGTATTCCATTCTGGAATAGAGTACCCCCAAGTATTCCATTCTGGGATAGAGTAGCCCCGGGTATTCGATTCTGGGATAGAGTACCCCCGAGTATTCCATTCTGGGATAGAGTACCCTCGAGTATTCCATTCTGGGATAGAGTACCCCCGAGTATTCCTTTCTGGGATAAAGTACCACCGAGTAATCCATTCTGGGATAGAGTAGCCCCAAGTATTCCATTCTGGGATAGAGTACCATTGGGTATTCCATTCTGGGATGGAGTAACCCTGAGTATTCCATTCTGGGATAGAGCACCCCCGAGTATTCCATTCTGGAATAGAGTAGCCCCGGGTAATCCATTCTGTGATAGAGTACCCCCGAGTATTCCTTTCTGGGATAGAGTACCCCCGAGTATTCCATTCTGGAATAGAGTACCCCCGAGTATTCCATGCTGGGATAGAGTACCCCCGAGTATTCCATTCTGGAATAGAGTAGCCCCGGGTATTCCATTCAGGGATAGAATAGCCCCAAGTTTTCCTTTCTGTGATAGAGTAGCCCCGGGTATTCCATTCTGGGATAGAGTACCCCCGAGTATTCCATTCTGGGATAGAGTACCCCCGAGTATTCCATTCTGGGATAGAGTACCCCCGAGTATTCCATTCTGGAATAGAGTACCCCCAAGTATTCCATTCTGGGATAGAGTACCCCCGAGTATTCCATTCTAGGATAGAGTAGCCCCGGGTATTCGATTCTGGGATAGAGTACCCCCGAGTATTCCATTCTGGGATAGAGTACCCTCGAGGATTCCATTTTGGAATAGTGTAGCCCTGGGTTTTCCATTCTGTGATAGAGTAGCCCCAAGTATTCCAATCTGGGATTGAGTAATCCTGAGTATTCCATTCTGGGATAGAGTACCCCCGAGTATTCCATTCTGGGATAGAGTACCCCCGAGTATTCCTTTCTGGGATAAAGTACCACCGAGTAATCCATTCTGGGATAGAGTAGCCCCAAGTATTCCATTCTGGGATAGAGTACCATTGGGTATTCCATTCTGGGATGGAGTAACCCTGAGTATTCCATTCTGGGATAGAGCACCCCCGAGTATTCCATTCTGGAATAGAGTAGCCCCGGGTAATCCATTCTGTGATAGAGTACCCCCGAGTATTCCTTTCTGAGATAGAGTACCCCCGAGTATTCCATTCTGGAATAGAGTACCCCCGAGTATTCCATGCTGGGATAGAGTACCCCCGAGTATTCCATTCTGGAATAGAGTAGCCCCGGGTATTCCATTCAGGGATAGAATAGCCCCAAGTTTTCCTTTCTGTGATAGAGTAGCCCCGGGTATTCCAGTCTGGGATAGAGTACCCCCGAGTATTCCATTCTGGGATAGAGTACCCCCGAGTATTCCATTCTGGGATAGAGTACCCCCGAGTATTCCATTCTGGAATAGAGTACCCCCGGGTATTCCATTCTGCGATAGAGTACCCCCGAGTATTCCATTCTGGTATAGCGTACCCGCGGGTATGCCTTTCTGGGATAGAGTATTCCTGGGTATTCCATTCTGGAAAATGAGTACCTGTGGGTTTTCCATTCTTGGATAGAATACCCGCGGGTATTCTATTCTGGAAAATGAGTACCCGTGGGTATTCCATTCTGGGATAGGGTGCCCCCGAGTATTCCATTCTGGGATAGGGTGCCCCCGAGTATTCCATTCTGGAATAGAGTACCACCGAGTATTCCATTCTGGGATACAGTACCCCGAGTATTCCATTCTGGGATGGAGTACTCCCAAGCATTCCATTCTGGGATAGAGTAGCCCCAAGTATTCCAATCTGGGATTGAGTAATCCTGAGTATTCCATTCCGGGATAGAGTACCCCCGAGTATTCCATTCTGGGATAGAGTACCCCCGATTATTCCATTCTGAGATAGAGTACCCCCGAGTATTCCTTTCTGGGATAAAGTACCCCCGAGTATTCCATTCTGGGATATAGTACCACCGAGTAATCCATTCTGGGATAGAGTAGCCCCAAGTATTCCATTCTGGGATAGAGTACCATTGGGTATTCCATTCTGGGATGGAGTACCCCTGAGTATTCCATTCTGGGATAGAGTACTCCCGAGTATTCCATTCTGGGATAGAGTACCCCCGAGTATTCCATTCTGGGATAGAGTACCACCGAGTATTCCATTCTGCGATAGAGTACCCCCGAGTATTGCATTCTGGAATAGAGTAACCCCGAGTATTCCATTCTGGGATAGAGTACCCCCGAGTATTCCTTTTTGGAATAATGTAGCTCCGGGTATTCCATTCTGGGAGAGAATAGCCCCAAGTATTCTTTTCTGGGATAGAGTACCCCCGGGTATTTCTTTCTGGAAAATGAGTACCCGTGGGTTTTCCATTCTGGGATAGAGTATCCGCGGGTATTCCATTCTGGAAAATGAGTACCCGTGGGTATTCCATTCTCTGATAGAGTACCACCGAGTAATCCATTCTTGGATAGAATAGCCCCAAGTATTGCATTCTGGGATAGAGTACCACTGGGTATTCCATTCTGGTATGGAGTACCCCTGAGTATTCCATTTTGGGATAGAGTACTCCCGAGTATTCCATTCTGGGATAGAGTACCCCCGAGTATTCCATTGTGGGATAGAGTACCCCCGAGTATTCCATTCTGGAATAGTGTACCCCCGAGTATTCCATGCTCGGATAGAGTACACCTGAGTATTCCATTCTGGAATAGAGTAACCCCGGGTATTCCATTCTGGGATATAGTAGCCCCAAGTATTCCATTCTGGGATAGAGTACCACTGGGTGTTCCATTCTGGGATAGAGTATTCCTGGGTATTCCATTCTGGAAAATGAGTACCCGTGGGTTTTCCATTCTTGGATAGAATACCCGCGGGTATTCTGTTCTGGAAAATGAGTACCCGTGGGTATTCCATTCTGGGATAGGGTGCCCCCGAGTATTCCATTCTGGAATAGAGTACCACTGAGTATTCCATTCTGGGATACAGTACCCTGCGTATTCCATTCTGGGAAGGAGTACTCCCAAGCATTCCATTCTGGGATAGAGTAGCCCCAAGTATTCCAATCTGGGATTGAGTAATCCTGAGTATTCCATTCCGGGATAGAGTACCCCCGAGTATTCCATTCTCTGATAGAGTACCACCGAGTAATCCATTCTTGGATAGAATAGCCCCAAGTATTGCATTCTGGGATAGAGTACCACTGGGTATTCCATTCTGGTATGGAGTACCCCTGAGTATTCCATTTTGGGATAGAGTACTCCCGAGTATTCCATTCTGGGATAGAGTACTCCCGAGTATTCCATTCTGGGATAGAGTACCCCCGAGTATTCCATTCTGGGATAGAGTACCCCCGAGTATTCCATTCTGGAATAGTGTACCCCCGAGTATTCCATTCTGGGATAGCGTACCCCTGAGTATTCCATTCTACGATGGAGTACCCCCGAGTATTCCATTCTGGGAGAGAGTAACCTGAGTATTCCATTCTGGGATAGAGTACCCCCAGGTATTCCATTCTGGGATAGAGTATCCCCGAGTATTCCATTCTGGGATAGAGTTGCCCCGAGTACTCCATTCTGGGATAGAGTAGCCCCGAGTATTCCATTCAGGGATAGAGTACACCCGAATATTCCATTCTGGGATAGCGTACCCCCGATTATTCCATTCTGCGCTGGAGTACCCCCGAGTATTCCATTCTGGGAGAGAGTAACCTGAGTATTCCATTCTGGGATAGAGTACACACGGGAATTCCATTCTGGGATAGAATACCCCCGAGTATTCCATTCTGGAATAGAGTACCCCTAGGTATTCCATTCTGGGATAGAGTACCCCGGAGTATTCCATTCTGGGATAGAATAGCCCCAAGTATTCCGTTCTGCGATAGAGTACCCCCGAGTATTACATTCTGGTATAGGGTACCCCCGGGTATTCTATTCTGGAAAAGGAGTACCCGTGGGTATTCCATTCTGGGATAGAGAACCGGGGGTATTCTATTCTGGAAAATGAGTACCCGTGGGTATTCCATTCTGGGATAGAGTAGCCCTAAGTATTCAATTCTGGGATAGGGTACCCCCGAGTATTCCATTCTGGAATAGAGCACACACGGGAATTCGATTCTGGGATAGAGTACCCCCGAGTATTCCATTCTGGAATAGAGTACCCCCAGGTATTCCATTCTGGGACAGAGTACCGCCGAGTATTCCATTCTGGAATAGAGTACCACCGAGTAATCCATTCTGGGATAGAGTACCCCGAGTATTCCATTCTGGGATAGAGTACTCCCGAGTATTCCATTCTGGGATAGAGTAGCCCCATGTATTCCAATCTGGGATTGAGTAATCCTGAGTATTCCATTCTGGGATAGAGTACCCCCAAGTATTCCATTCTTGGATGGAGTACCCCCGATTATTCCATTCTGGGATAGAGTACCCCCGAATATTCCTTTCTGGGATAAAGTACACACGAGTATTCCATTCTGGGATAGAGTAGCCCCACGTATTCCATTCTGGGATAGAGTACCATTGGGTATTCCATTCTGGGATGCAGTACCCCTGAATATTCCATTCTGGGATAGAGTACTCCCGAGTATTCCATTCTGTGATAGAGTACCCCCGAGTATTCCATTCTGGGATAGAGTACCCCCGAGTATTCCATTCTGGGATAGAGCACACCTGAGTATTCCATTCTGGAATAGAGTAGCCCCGGGTATTCCATTCTGGGATAGAGCACACCCGAGTATTCCATTCTGGAATAGAGTAGCCCCAGGTATTCCATTCTGGGATTGAGTACCCCCGAGTATTCCTTTCTGTGATAGAGTAGCCCCAAGTATTCCAATCTGGGATTGAGTAATCCTGAGTATTCCATTCTGGGATAGAGTACCCCCGAGTATTCCATTCTGGGATAGAGTACCCCCGATTATTGCATTCTGAGATAGAGTACCCCCGAGTATTCCTTTCTGGGATAAAGTACCCCCGAGTATTCCATTCTGGGATATAGTACCACCGAGAAATCGATTCTGGGATAGAGTAGCCCCAAGTATTCCATTCTGGGATAGATTACCACTGGGTATTCCATTCTGGGATGGAGTACCCCTGAGTATTCCATTCTGGGATAGAGTACTCCCGAGTATTCCATTCTGGGATAGAGTACCCCCGTGTATTGCATTCTGGAATAGAGTAGCCCCGAGTATTCCATTCTGAGATAGAGTACCCCCGAGTATTCCTTTTTGGAATAATGTAGCTCCGGGTATTCCATTCTGGGAGAGAACAGCCCCAAGTATTCCTTTCTGTGATAGAGTACCCCCGGGTATTCCATTCTGCGATATAGTACCCCTGAGTATTCCATTCTGGTATAGAGTACCCGCGGGTATGCCATTCTGGGATAGCGTACCCCCGGGTATTTCTTTCTGGGATAGAGTACCCCCGAGTATTCTATTCTGGAATAGAGTAGCCCCGGGTATTCCATTCTGGGATAGAATAGCCCCAAGTATTCCTTTCTGTGATAGAGTAGCCCCGGGTATTCCATTCTGGGATAGAGTACCCGTGAGTATTCCATTCTGGGATGGAGTACCCCCGATTATTCCATTCTGGGATAGAGTACCCCCGAGTATTCCTTTCTGGGATAAAGTACCACCGAGTAATCCATTCTGGGATAGAGTACCCCCGAGTATTCCATTCTGGGATGGAGTACCATTGGGTATTCCATTCTGGGATGGAGTAACCCTGAGTATTCCATTCTGGAATAGAGTAGCCCCGGGTAATCCATTCTGTGATAGAGTACCCCCGAGTATTCCTTTCTGGGATAGAGTACCCCCGGGTAATCCATTCTGGGATAGAGTACCCCCGAGTATTCCATTCTGGGATAGAGTACCCCCGAGTATTCCATTCTGGAATAGAGTACCCCGGAGTATTCCATGCTGGGATAGAGTACCCCCGAGTATTCTATTCTGGAATAGAGTAGCCCCGGGTATTCCATTCTGGGATAGAATAGCCCCAAGTATTCCTTTCTGTGATAGAGTAGCCCCGGGTATTCCATTCTGGGATAGAGTACCCCCGAGTATTCCATTCTGGGATAGAGTACCCCCGAGTATTCCATTCTGGGATAGAGTAGCCCCAAGTATTCCATTCTGGGATAGATTACCACTGGGTATTCCATTCTGGGATGGAGTACCCCTGAGTATTCCATTCTGGGATATAGTGCCACTGAGTAATCCATTCTGGGATAGAGTAGCCCCAAGTATTCCATTCTGGGATAGATTACCACAGGGTATTCCATTCTGGGATGGAGTACCCCTGAGTATTCCATTCTGGGATAGAGTACTCCCGAGTATTCCATTCTGGGATAGAGTACCCCCGAGTATTCCATTCTGGAATAGAGTACCTCCGGGTATTCCATTCTGCGATAGAGTACTCCCGAGTATTCCATTCTGGTATAGCGTACCCGCGGGTATGCCTTTCTGGGATAGAGTATTCCTGGGTATTCTATTCTGGAAAATGAGTACCCGTGGGTATTCCATTCTGGGATAGGGTGCCCCCGAGTATTTCATTCTGGAATAGAGTACACACGGGAATTCCATTCTGGGATAGAGTACCCCCGAGTTTTCCATTCTGGAATAGAGTACCCCCAGGTATTCCATTCTGGGATAGAGTACCCCTGAGTATTCCATTCTGGAATAGAGTACCACTGAGTATTCCATTCTGGGATACAGTACCCCGAGTATTCCATTCTGGTATAGCGTACCCGCGGGTATGCCATTCTGGGATAGAGTACCCCCGGGTATTTCTTTCTGGAAAATGAGTACCCGTGGGTATTCCATTCTGGAAAATGAGTAACTGTGGGTATTCCATTCTCTGATAGAGTACTCCTAAGTATTCCATTCTGGGATAGAGTACCCCCGAGTATTCCATTCTGGTATAGAGTACCACCGAGTATTCCATTCTGGGATACAGTACCACGAGTATTCCAATTTCGGATAGAGTACTCCCGAGTATTCCATTCTGGGATAGAATAGCCCCAAGTATTCCAATCTTGGATTGAGTAATCCTGAGTATTCCATTCTGGGATAGAGTACCCCCGAGTATTCCATTCTGGGATAGAGTACCCCCGATTATTCCATTCTGAGATAGAGTAGCCCCAAATATTCCATTCTGGGATAGAGTACCACTGGGTATTCCATTCTGGGATGGAGTACCCCTGAGTATTCCATTCTGGGATAGGGTGCCCCCGAGTATTCCATTCTGGAATAGAGTACACACGGGAATTCCATTCTGGGATAGAGTACCCCCGAGTTTTCCATTCTGGAATAGAGTACCCCCAAGTATTCCATTCTGGAATAGAGTATCCCCGAGTATTCCATTCTGGGATAGAGTACCCCCGAGTATTCCTTTTTGGAATAATGTAGCTCCGGGTATTCCATTCTGGGAGAGAATAGCCCCAAGTATTCCTTTCTGTGATAGAGTACCCCCGGGTATTCCATTCTGCGATATAGTACCCCTGAGTATTCCATTCTGGTATAGAGTACCCGCGGGTATGCCATTCTGGGATAGAGTACCCCCGGGTATTTCTTTCTGGAAAATGAGTACCCGTGGGTATTCCATTCTGGGATAGAGTATCCCCGAGTATTCCATTCTGGGATGGAGTACCCCAGATTATTCCATTCTGAGATAGAGTACCTCCGAGTATTCCTTTCTGGGATAAAGTACCACTGAGTAATCCATTCTGGGATAGAGTAGCCCCAAGTATTCCATTCTGGGATAGAGTACCATTGGGTATTCCATTCTGAGATAGAGTACCCCCGAGTATTCCATTCTGGGGTAGAGCACCCCCGAGTATTCCATTCTGGAATAGAGTACTCCCGAGTATTCCATTCTGTGATAGAGTACCCCCGACTATTCCATGCTGGGATAGAGTACCCCCGGGTATTCCATTCTGGAATAGAGTAGCACCGGGTATTCCATTCTGGGATAGAATAGCCCCAAGTATTCCTTTCTGTGATAGAGTAGCCCCGGGTATTCCATTCTGGGATAGTGTACCCCTGAGTATTCCATTCTGGGATAGAGTACCCCCGAGTATTCCATTCTGGGATATAGTACACCCGAGTATTCCATTCTGGAATAGAGTACCTCCGGGTATTCCATTCTGCGATAGAGTACTCCCGAGTATTCCATTCTGGTATAGCGTACCTGCGGGTATGCCTTTCTGGGATAGAGTATTCCTGGGTATTCTATTCTGGAAAATGAGTACCCGTGGGTATTCCATTCTGGGATAGGGTGCCCCCGAGTATTCCATTCAGGAATAGAGTACACACGGGAATTCCATTCTGGGATAGAGTACCCCCGAATTTTCCATTCTGGAATAGAGTACCCCCAGGTATTCCATTCTGGGATAGAGTACCCCCGAGTATTCCATTCTGGAATAGAGTACCTCCGGGTATTCCATTCTGCGATAGAGTACCGCCGAGTATTCCATTCTGGTATAGCGTACCCGCGGGTATGCCTTTCTGGGATAGAGTATTCCTGGGTATTCCATTCTTGAAAATGAGTACCCGTGGGTTTTCCATTCTTGGATAGAATACCCGCGGGTATTCTATTCTGGAAAATGAGTACCCGTGGGTATTCCATTCTGGGATAGGGTTCCCCCGAGTATTCCATTCTGGAATAGAGTACACATGGGAATTCGATTCTGGGATAGAGTTCCCCCGAGTTTTCCATTCTGGAATAGATTACACCCAAATATTCCATTCTGGGATAGAGTAGCCCCAAGTATTCCAATCTGGGATTGAGTAATCCTGAGTATTCCATTCTGGGATAGAGTACCCCGAGTATTCCATTCTGGGATAGAGTACCCCCGATTATTCCATTCTGAGATAGAGTACCCCCGAGTATTCCTTTCTGGGATAAAGTACCCCCGAGTATTCCATTCTGGGATATAGTGCCACCGAGTAATCCATTCTGGGATAGAGTAGCCCCAAGTATTCCATTCTGGGATAGATTACCACAGGGTATTCCATTCTGGGATGGAGTACCCCTGAGTATTCCATTCTGGGATAGAGTACTCCCGAGTATTCCATTCTGGGATAGAGTACCCCCGAGTATTCCATTCTGGAATAGAGTACCTCCGGGTATTCCATTCTGCGATAGAGTACTCCCGAGTATTCCATTCTGGTATAGCGTACCCGCGGGTATGCCTTTCTGGGATAGAGTATTCCTGGGTATTCTATTCTGGAAAATGAGTACCCGTGGGTATTCCATTCTGGGATAGGGTGCCCCCGAGTATTCCATTCAGGAATAGAGTACACACGGGAATTCCATTCTGGGATAGAGTACCCCCGAGTTTGCCATTCTGGAATAGAGTACCCCCAGGTATTCCATTCTGGGATAGAGTACCCCGAGTATTCCATTCTGGAATAGAGTACCACCGAGTATTCCATTCTGGGATACAGTACCCCGAGTACTCCATTCTGGGATAGATTACACCCAAATATTCCATTCTGGGATAGAGTAGCCCCAAGTATTCCAATCTGGGATTGAGTAATGCTGAGTATTCCATTCTGGGATAGAGTACCCCGAATATTCCATTCTGGGATAGAGTACCCCCGATTATTCCATTCTGAGATAGAGTACCCCCGAGTATTCCTTTCTGGGATAAAGTACCCCCGAGTATTCCATTCTGGGATATAGTACCACCGAGTAATCCATTCTGGGATAGAGTAGCCCCAAGTATTCCATTCTGGGATAGATTACCACTGGGTATTCCATTCTGGGATGGAGTACCCCTGAGTATTCCATTCTGGGATAGAGTACTCCCGAGTATTCCATTCTGGGATAGAGTACCCCCGAGTATTCCATTCTGGGATAGAGTACCCCCGAGTATTCCATTCTGGAATAGAGTACCTCCGGGTATTCCATTCTGCGATAGAGTACCGCCGAGTATTCCATTCTGGTATAGCGTACCCGCGGGTATGCCTTTCTGGGATAGAGTATTCCTGGGTATTCCATTCTTGAAAATGAGTACCCGTGGGTTTTCCATTCTTGGATAGAATACCCGCGGGTATTCTATTCTGGAAAATGAGTACCCGTGGGTATTCCATTCTGGGATAGGGTGCCCCCGAGTATTCCATTCTGGAATAGAGTACACACGGGAATTCCATTCTGGGATAGAGTTCCCCCGAGTTTTCCATTCTGGAATAGAGTACCCCCAGGTATTCCATTCTGGGATAGAGTACCCCGAGTATTCCATTCTGGAATAGAGTACCACCGAGTATTCCATTCTGGGATACAGTACCCCGAATACTCCATTCTGGGATAGATTACCCCCGAGTATTCCATTCTGGGATAGAGTACCCCCGAGTATTCCATTCTGGGATAGAGTACCCCCGAGTATTCCATTCTGGAATAGAGTACCTCCGGGTATTCCATTTTGGAATAGAGTACCCCCGAGTATTCCATTCTGGGATAGAGTACCCCCGAGTATTCCTTTTTGGAATAATGTAGCTCCGGGTATTCCATTCTGGGAGAGAATAGCCCCAAGTATTCCTTTCTGTGATAGAGTACCCCCGGGTATTCCATTCTGCGATATAGTACCCCTGGGTATTCCATTCTGGTATAGAGTACCCGCGGGTATGCCATTCTGGGATAGAGTACCCCCGGGTACTTCTTTCTGGAAAATGAGTACCCGTGGGTATTCCATTCTGGGATAGAGTCCCCCCGAGTATTCCATTCTGGGATGGAGTACCCCCGATTATTCCATTCTGGGATAGAGTACCCCCGAGTATTCCATTCTGGAATAGAGTACCTCCGGGTATTCCATTCTGCGATAGAGTACCCCCGAGTATTCCATTCTGGTATAGCGTACCCGCGGGTATGCCTTTCTGGGGTAGAGTATTCCTGGGTATTCCATTCTTGAAAATGTGTACCCGTGGGTTTTCCATTCTTGGATAGAATACCTGCGGGTATTCTATTCTGGAAAATGAGTACCCGTGGGTATTCCATTCTGGGTTAGGGTGCCCCCGAGTATTCCATTCTGGAATAGAGTACACACGGGAATTCCATTCTGGGATAGAGTACCCCCGAGTTTTCCATTCTGGAATAGAGTACCCCCAGGTATTCCATTCTGGGATAGAGTAGCCCCAAGTATTCCAATCTGGGATTGAGTAATCCTGAGTATTCCATTCTGGGATAGCGTACCCCGAGTATTCCATTCTGGGATAGAGTACCCCCGATTATTCCATTCTGGAATAGAGTACCTCCGAGTATTCCTTTCTGGGATATAGTACCACCGAGTATTCCATTCTGGGATATAGTACCACCGAGTAATCCATTCTGGGGTAGAGTAGCCCCAAGTATTCCATTCTGGGATAGATTACCACTGGGTATTCCATTCTGGGATGGAGTACCCCTGAGTATTCCATTCTGGGATAGAGTACTCCCGAGTATTCCATTCTGGGATAGAGTACCCCCGAGTATTCCATTCTGGGATAAAATACACCGAATATTCCATTCTGGGATAGAGTACACCTGAGTATTCCATTCTGGGATAGAGTAGCCCCAAGTATTCCAATCTGGGATTGAGTAATCCTGAGTATTCCATTCTGGGATAGAGTACCCCCGAGTATTCCATTCTGGGATAGAGTACCCCCGATTATTGCATTCTGAGATAGAGTACCCCCGAGTATTCCTTTCTGGGATAAAGTACCCCCGAGTATTCCATTCTGGGATATAGTACCACCGAGAAATCGATTCTGGGATAGAGTAGCCCCAAGTATTCCATTCTGGGATAGATTACCACTGGGTATTCCATTCTGGGATGGAGTACCCCTGAGTATTCCATTCTGGGATAGAGTACTCCCGAGTATTCCATTCTGGGATAGAGTACCCCCGTGTATTGCATTCTGGAATAGAGTAGCCCCGAGTATTCCATTCTGAGATAGAGTACCCCCGAGTATTCCTTTTTGGAATAATGTAGCTCCGGGTATTCCATTCTGGGAGAGAACAGCCCCAAGTATTCCTTTCTGTGATAGAGTACCCCCGGGTATTCCATTCTGCGATATAGCACCCCTGAGTATTCCATTCTGGTATAGAGTACCCGCGGGTATGCCATTCTGGGATAGCGTACCCCCGGGTATTTCTTTCTGGGATAGAGTACCCCCGAGTATTCTATTCTGGAATAGAGTAGCCCCGGGTATTCCATTCTGGGATAGAATAGCCCCAAGTATTCCTTTCTGTGATAGAGTAGCCCCGGGTATTCCATTCTGGGATAGAGTACCCGTGAGTATTCCATTCTGGGATGGAGTACCCCCGATTATTCCATTCTGGGATAGAGTACCCCCGAGTATTCCTTTCTGGGATAAAGTACCACCGAGTAATCCATTCTGGGATAGAGTACCCCCGAGTATTCCATTCTGGGATGGAGTACCATTGGGTATTCCATTCTGGGATGGAGTAACCCTGAGTATTCCATTCTGGAATAGAGTAGCCCCGGGTAATCCATTCTGTGATAGAGTACCCCCGAGTATTCCTTTCTGGGATAGAGTACCCCCGGGTAATCCATTCTGGGATAGAGTACCCCCGAGTATTCCATTCTGGGATAGAGTACCCCCGAGTATTCCATTCTGGAATAGAGTACCCCGGAGTATTCCATGCTGGGATAGAGTACCCCCGAGTATTCTATTCTGGAATAGAGTAGCCCCGGGTATTCCATTCTGGGATAGAATAGCCCCAAGTATTCCTTTCTGTGATAGAGTAGCCCCGGGTATTCCATTCTGGGATAGAGTACCCCCGAGTATTCCATTCTGGGATAGAGTACCCCCGAGTATTCCATTCTGGGATAGAGTAGCCCCAAGTATTCCATTCTGGGATAGATTACCACTGGGTATTCCATTCTGGGATGGAGTACCCCTGAGTATTCCATTCTGGGATATAGTGCCACTGAGTAATCCATTCTGGGATAGAGTAGCCCCAAGTATTCCATTCTGGGATAGATTACCACAGGGTATTCCATTCTGGGATGGAGTACCCCTGAGTATTCCATTCTGGGATAGAGTACTCCCGAGTATTCCATTCTGGGATAGAGTACCCCCGAGTATTCCATTCTGGAATAGAGTACCTCCGGGTATTCCATTCTGCGATAGAGTACTCCCGAGTATTCCATTCTGGTATAGCGTACCCGCGGGTATGCCTTTCTGGGATAGAGTATTCCTGGGTATTCTATTCTGGAAAATGAGTACCCGTGGGTATTCCATTCTGGGATAGGGTGCCCCCGAGTATTTCATTCTGGAATAGAGTACACACGGGAATTCCATTCTGGGATAGAGTACCCCCGAGTTTTCCATTCTGGAATAGAGTACCCCCAGGTATTCCATTCTGGGATAGAGTACCCCTGAGTATTCCATTCTGGAATAGAGTACCACTGAGTATTCCATTCTGGGATACAGTACCCCGAGTATTCCATTCTGGTATAGCGTACCCGCGGGTATGCCATTCTGGGATAGAGTACCCCCGGGTATTTCTTTCTGGAAAATGAGTACCCGTGGGTATTCCATTCTGGAAAATGAGTAACTGTGGGTATTCCATTCTCTGATAGAGTACTCCTAAGTATTCCATTCTGGGATAGAGTACCCCCGAGTATTCCATTCTGGTATAGAGTACCACCGAGTATTCCATTCTGGGATACAGTACCACGAGTATTCCAATTTCGGATAGAGTACTCCCGAGTATTCCATTCTGGGATAGAATAGCCCCAAGTATTCCAATCTTGGATTGAGTAATCCTGAGTATTCCATTCTGGGATAGAGTACCCCCGAGTATTCCATTCTGGGATAGAGTACCCCCGATTATTCCATTCTGAGATAGAGTAGCCCCAAATATTCCATTCTGGGATAGAGTACCACTGGGTATTCCATTCTGGGATGGAGTACCCCTGAGTATTCCATTCTGGGATAGGGTGCCCCCGAGTATTCCATTCTGGAATAGAGTACACACGGGAATTCCATTCTGGGATAGAGTACCCCCGAGTTTTCCATTCTGGAATAGAGTACCCCCAAGTATTCCATTCTGGAATAGAGTATCCCCGAGTATTCCATTCTGGGATAGAGTACCCCCGAGTATTCCTTTTTGGAATAATGTAGCTCCGGGTATTCCATTCTGGGAGAGAATAGCCCCAAGTATTCCTTTCTGTGATAGAGTACCCCCGGGTATTCCATTCTGCGATATAGTACCCCTGAGTATTCCATTCTGGTATAGAGTACCCGCGGGTATGCCATTCTGGGATAGAGTACCCCCGGGTATTTCTTTCTGGAAAATGAGTACCCGTGGGTATTCCATTCTGGGATAGAGTATCCCCGAGTATTCCATTCTGGGATGGAGTACCCCAGATTATTCCATTCTGAGATAGAGTACCTCCGAGTATTCCTTTCTGGGATAAAGTACCACTGAGTAATCCATTCTGGGATAGAGTAGCCCCAAGTATTCCATTCTGGGATAGAGTACCATTGGGTATTCCATTCTGAGATAGAGTACCCCCGAGTATTCCATTCTGGGGTAGAGCACCCCCGAGTATTCCATTCTGGAATAGAGTACTCCCGAGTATTCCATTCTGTGATAGAGTACCCCCGACTATTCCATGCTGGGATAGAGTACCCCCGGGTATTCCATTCTGGAATAGAGTAGCACCGGGTATTCCATTCTGGGATAGAATAGCCCCAAGTATTCCTTTCTGTGATAGAGTAGCCCCGGGTATTCCATTCTGGGATAGTGTACCCCTGAGTATTCCATTCTGGGATAGAGTACCCCCGAGTATTCCATTCTGGGATATAGTACACCCGAGTATTCCATTCTGGAATAGAGTACCTCCGGGTATTCCATTCTGCGATAGAGTACTCCCGAGTATTCCATTCTGGTATAGCGTACCTGCGGGTATGCCTTTCTGGGATAGAGTATTCCTGGGTATTCTATTCTGGAAAATGAGTACCCGTGGGTATTCCATTCTGGGATAGGGTGCCCCCGAGTATTCCATTCAGGAATAGAGTACACACGGGAATTCCATTCTGGGATAGAGTACCCCCGAGTTTTCCATTCTGGAATAGAGTACCCCCAGGTATTCCATTCTGGGATAGAGTACCCCCGAGTATTCCATTCTGGAATAGAGTACCTCTGGGTATTCCATTCTGCGATAGAGTACCGCCGAGTATTCCATTCTGGTATAGCGTACCCGCGGGTATGCCTTTCTGGGATAGAGTATTCCTGGGTATTCCATTCTTGAAAATGAGTACCCGTGGGTTTTCCATTCTTGGATAGAATACCCGCGGGTATTCTATTCTGGAAAATGAGTACCCGTGGGTATTCCATTCTGGGATAGGGTTCCCCCGAGTATTCCATTCTGGAATAGAGTACACATGGGAATTCGATTCTGGGATAGAGTTCCCCCGAGTTTTCCATTCTGGAATAGATTACACCCAAATATTCCATTCTGGGATAGAGTAGCCCCAAGTATTCCAATCTGGGATTGAGTAATCCTGAGTATTCCATTCTGGGATAGAGTACCCCGAGTATTCCATTCTGGGATAGAGTACCCCCGATTATTCCATTCTGAGATAGAGTACCCCCGAGTATTCCTTTCTGGGATAAAGTACCCCCGAGTACTCCATTCTGGGATATAGTGCCACCGAGTAATCCATTCTGGGATAGAGTAGCCCCAAGTATTCCATTCTGGGATAGATTACCACAGGGTATTCCATTCTGGGATGGAGTACCCCTGAGTATTCCATTCTGGGATAGAGTACTCCCGAGTATTCCATTCTGGGATAGAGTACCCCCGAGTATTCCATTCTGGAATAGAGTACCTCCGGGTATTCCATTCTGCGATAGAGTACTCCCGAGTATTCCATTCTGGTATAGCGTACCCGCGGGTATGCCTTTCTGGGATAGAGTATTCCTGGGTATTCTATTCTGGAAAATGAGTACCCGTGGGTATTCCATTCTGGGATAGGGTGCCCCCGAGTATTCCATTCAGGAATAGAGTACACACGGGAATTCCATTCTGGGATAGAGTACCCCCGAGTTTGCCATTCTGGAATAGAGTACCCCCAGGTATTCCATTCTGGGATAGAGTACCCCGAGTATTCCATTCTGGAATAGAGTACCACCGAGTATTCCATTCTGGGATACAGTACCCCGAGTACTCCATTCTGGGATAGATTACACCCAAATATTCCATTCTGGGATAGAGTAGCCCCAAGTATTCCAATCTGGGATTGAGTAATGCTGAGTATTCCATTCTGGGATAGAGTACCCCGAATATTCCATTCTGGGATAGAGTACCCCCGATTATTCCATTCTGAGATAGAGTACCCCCGAGTATTCCTTTCTGGGATAAAGTACCCCCGAGTATTCCATTCTGGGATATAGTACCACCGAGTAATCCATTCTGGGATAGAGTAGCCCCAAGTATTCCATTCTGGGATAGATTACCACTGGGTATTCCATTCTGGGATGGAGTACCCCTGAGTATTCCATTCTGGGATAGAGTACTCCCGAGTATTCCATTCTGGGATAGAGTACCCCCGAGTATTCCATTCTGGGATAGAGTACCCCCGAGTATTCCATTCTGGAATAGAGTACCTCCGGGTATTCCATTCTGCGATAGAGTACCGCCGAGTATTCCATTCTGGTATAGCGTACCCGCGGGTATGCCTTTCTGGGATAGAGTATTCCTGGGTATTCCATTCTTGAAAATGAGTACCCGTGGGTTTTCCATTCTTGGATAGAATACCCGCGGGTATTCTATTCTGGAAAATGAGTACCCGTGGGTATTCCATTCTGGGATAGGGTGCCCCCGAGTATTCCATTCTGGAATAGAGTACACACGGGAATTCCATTCTGGGATAGAGTTCCCCCGAGTTTTCCATTCTGGAATAGAGTACCCCCAGGTATTCCATTCTGGGATAGAGTACCCCGAGTATTCCATTCTGGAATAGAGTACCACCGAGTATTCCATTCTGGGATACAGTACCCCGAATACTCCATTCTGGGATAGATTACCCCCGAGTATTCCATTCTGGGATAGAGTACCCCCGAGTATTCCATTCTGGGATAGAGTACCCCCGAGTATTCCATTCTGGAATAGAGTACCTCCGGGTATTCCATTTTGGAATAGAGTACCCCCGAGTATTCCATTCTGGGATAGAGTACCCCCGAGTATTCCTTTTTGGAATAATGTAGCTCCGGGTATTCCATTCTGGGAGAGAATAGCCCCAAGTATTCCTTTCTGTGATAGAGTACCCCCGGGTATTCCATTCTGCGATATAGTACCCCTGGGTATTCCATTCTGGTATAGAGTACCCGCGGGTATGCCATTCTGGGATAGAGTACCCCCGGGTACTTCTTTC
Source organism: Isurus oxyrinchus (assembly GCA_026770705.1). Taxonomy (NCBI): domain Eukaryota; kingdom Metazoa; phylum Chordata; class Chondrichthyes; order Lamniformes; family Lamnidae; genus Isurus; species Isurus oxyrinchus. The sequence goes on from JANJGN010000568.1 coordinate 348,001, forward strand.
TGGAAAATGAGTACCCGTGGGTATTCCATTCTGGGATAGAGTCCCCCCGAGTATTCCATTCTGGGATGGAGTACCCCCGATTATTCCATTCTGGGATAGAGTACCCCCGAGTATTCCATTCTGGAATAGAGTACCTCCGGGTATTCCATTCTGCGATAGAGTACCCCCGAGTATTCCATTCTGGTATAGCGTACCCGCGGGTATGCCTTTCTGGGGTAGAGTCTTCCTGGGTATTCCATTCTTGAAAATGTGTACCCGTGGGTTTTCCATTCTTGGATAGAATACCTGCGGGTATTCTATTCTGGAAAATGAGTACCCGTGGGTATTCCATTCTGGGTTAGGGTGCCCCCGAGTATTCCATTCTGGAATAGAGTACACACGGGAATTCCATTCTGGGATAGAGTACCCCCGAGTTTTCCATTCTGGAATAGAGTACCCCCAGGTATTCCATTCTGGGATAGAGTAGCCCCAAGTATTCCAATCTGGGATTGAGTAATCCTGAGTATTCCATTCTGGGATAGCGTACCCCGAGTATTCCATTCTGGGATAGAGTACCCCCGATTATTCCATTCTGGAATAGAGTACCTCCGAGTATTCCTTTCTGGGATATAGTACCACCGAGTATTCCATTCTGGGATATAGTACCACCGAGTAATCCATTCTGGGGTAGAGTAGCCCCAAGTATTCCATTCTGGGATAGATTACCACTGGGTATTCCATTCTGGGATGGAGTACCCCTGAGTATTCCATTCTGGGATAGAGTACTCCCGAGTATTCCATTCTGGGATAGAGTACCCCCGAGTATTCCATTCTGGGATAGAGTACCCCCGAGTATTCCATTCTGGGATAGAGTACCCCTCAGTATTCCATTCTGGAATAGAGTACCCCCGAGTATTCCATTCTGGGATAGAGTAGCCCCGAGTATTCCTTTTTGGAATAATGTAGCTCCGGGTATTCCATTCTGGGAGAGAATAGCCCCAAGTATTCCTTTCTGTGATAGAGTACCCCAGGGTATTCCATTCTGCGATATAGTACCCCTGCGTATTCCATTCTGGAATAGAGTACACACGGGAATTCCATTCTGGGATAGAGTACCCCCCGAGATTTCCATTCTGGAATAGAGTACCCCCAGGTATTCCATTCTGGGATAGAGTACCACCAAGTATTCCATTCTGGAATAGAGAACCACCGAGTATTCCATTCTGGGATACAGTACCCCGAGTATTCCATTCTGGGATAGATTACACCCAAATATTCCATTCTGGGATAGAGTAGCCCCAAGTTTTCCAATCTGGGATTGAGTAACCCTGAGTATTCCATTCTGGGATAGAGTACCCCGAGTATTCCATTCTGGGATAGAGTACCCCCGATTATTCCATTCTGAGATAGAGTACCCCCGAGCATTCCTTTCTGGGATATAGTACCACCGAGTAATCCATTCTGGGATAGAATAGCCCCAAGTATTCCATTCTGGGATAGATTACCACTGGGTATTCCATTCTGGGATGGAGTACCCCTGAGTATTCCTTTCTGGGATAGAGTACTCCCGAGTATTCCATTCTGGGATAGAGTACCCCCGAGTATTCCATTCTGGGATAGAGTACCCCCGCGTATTCCATTCTGGGATAGAGTACCCCAGAGTATTCCATTCTGGAATAGAGTACCCCCGAGTATTCCATTCTGGGATAGAGTACCCCCGAGTATTCCTTTTTGGAATAATGTAGCTCCGGGTATTCCATTCTGGGAGACAATAGCCCCAAGTATTCCTTTCTGTGATAGAGTACACCCGGGTATTCTATTCTGCGATATAGTACCCCCGAGTATTCCATTCTGGTATTGAGTACCCGCGGGTATGCCATTCTGGGATAGAGTACCCCCAGGTATTTCTTTCTGGAAAATGATTACCCGTGGGTATTCCATTCTGGGATAGAGTATCCCCGAGTATTCCATTCTGGGATGGAGTACCCCCGATTATTCCATTCTGGGATAGAGTACCTCCGAGTATTCCTTTCTGGAATAAAGTACCACCGAATAATCCATTCTGGGATAGTGTAGCCCCAAGTATTCCATTCTGGGATAGAGTACCATTGGGTATTCCATTCTGGGATGGAGTAACCCTGAGTATTCCATTCTGGGATAGTGTACTCCCGAGTATTCCATTCTGAGATAGAGTACCCCCGAGTATTCAATTCTGGGATGGAGCACCCCCGAGTATTCCATTCTGGAATAGAGTAGCCCCGGGTAATCCATTCTGTGATAGAGTACCCCCGACTATTCCATGCTGGGATAGAGTACCCCCGAGTATTCCATTCTGGAATAGAGTAGCCCCGGGTTTTCCATTCTGGAATAGAGTACCCCCAGGTATTCCATTCTGGGATAGAGTACCCCGAGAATTCCATTCTGGAATAGAGTACCACCGAGTATTCCATTCTGGGATACATTACCCCGAGTACTCCATTCTGGGATAGATTACACCCAAATATTCCATTCTGGGATAGAGTTGCCCCAAGTATTCCAATCTGGGATTGAGTAATCCTGAGTATTCCATTCTGGGATAGAGTACCCCGAGTATTCCATTCTGGGATAGAGTACCCCCGATTATTCCGTTCTGAGATAGAGTACCCCCGAGTATTCCTTTCTGGGATAAAGTACCCCCGAGTATTCCATTCTGGGATATAGTACCACCGAGTAATCCATTCTGGGATAGAGTAGCCCCAAGTATTCCATTCTGGGATAGATTACCACTGGGTATTCCATTCTGGGATGGAGTACCCCTGAGTATTCCATTCTGGGATAGAGTACTCCCGAGTATTCCATTCTGGGATAGAGTACCCCCGAGTATTCCATTCTGGAATAGAGTACCTCCGGGTATTCCATTCTGCGATAGAGTACTCCCGAGTATTCCATTCTGGTATAGCGTACCCGCGGGTATGCCTTTCTGGGATAGAGTATTCCTGGGTATTCTATTCTGGAAAATGAGTACCCATGGGTATTCCATTCTGGGATAGGGTGCCCCCGAGTATTCCATTCAGGAATAGAGTACACACGGGAATTCCATTCTGGGATAGAGTACCCCCGAGTTTTCCATTCTGGAATAGAGTACCCCCAGGTATTCCATTCTGGGATAGAGTACCCCGAGTATTCCATTCTGGAATAGAGTACCACCGAGTATTCCATTCTGGGATACAATACCCCGAGTACTCCATTCTGGGATAGATTACACCCAAATATTCCATTCTGGGATAGAGTACCCCCGATTATTCCATTCTGAGATAGAGTACCCCCGAGTATTCCTTTCTGGGATATAGTACCACCGAGTAATCCATTCTGGGATAGAGTAGCCCCAAGTATTCCATTCTGGGATGGATTACCACTGGGTATTCCATTCTGGGATGGAGTACCCCTGAGTATTCCATTCTGGGATAGAGTACTCCCGAGTATTTCATTCTGGGATAGAGTACCCCCGAGTATTCCATTCTGGAATAGAGTAGCCCCGGGTAATCCATGCTATGATAGAGTACCCCCGACTATTCCATGCTGGGATAGAGTACCCCCGAGAATTCCATTCTGGAATAGAGTAGCCCCGGGTTTTCCATTCTGGAATAGAGTACTCCCAGGTATTCCATTCTGGGATAGAGTACCCCGAGTATTCCATTCTGGAATAGAGTACCACCGAGTATTCCATTCTGGGATACAATACCCCGAGTACTCCATTCTGGGATAGATTACACCCAAATATTCCATTCTGGGATAGAGTGGCCCCAAGTATTCCAATCTGGGATTGAGTAATCCTGAGTATTCCATTCTGGGATAGAGTACCCCGAGTATTCCATTCTGGGATAGAGTACCCCCGATTATTCCATTCTGAGATAGAGTACCCCCGAGTATTCCTTTCTGGGATAAAGTACCCCCGAGTATTCCATTCTGGGATATAGTACCACCGAGTAATCCATTCTGGGATAGAGTAGCCCCAAGTATTCCATTCTGGGATAGATTACCACTGGGTATTCCATTCTGGGATGGAGTACCCCTGAGTATTCCATTCTGGGATAGAGTACCCCCGAGTATTCCATTCTGGGATAGAGTACCCCCGAGTATTCCATTCTGGGATAGAGTACCCCCGAGTATTCCATTCTGGAATAGAGTACCTCCGGGTATTCCATTCTGCGATAGAGTACCCCTGAGTATTCCATTCTGGTATAGCGTACCCGCGGGTATGCCTTTCTGGGATAGAGTATTCCTGGGTATTCCATTCTTGAAAATGAGTACCCGTGGGTTTTCCATTCTTGGATAGAATACCCGCGGGTATTCTATTCTGGAAAATGAGTACCCGTGGGTATTCCATTCTGGGATAGGGTTCCCCCGAGTATTCCATTCTGGAATAGAGTACACACGGGAATTCCATTCTGGGATAGAGTACCCCCGAGTTTTCCATTCTGGAATAGAGTACCCCCAGGTATTCCATTCTGGGATAGAGTACCCCGAGTATTCTATTCTGGAATAGAGTACCACCGAGTATTCCATTCTGGGATACAGTACCCCGAGTACTCCATTCTGGGATAGATTACACCCAAATATTCCATTCTGGGATAGAGTAGCCCCAAGTATTCCAATCTGGGATTGAGTAATCCTGAGTATTCCATTCTGGGATAGAGTACCCCGAGTATTCCATTCTGGGATAGAGTACCCCCGATTATTCCATTCTGAGATAGAGTACCCCCGAGTATTCCTTTCTGGGATAAAGTACCCCCGAGTATTCCATTCTGGGATATAGTGCCACCGAGTAATCCATTCTGGGATAGAGTAGCCCCAAGTATTCCATTCTGGGATAGATTACCACAGGGTATTCCATTCTGGGATGGAGTACCCCTGAGTATTCCATTCTGGGATAGAGTACTCCCGAGTATTCCATTCTGGGATAGAGTACCCCCGAGTATTCCATTCTGGAATAGAGTACCTCCGGGTATTCCATTCTGCGATAGAGTACTCCCGAGTATTCCATTCTGGTATAGCGTACCCGCGGGTATGCCTTTCTGGGATAGAGTATTCCTGGGTATTCTATTCTGGAAAATGAGTACCCGTGGGTATTCCATTCTGGGATAGGGTGCCCCCGAGTATTCCATTCAGGAATAGAGTACACACGGGAATTCCATTCTGGGATAGAGTACCCCCGAGTTTGCCATTCTGGAATAGAGTACCCCCAGGTATTCCATTCTGGGATAGAGTACCCCGAGTATTCCATTCTGGAATAGAGTACCACCGAGTATTCCATTCTGGGATACAGTACCCCGAGTACTCCATTCTGGGATAGATTACACCCAAATATTCCATTCTGGGATAGAGTAGCCCCAAGTATTCCAATCTGGGATTGAGTAATGCTGAGTATTCCATTCTGGGATAGAGTACCCCGAATATTCCATTCTGGGATAGAGTACCCCCGATTATTCCATTCTGAGATAGAGTACCCCCGAGTATTCCTTTCTGGGATATAGTACCCCCGAGTATTCCATTCTGGGATATAGTACCACCGAGTAATCCATTCTGGGATAGAGTAGCCCCAAGTATTCCATTCTGGGATAGATTACCACTGGGTATTCCATTCTGGGATGGAGTACCCCTGAGTATTCCATTCTGGGATAGAGTACTCCCGAGTATTCCATTCTGGGATAGAGTACCCCCGAGTATTCCATTCTGGGATAGAGTACCCCCGAGTATTCCATTCTGGAATAGAGTACCTCCGGGTATTCCATTCTGCGATAGAGTACCGCCGAGTATTCCATTCTGGTATAGCGTACCCGCGGGTATGCCTTTCTGGGATAGAGTATTCCTGGGTATTCCATTCTTGAAAATGAGTACCCGTGGGTTTTCCATTCTTGGATAGAATACCCGCGGGTATTCTATTCTGGAAAATGAGTACCCGTGGGTATTCCATTCTGGGATAGGGTGCCCCCGAGTATTCCATTCTGGAATAGAGTACACACGGGAATTCCATTCTGGGATAGAGTTCCCCCGAGTTTTCCATTCTGGAATAGAGTACCCCCAGGTATTCCATTCTGGGATAGAGTACCCCGAGTATTCCATTCTGGAATAGAGTACCACCGAGTATTCCATTCTGGGATACAGTACCCCGAATACTCCATTCTGGGATAGATTACCCCCGAGTATTCCATTCTGGGATAGAGTACCCCCGAGTATTCCATTCTGGGATAGAGTACCCCCGAGTATTCCATTCTGGAATAGAGTACCTCCGGGTATTCCATTTTGGAATAGAGTACCCCCGAGTATTCCATTCTGGGATAGAGTACCCCCGAGTATTCCTTTTTGGAATAATGTAGCTCCGGGTATTCCATTCTGGGAGAGAATAGCCCCAAGTATTCCTTTCTGTGATAGAGTACCCCCGGGTATTCCATTCTGCGATATAGTACCCCTGGGTATTCCATTCTGGTATAGAGTACCCGCGGGTATGCCATTCTGGGATAGAGTACCCCCGGGTATTTCTTTCTGGAAAATGAGTACCCGTGGGTATTCCATTCTGGGATAGAGTCCCCCCGAGTATTCCATTCTGGGATGGAGTACCCCCGATTATTCCATTCTGGGATAGAGTACCCCCGAGTATTCCATTCTGGAATAGAGTACCTCCGGGTATTCCATTCTGCGATAGAGTACCCCCGAGTATTCCATTCTGGTATAGCGTACCCGCAGGTATGCCTTTCTGGGGTAGAGTATTCCTGGGTATTCCATTCTTGAAAATGTGTACCCGTGGGTTTTCCATTCTTGGATAGAATACCTGCGGGTATTCTATTCTGGAAAATGAGTACCCGTGGGTATTCCATTCTGGGATAGGGTGCCCCCGAGTATTCCATTCTGGAATAGAGTACACACGGGAATTCCATTCTGGGATAGAGTACCCCTGAGTTTTCCATTCTGGAATAGAGTAACCCCAGGTATTCCATTCTGGGATAGAGTAGCCCCAAGTATTCCAATCTGGGATTGAGTAATCCTGAGTATTCCATTCTGGGATAGCGTACCCCGAGTATTCCATTCTGGAATAGAGTACCTCCGAGTATTCCTTTCTGGGATATAGTACCACCGAGTATTACATTCTGGGATATAGTACCACCGAGTAATCCATTCTGGGGTAGAGTAGCCCCAAGTATTCCATTCTGGGATAGATTACCACTGGGTATTCCATTCTGGGATGGAGTACCCCTGAGTATTCCATTCTGGAATAGAGTACACACGGGAATTCCATTCTGGGATAGAGTTCCCCCGAGTTTTCCAATCTGGAATAGAGTACCCCCAGGTATTCCATTCTGGGATAGAGTACCCCCGAGTATTCCATTCTGGAATAGATTATACCCAAATATTCCATTCTGGGATAGAGTAGGCCCAAGTATTCCAATCTGGGATTGAGTAATCCTGAGTATTCCATTCTGGGATAGAGTACCCCGAGTATTCCATTCTGGGATAGAGTACCCCCGATTATTCCATTCTGAGATAGAGTACCCCCGAGTATTCCTTTCTGGGATATAGTACCACCGAGTAATCCATTCTGGGATAGAGTAGCCCCAAGTATTCCATTCTGGGATGGATTACCACTGGGTATTCCATTCTGGGATGGAGTACCCCTGAGTATTCCATTCTGGGATAGAGTACTCCCGAGTATTTCATTCTGGGATAGAGTACCCCCGAGTATTCCATTCTGGAATAGAGTAGCCCCGGGTAATCCATGCTATGATAGAGTACCCCCGACTATTCCATGCTGGGATAGAGTACCCCCGAGAATTCCATTCTGGAATAGAGTAGCCCCGGGTTTTCCATTCTGGAATAGAGTACTCCCAGGTATTCCATTCTGGGATAGAGTACCCCGAGTATTCCATTCTGGAATAGAGTACCACCGAGTATTCCATTCTGGGATACAATACCCCGAGTACTCCATTCTGGGATAGATTACACCCAAATATTCCATTCTGGGATAGAGTAGCCCCAAGTATTCCAATCTGGGATTGAGTAATCCTGAGTATTCCATTCTGGGATAGAGTACCCCGAGTATTCCATTCTGGGATAGAGTACCCCCGATTATTCCATTCTGAGATAGAGTACCCCCGAGTATTCCTTTCTGGGATAAAGTACCCCCGAGTATTCCATTCTGGGATATAGTACCACCGAGTAATCCATTCTGGGATAGAGTAGCCCCAAGTATTCCATTCTGGGATAGATTACCACTGGGTATTCCATTCTGGGATGGAGTACCCCTGAGTATTCCATTCTGGGATAGAGTACCCCCGAGTATTCCATTCTGGGATAGAGTACCCCCGAGTATTCCATTCTGGGATAGAGTACCCCCGAGTATTCCATTCTGGGATAGAGTACCCCCGAGTATTCCATTCTGGAATAGAGTACCTCCGGGTATTCCATTCTGCGATAGAGTACCCCTGAGTATTCCATTCTGGTATAGCGTACCCGCGGGTATGCCTTTCTGGGATAGAGTATTCCTGGGTATTCCATTCTTGAAAATGAGTACCCGTGGGTTTTCCATTCTTGGATAGAATACCCGCGGGTATTCTATTCTGGAAAATGAGTACCCGTGGGTATTCCATTCTGGGATAGGGTGCCCCCGAGTATTCCATTCTGGAATAGAGTACCTCCGGGTATTCCATTCTGCGATAGAGTACTCCCGAGTATTCCATTCTGGTATAGCGTACCCGTGGGTATGCCTTTCTGGGATAGAGTATTCCTGGGTATTCTATTCTGGAAAATGAGTACCCGTGGGTATTCCATTCTGGGATAGGGTGCCCCCGAGTATTCCATTCAGGAATAGAGTACACACGGGAATTCCATTCTGGGATAGAGCACCCCCGAGTTTTCCATTCTGGAATAGAGTACCACCGAGTATTCCATTCTGGGATACAGTACCCCGAGTACTCCATTCTGGGATAGATTACACCCAAATATTCCATTCTGGGATAGAGTAGCCCCAAGTATTCCAATCTGGGATTGAGTAATCCTGAGAATTCCATTCTGGGATAGAGTGCCCCGAGTATTCCATTCTGGAATAGAGTACCACCGAGTATTCCATTCTGGGATACAGTACCCCGAGTACTCCATTCTGGGATAGATTACACCCAAATATTCCATTCTGGGATAGAGTAGCCTCAAGTATTCCAATCTGGGATTGCGTAATCCTGAGTATTCCATTCTGGGATAGAGTACCCCGAGTATTCCATTCTGGGATAGAGTACCCCCGATTATTCCATTCTGAGATAGAGTACCCTCGAGTATTCCTTTCTGGGATAAAGTACCCCCGAGTATTCCATTCTGGGATATAGTACCACCGAGTAATCCATTCTGGGATAGAGTAGCCCCAAGTATTCCATTCTGGGATAGATTACCACTGGGTATTCCATTCTGGGATGGAGTACTCCTGAGTATTCCATTCTGGGAAAGAGTACTCCCGAGTATTCCATTCTGGGATAAAGTACCCCCGAGTATTCCATTCTGGGATAGAGTACCCCCGAGTATTCCATTCTGGGATAGAGTACCCCCGAGTATTCCATTCTGGAATAGAGTACCTCCGGGTATTCCATTCTGCGATAGAGTACCCCCGAGTATTCCATTCTGGTATAGCGTACCCGCGGGTATGCCTTTCTGGGATAGAGTATTCCTGGGTATTCCATTCTTGAAAATGAGTACCCGTGGGTTTTCCATTCTTGGATAGAATACCCGCGGGTATTCTATTCTGGAAAATGAGTACCCGTGGGTATTCCATTCTGGGATAGGGTGCCCCCGAGTATTCCATTCTGGAATAGAGTACACACGGGAATTCCATTCTGGGATAGAGTACCCCCGAGTTTTCCATTCTGGAATAGAGTACCCCCGAGTATTCCATTCTGGTATAAAGTACCCGCGGGTATGCCATTCTGGGATAGAGTACCACTGGGTATTCCATTCTGGGATGGAGTACCCCTGAGTATTCCATTCTGGGATAGAGTACCCCCGATTATTGCGTTCTGAGATAGAGTACCCCCGAGTATTCCTTTCTGGGATAAAGTACCCCCGAGTATTCCATTCTGGGATATAGTACCACCGAGTAATCCATTCTGGGATAGAGTAGCCCCAAGTATTCCATTCTGGGATAGATTACCACTGGGTATTCCATTCTGGGATGGAGTACCCCTGAGTATTCCATTCTGGGATAGAGTACTCCCGAGTATTCAATTCTGGGATAGAGTAACCCCGAGTATTCCATTCTGGAATAGAGTACCTCCGGGTATTCCATTCTGCGATAGAGTACTCCCGAGTATTCCATTCTGGTATAGCGTACCCGCGGGTATGCCTTTCTGGGATAGAGTATTCCTGGGTATTCTATTCTGGAAAATGAGTACCCGTGGGTATTCCATTCTGGGATAGGGTGCCCCCGAGTATTCCATTCAGGAATAGAGTACACACGGGAATTCCATTCTGGGATAGAGTACCCCCGAGTTTTCCATTCTGGAATAGAGTACCCCCAGTTATTCCATTCCGGGATAGAGTACCCCGAGTATTCCATTCTGGAATAGAGTACCACCGAGTATTCCATTCTGGGATACAGTACCCCGAGTACTCCATTCTGGGATAGATTACACCCAAATATTCCATTCTGGGATAGATTAGCCCCAAGTATTCCAATCTGGGATTGAGTAATCCTGAGTATTCCATTCTGGGATAGAGTACCCCGAGTATTCCATTCTGGGATAGAGTACCCCCGATTATTCCATTCTGGGATAGAGTACCCCCAAGTTTTCCATTCTGGAATAGAGTACCCCCAGGTATTCCATTCTGGGATAGAGTAGCCCCAAGTATTCCAATCTGGGATTGAGTAATCCTGAGTATTCCATTCTGGGATAGCGTACCCCGAGTATTCCATTCTGGGATAGAGTACCCCCGATTATTCCATTCTGGAATAGAGTACCTCCGAGTATTCCTTTCTGGGATATAGTACCACCGAGTATTCCATTCTGGGATATAGTACCACCGAGTAATCCATTCTGGGGTAGAGTAGCCCCAAGTATTCCATTCTGGGATAGATTACCACTGGGTATTCCATTCTGGGATGGAGTACCCCTGAGTATTCCATTCTGGGATAGAGTACTCCCGAGTATTCCATTCTGGGATAGAGTACCCCCGAGTATTCCATTCTGGGATAGAGTACCCCCGAGTATTCCATTCTGGGATAGAGTACCCCTCAGTATTCCATTCTGGAATAGAGTACCCCCGAGTATTCCATTCTGGGATAGAGTAGCCCCGAGTATTCCTTTTTGGAATAATGTAGCTCCGGGTATTCCATTCTGGGAGAGAATAGCCCCAAGTATTCCTTTCTGTGATAGAGTACCACAGGGCATTCCATTCTGCGATATAGTACCCCTGCGTATTCCATTCTGGAATAGAGTACACACGGGAATTCCATTCTGGGATAGAGTACCCCCCGAGATTTCCATTCTGGAATAGAGTACCCCCAGGTATTCCATTCTGGGATAGAGTACCCCCAAGTATTCCATTCTGGAATAGAGAACCACCGAGTATTCCATTCTGGGATACAGTACCCCGAGTATTCCATTCTGGGATAGATTACACCCAAATATTCCATTCTGGGATAGAGTAGCCCCAAGTTTTCCAATCTGGGATTGAGTAACCCTGAGTATTCCATTCTGGGATAGAGTACCCCGAGTATTCCATTCTGGGATAGAGTACCCCCGATTATTCCATTCTGAGATAGAGTACCCCCGAGCATTCCTTTCTGGGATATAGTACCACCGAGTAATCCATTCTGGGATAGAATAGCCCCAAGTATTCCATTCTGGGATAGATTACCACTGGGTATTCCATTCTGGGATGGAGTACCCCTGAGTATTCCATTCTGGGATAGAGTACTCCCGAGTATTCCATTCTGGGATAGAGTACCCCCGAGTATTCCATTCTGGGATAGAGTACCCCCGCGTATTCCATTCTGGGATAGAGTACCCCCGAGTATTCCATTCTGGGATAGAGTACCCCTCAGTATTCCATTCTGGAATAGAGTACCCCCGAGTATTCCATTCTGGGATAGAGTAGCCCCGAGTATTCCTTTTTGGAATAATGTAGCTCCGGGTATTCCATTCTGGGAGAGAATAGCCCCAAGTATTCCTTTCTGTGATAGAGTACCCCAGGGTATTCCATTCTGCGATATAGTACCCCTGCGTATTCCATTCTGGAATAGAGTACACACGGGAATTCCATTCTGGGATAGAGTACCCCCCGAGATTTCCATTCTGGAATAGAGTACCCCCAGGTATTCCATTCTGGGATAGAGTACCCCCAAGTATTCCATTCTGGAATAGAGAACCACCGAGTATTCCATTCTGGGATACAGTACCCGAGTATTCCATTCTGGGATAGATTACACCCAAATATTCCATTCTGGGATAGAGTAGCCCCAAGTTTTCCAATCTGGGATTGAGTAACCCTGAGTATTCCATTCTGGGATAGAGTACCCCGAGTATTCCATTCTGGGATAGAGTACCCCCGATTATTCCATTCTGAGATAGAGTACCCCCGAGCATTCCTTTCTGGGATATAGTACCACCGAGTAATCCATTCTGGGATAGAATAGCCCCAAGTATTCCATTCTGGGATAGATTACCACTGGGTATTCCATTCTGGGATGGAGTACCCCTGAGTATTCCATTCTGGGATAGAGTACTCCCGAGTATTCCATTCTGGGATAGAGTACCCCCGAGTATTCCATTCTGGGATAGAGTACCCCCGCGTATTCCATTCTGGGATAGAGTACCCCAGAGTATTCCATTCTGGAATAGAGTACCCCCGAGTATTCCATTCTGGGATAGAGTACCCCCGAGTATTCCTTTTTGGAATAATGTAGCTCCGGGTATTCCATTCTGGGAGACAATAGCCCCAAGTATTCCTTTCTGTGATAGAGTACACCCGGGTATTCTATTCTGCGATATAGTACCCCCGAGTATTCCATTCTGGTATTGAGTACCCGCGGGTATGCCATTCTGGGATAGAGTACCCCCAGGTATTTCTTTCTGGAAAATGATTACCCGTGGGTATTCCATTCTGGGATAGAGTATCCCCGAGTATTCCATTCTGGGATGGAGTACCCCCGATTATTCCATTCTGGGATAGAGTACCTCCGAGTATTCCTTTCTGGAATAAAGTACCACCGAATAATCCATTCTGGGATAGTGTAGCCCCAAGTATTCCATTCTGGGATAGAGTACCATTGGGTATTCCATTCTGGGATGGAGTAACCCTGAGTATTCCATTCTGGGATAGTGTACTCCCGAGTATTCCATTCTGAGATAGAGTACCCCCGAGTATTCAATTCTGGGATGGAGCACCCCCGAGTATTCCATTCTGGAATAGAGTAGCCCCGGGTAATCCATTCTGTGATAGAGTACCCCCGACTATTCCATGCTGGGATAGAGTACCCCCGAGTATTCCATTCTGGAATAGAGTAGCCCCGGGTTTTCCATTCTGGAATAGAGTACCCCCAGGTATTCCATTCTGGGATAGAGTACCCCGAGAATTCCATTCTGGAATAGAGTACCACCGAGTATTCCATTCTGGGATACATTACCCCGAGTACTCCATTCTGGGATAGATTACACCCAAATATTCCATTCTGGGATAGAGTTGCCCCAAGTATTCCAATCTGGGATTGAGTAATCCTGAGTATTCCATTCTGGGATAGAGTACCCCGAGTATTCCATTCTGGGATAGAGTACCCCCGATTATTCCGTTCTGAGATAGAGTACCCCCGAGTATTCCTTTCTGGGATAAAGTACCCCCGAGTATTCCATTCTGGGATATAGTACCACCGAGTAATCCATTCTGGGATAGAGTAGCCCCAAGTATTCCATTCTGGGATAGATTACCACTGGGTATTCCATTCTGGGATGGAGTACCCCTGAGTATTCCATTCTGGGATAGAGTACTCCCGAGTATTCCATTCTGGGATAGAGTACCCCCGAGTATTCCATTCTGGAATAGAGTACCTCCGGGTATTCCATTCTGCGATAGAGTACTCCCGAGTATTCCATTCTGGTATAGCGTACCCGCGGGTATGCCTTTCTGGGATAGAGTATTCCTGGGTATTCTATTCTGGAAAATGAGTACCCATGGGTATTCCATTCTGGGATAGGGTGCCCCCGAGTATTCCATTCAGGAATAGAGTACACACGGGAATTCCATTCTGGGATAGAGTACCCCCGAGTTTTCCATTCTGGAATAGAGTACCCCCAGGTATTCCATTCTGGGATAGAGTACCCCGAGTATTCCATTCTGGAATAGAGTACCATCGAGTATTCCATTCTGGGATACAATACCCCGAGTACTCCATTCTGGGATAGATTACACCCAAATATTCCATTCTGGGATAGAGTACCCCCGATTATTCCATTCTGAGATAGAGTACCCCCGAGTATTCCTTTCTGGGATATAGTACCACCGAGTAATCCATTCTGGGATAGAGTAGCCCCAAGTATTCCATTCTGGGATGGATTACCACTGGGTATTCCATTCTGGGATGGAGTACCCCTGAGTATTCCATTCTGGGATAGAGTACTCCCGAGTATTTCATTCTGGGATAGAGTACCCCCGAGTATTCCATTCTGGAATAGAGTAGCCCCGGGTAATCCATGCTATGATAGAGTACCCCCGACTATTCCATGCTGGGATAGAGTACCCCCGAGAATTCCATTCTGGAATAGAGTAGCCCCGGGTTTTCCATTCTGGAATAGAGTACTCCCAGGTATTCCATTCTGGGATAGAGTACCCCGAGTATTCCATTCTGGAATAGAGTACCACCGAGTATTCCATTCTGGGATACAATACCCCGAGTACTCCATTCTGGGATAGATTACACCCAAATATTCCATTCTGGGATAGAGTGGCCCCAAGTATTCCAATCTGGGATTGAGTAATCCTGAGTATTCCATTCTGGGATAGAGTACCCCGAGTATTCCATTCTGGGATAGAGTACCCCCGATTATTCCATTCTGAGATAGAGTACCCCCGAGTATTCCTTTCTGGGATAAAGTACCCCCGAGTATTCCATTCTGGGATATAGTACCACCGAGTAATCCATTCTGGGATAGAGTAGCCCCAAGTATTCCATTCTGGGATAGATTACCACTGGGTATTCCATTCTGGGATGGAGTACCCCTGAGTATTCCATTCTGGGATAGAGTACCCCCGAGTATTCCATTCTGGGATAGAGTACCCCCGAGTATTCCATTCTGGGATAGAGTACCCCCGAGTATTCCATTCTGGAATAGAGTACCTCCGGGTATTCCATTCTGCGATAGAGTACCCCTGAGTATTCCATTCTGGTATAGCGTACCCGCGGGTATGCCTTTCTGGGATAGAGTATTCCTGGGTATTCCATTCTTGAAAATGAGTACCCGTGGGTTTTCCATTCTTGGATAGAATACCCGCGGGTATTCTATTCTGGAAAATGAGTACCCGTGGGTATTCCATTCTGGGATAGGGTTCCCCCGAGTATTCCATTCTGGAATAGAGTACACACGGGAATTCCATTCTGGGATAGAGTACCCCCGAGTTTTCCATTCTGGAATAGAGTACCCCCAGGTATTCCATTCTGGGATAGAGTACCCCGAGTATTCTATTCTGGAATAGAGTACCACCGAGTATTCCATTCTGGGATACAGTACCCCGAGTACTCCATTCTGGGATAGATTACACCCAAATATTCCATTCTGGGATAGAGTAGCCCCAAGTATTCCAATCTGGGATTGAGTAATCCTGAGTATTCCATTCTGGGATAGAGTACCCCGAGTATTCCATTCTGGGATAGAGTACCCCCGATTATTCCATTCTGAGATAGAGTACCCCCGAGTATTCCTTTCTGGGATAAAGTACCCCCGAGTATTCCATTCTGGGATATAGTGCCACCGAGTAATCCATTCTGGGATAGAGTAGCCCCAAGTATTCCTTTCTGGGATAGATTACCACAGGGTATTCCATTCTGGGATGGAGTACCCCTGAGTATTCCATTCTGGGATAGAGTACTCCCGAGTATTCCATTCTGGGATAGAGTACCCCCGAGTATTCCATTCTGGAATAGAGTACCTCCGGGTATTCCATTCTGCGATAGAGTACTCCCGAGTATTCCATTCTGGTATAGCGTACCCGCGGGTATGCCTTTCTGGGATAGAGTATTCCTGGGTATTCTATTCTGGAAATTGAGTACCCGTGGGTATTCCATTCTGGGATAGGGTGCCCCCGAGTATTCCATTCAGGAATAGAGTACACACGGGAATTCCATTCTGGGATAGAGTACCCCCGAGTTTGCCATTCTGGAATAGAGTACCCCCAGGTATTCCATTCTGGGATAGAGTACCCCGAGTATTCCATTCTGGAATAGAGTACCACCGAGTATTCCATTCTGGGATACAGTACCCCGAGTACTCCATTCTGGGATAGATTACACCCAAATATTCCATTCTGGGATAGAGTAGCCCCAAGTATTCCAATCTGGGATTGAGTAATGCTGAGTATTCCATTCTGGGATAGAGTACCCCGAATATTCCATTCTGGGATAGAGTACCCCCGATTATTCCATTCTGAGATAGAGTACCCCCGAGTATTCCTTTCTGGGATATAGTACCCCCGAGTATTCCATTCTGGGATATAGTACCACCGAGTAATCCATTCTGGGATAGAGTAGCCCCAAGTATTCCATTCTGGGATAGATTACCACTGGGTATTCCATTCTGGGATGGAGTACCCCTGAGTATTCCATTCTGGGATAGAGTACTCCCGAGTATTCCATTCTGGGATAGAGTACCCCCGAGTATTCCATTCTGGGATAGAGTACCCCCGAGTATTCCATTCTGGAATAGAGTACCTCCGGGTATTCCATTCTGCGATAGAGTACCGCCGAGTATTCCATTCTGGTATAGCGTACCCGCGGGTATGCCTTTCTGGGATAGAGTATTCCTGGGTATTCCATTCTTGAAAATGAGTACCCGTGGGTTTTCCATTCTTGGATAGAATACCCGCGGGTATTCTATTCTGGAAAATGAGTACCCGTGGGTATTCCATTCTGGGATAGGGTGCCCCCGAGTATTCCATTCTGGAATAGAGTACACACGGGAATTCCATTCTGGGATAGAGTTCCCCCGAGTTTTCCATTCTGGAATAGAGTACCCCCAGGTATTCCATTCTGGGATAGAGTACCCCGAGTATTCCATTCTGGAATAGAGTACCACCGAGTATTCCATTCTGGGATACAGTACCCCGAATACTCCATTCTGGGATAGATTACCCCCGAGTATTCCATTCTGGGATAGAGTACCCCCGAGTATTCCATTCTGGGATAGAGTACCCCCGAGTATTCCATTCTGGAATAGAGTACCTCCGGGTATTACATTTTGGAATAGAGTACCCCCGAGTATTCCATTCTGGGATAGAGTACCCCCGAGTATTCCTTTTTGGAATAATGTAGCTCCGGGTATTCCATTCTGGGAGAGAATAGCCCCAAGTATTCCTTTCTGTGATAGAGTACCCCCGGGTATTCCATTCTGCGATATAGTACCCCTGGGTATTCCATTCTGGTATAGAGTACCCGCGGGTATGCCATTCTGGGATAGAGTACCCCCGGGTATTTCTTTCTGGAAAATGAGTACCCGTGGGTATTCCATTCTGGGATAGAGTCCCCCCGAGTATTCCATTCTGGGATGGAGTACCCCCGATTATTCCATTCTGGGATAGAGTACCCCCGAGTATTCCATTCTGGAATAGAGTACCTCCGGGTATTCCATTCTGCGATAGAGTACCCCCGAGTATTCCATTCTGGTATAGCGTACCCGCAGGTATGCCTTTCTGGGGTAGAGTATTCCTGGGTATTCCATTCTTGAAAATGTGTACCCGTGGGTTTTCCATTCTTGGATAGAATACCTGCGGGTATTCTATTCTGGAAAATGAGTACCCGTGGGTATTCCATTCTGGGATAGGGTGCCCCCGAGTATTCCATTCTGGAATAGAGTACACACGGGAATTCCATTCTGGGATAGAGTACCCCTGAGTTTTCCATTCTGGAATAGAGTAACCCCAGGTATTCCATTCTGGGATAGAGTAGCCCCAAGTATTCCAATCTGGGATTGAGTAATCCTGAGTATTCCATTCTGGGATAGCGTACCCCGAGTATTCCATTCTGGAATAGAGTACCTCCGAGTATTCCTTTCTGGGATATAGTACCACCGAGTATTACATTCTGGGATATAGTACCACCGAGTAATCCATTCTGGGGTAGAGTAGCCCCAAGTATTCCATTCTGGGATAGATTACCACTGGGTATTCCATTCTGGGATGGAGTACCCCTGAGTATTCCATTCTGGAATAGAGTACACACGGGAATTCCATTCTGGGATAGAGTTCCCACGAGTTTTCCAATCTGGAATAGAGTACCCCCAGGTATTCCATTCTGGGATAGAGTACCCCCGAGTATTCCATTCTGGAATAGAGTACCACCGAGTATTCCATTCTGGGATACAGTACCCCGAGTATTCCATTCTGGGATAGATTATACCCAAATATTCCATTCTGGGATAGAGTAGGCCCAAGTATTCCAATCTGGGATTGAGTAATCCTGAGTATTCCATTCTGGGATAGAGTACCTCGAGTATTCCATTCTGGGATAGAGTACCCCCGATTATTCCATTCTGAGATAGAGTACCCCCGAGTATTCCTTTCTGGGATATAGTACCACCGAGTAATCCATTCTGGGATAGAGTAGCCCCAAGTATTCCATTCTGGGATGGATTACCACTGGGTATTCCATTCTGGGATGGAGTACCCCTGAGTATTCCATTCTGGGATAGAGTACTCCCGAGTATTTCATTCTGGGATAGAGTACCCCCGAGTATTCCATTCTGGAATAGAGTAGCCCCGGGTAATCCATGCTATGATAGAGTACCCCCGACTATTCCATGCTGGGATAGAGTACCCCCGAGAATTCCATTCTGGAATAGAGTAGCCCCGGGTTTTCCATTCTGGAATAGAGTACTCCCAGGTATTCCATTCTGGGATAGAGTACCCCGAGTATTCCATTCTGGAATAGAGTACCACCGAGTATTCCATTCTGGGATACAATACCCCGAGTACTCCATTCTGGGATAGATTACACCCAAATATTCCATTCTGGGATAGAGTAGCCCCAAGTATTCCAATCTGGGATTGAGTAATCCTGAGTATTCCATTCTGGGATAGAGTACCCCGAGTATTCCATTCTGGGATAGAGTACCCCCGATTATTCCATTCTGAGATAGAGTACCCCCGAGTATTCCTTTCTGGGATAAAGTACCCCCGAGTATTCCATTCTGGGATATAGTACCACCGAGTAATCCATTCTGGGATAGAGTAGCCCCAAGTATTCCATTCTGGGATAGATTACCACTGGGTATTCCATTCTGGGATGGAGTACCCCTGAGTATTCCATTCTGGGATAGAGTACTCCCGAGTATTCCATTCTGGGATAGAGTACCCCCGAGTATTCCATTCTGGGATAGAGTACCCCCGAGTATTCCATTCTGGGATAGAGTACCCCCGAGTATTCCATTCTGGAATAGAGTACCTCCGGGTATTCCATTCTGCGATAGAGTACCCCTGAGTATTCCATTCTGGTATAGCGTACCCGCGGGTATGCCTTTCTGGGATAGAGTATTCCTGGGTATTCCATTCTTGAAAATGAGTACCCGTGGGTTTTCCATTCTTGGATAGAATACCCGTGGGTATTCTATTCTGGAAAATGAGTACCCGTGGGTATTCCATTCTGGGATAGGGTGCCCCCGAGTATTCCATTCTGGAATAGAGTACCTCCGGGTATTCCATTCTGCGATAGAGTACTCCCGAGTATTCCATTCTGGTATAGCGTACCCGTGGGTATGCCTTTCTGGGATAGAGTATTCCTGGGTATTCTATTCTGGAAAATGAGTACCCGTGGGTATTCCATTCTGGGATAGGGTGCCCCCGAGTATTCCATTCAGGAATAGAGTACACACGGGAATTCCATTCTGGGATAGAGCACCCCCGAGTTTTCCATTCTGGAATAGAGTACCACCGAGTATTCCATTCTGGGATACAGTACCCCGAGTACTCCATTCTGGGATAGATTACACCCAAATATTCCATTCTGGGATAGAGTAGCCCCAAGTATTCCAATCTGGGATTGAGTAATCCTGAGTATTCCATTCTGGGATAGAGTACCCCGAGTATTCCATTCTGGGATAGAGTACCCCCGATTATTCCATTCTGAGATAGAGTACCCCCGAGTATTCCTTTCTGGGATAAAGTACCCCCGAGTATTCCATTCTGGGATATAGTGCCACCGAGTAATCCATTCTGGGATAGAGTAGCCCCAAGTATTCCATTCTGGGATAGATTACCACAGGGTATTCCATTCTGGGATGGAGTACCCCTGAGTATTCCATTCTGGGATAGAGTACTCCCGAGTATTCCATTCTGGGATAGAGTACCCCCGAGTATTCCATTCTGGAATAGAGTACCTCCGGGTATTCCATTCTGCGATAGAGTACTCCCGAGTATTCCATTCTGGTATAGCGTACCCGCGGGTATGCCTTTCTGGGATAGAGTATTCCTGGGTATTCTATTCTGGAAAATGAGTACCCGTGGGTATTCCATTCTGGGATAGGGTGCCCCCGAGTATTCCATTCAGGAATAGAGTACACACGGGAATTCCATTCTGGGATAGAGTACCCCCGAGTTTGCCATTCTGGAATAGAGTACCCCCAGGTATTCCATTCTGGGATAGAGTACCCCGAGTATTCCATTCTGGAATAGAGTACCACCGAGTATTCCATTCTGGGATACAGTACCCCGAGTACTCCATTCTGGGATAGATTACACCCAAATATTCCATTCTGGGATAGAGTAGCCCCAAGTATTCCAATCTGGGATTGAGTAATGCTGAGTATTCCATTCTGGGATAGAGTACCCCGAATATTCCATTCTGGGATAGAGTACCCCCGATTATTCCATTCTGAGATAGAGTACCCCCGAGTATTCCTTTCTGGGATATAGTACCCCCGAGTATTCCATTCTGGGATATAGTACCACCGAGTAATCCATTCTGGGATAGAGTAGCCCCAAGTATTCCATTCTGGGATAGATTACCACTGGGTATTCCATTCTGGGATGGAGTACCCCTGAGTATTCCATTCTGGGATAGAGTACTCCCGAGTATTCCATTCTGGGATAGAGTACCCCCGAGTATTCCATTCTGGGATAGAGTACCCCCGAGTATTCCATTCTGGAATAGAGTACCTCCGGGTATTCCATTCTGCGATAGAGTACCGCCGAGTATTCCATTCTGGTATAGCGTACCCGCGGGTATGCCTTTCTGGGATAGAGTATTCCTGGGTATTCCATTCTTGAAAATGAGTACCCGTGGGTTTTCCATTCTTGGATAGAATACCCGCGGGTATTCTATTCTGGAAAATGAGTACCCGTGGGTATTCCATTCTGGGATAGGGTGCCCCCGAGTATTCCATTCTGGAATAGAGTACACACGGGAATTCCATTCTGGGATAGAGTTCCCCCGAGTTTTCCATTCTGGAATAGAGTACCCCCAGGTATTCCATTCTGGGATAGAGTACCCCGAGTATTCCATTCTGGAATAGAGTACCACCGAGTATTCCATTCTGGGATACAGTACCCCGAATACTCCATTCTGGGATAGATTACCCCCGAGTATTCCATTCTGGGATAGAGTACCCCCGAGTATTCCATTCTGGGATAGAGTACCCCCGAGTATTCCATTCTGGAATAGAGTACCTCCGGGTATTACATTTTGGAATAGAGTACCCCCGAGTATTCCATTCTGGGATAGAGTACCCCCGAGTATTCCTTTTTGGAATAATGTAGCTCCGGGTATTCCATTCTGGGAGAGAATAGCCCCAAGTATTCCTTTCTGTGATAGAGTACCCCCGGGTATTCCATTCTGCGATATAGTACCCCTGGGTATTCCATTCTGGTATAGAGTACCCGCGGGTATGCCATTCTGGGATAGAGTACCCCCGGGTATTTCTTTCTGGAAAATGAGTACCCGTGGGTATTCCATTCTGGGATAGAGTCCCCCCGAGTATTCCATTCTGGGATGGAGTACCCCCGATTATTCCATTCTGGGATAGAGTACCCCCGAGTATTCCATTCTGGAATAGAGTACCTCCGGGTATTCCATTCTGCGATAGAGTACCCCCGAGTATTCCATTCTGGTATAGCGTACCCGCAGGTATGCCTTTCTGGGGTAGAGTATTCCTGGGTATTCCATTCTTGAAAATGTGTACCCGTGGGTTTTCCATTCTTGGATAGAATACCTGCGGGTATTCTATTCTGGAAAATGAGTACCCGTGGGTATTCCATTCTGGGATAGGGTGCCCCCGAGTATTCCATTCTGGAATAGAGTACACACGGGAATTCCATTCTGGGATAGAGTACCCCTGAGTTTTCCATTCTGGAATAGAGTAACCCCAGGTATTCCATTCTGGGATAGAGTAGCCCCAAGTATTCCAATCTGGGATTGAGTAATCCTGAGTATTCCATTCTGGGATAGCGTACCCCGAGTATTCCATTCTGGAATAGAGTACCTCCGAGTATTCCTTTCTGGGATATAGTACCACCGAGTATTACATTCTGGGATATAGTACCACCGAGTAATCCATTCTGGGGTAGAGTAGCCCCAAGTATTCCATTCTGGGATAGATTACCACTGGGTATTCCATTCTGGGATGGAGTACCCCTGAGTATTCCATTCTGGAATAGAGTACACACGGGAATTCCATTCTGGGATAGAGTTCCCCCGAGTTTTCCAATCTGGAATAGAGTACCCCCAGGTATTCCATTCTGGGATAGAGTACCCCCGAGTATTCCATTCTGGAATAGAGTACCACCGAGTATTCCATTCTGGGATACAGTACCCCGAGTATTCCATTCTGGGATAGATTATACCCAAATATTCCATTCTGGGATAGAGTAGGCCCAAGTATTCCAATCTGGGATTGAGTAATCCTGAGTATTCCATTCTGGGATAGAGTACCTCGAGTATTCCATTCTGGGATAGAGTACCCCCGATTATTCCATTCTGAGATAGAGTACCCCCGAGTATTCCTTTCTGGGATATAGTACCACCGAGTAATCCATTCTGGGATAGAGTAGCCCCAAGTATTCCATTCTGGGATGGATTACCACTGGGTATTCCATTCTGGGATGGAGTACCCCTGAGTATTCCATTCTGGGATAGAGTACTCCCGAGTATTTCATTCTGGGATAGAGTACCCCCGAGTATTCCATTCTGGAATAGAGTAGCCCCGGGTAATCCATGCTATGATAGAGTACCCCCGACTATTCCATGCTGGGATAGAGTACCCCCGAGAATTCCATTCTGGAATAGAGTAGCCCCGGGTTTTCCATTCTGGAATAGAGTACTCCCAGGTATTCCATTCTGGGATAGAGTACCCCGAGTATTCCATTCTGGAATAGAGTACCACCGAGTATTCCATTCTGGGATACAATACCCCGAGTACTCCATTCTGGGATAGATTACACCCAAATATTCCATTCTGGGATAGAGTAGCCCCAAGTATTCCAATCTGGGATTGAGTAATCCTGAGTATTCCATTCTGGGATAGAGTACCCCGAGTATTCCATTCTGGGATAGAGTACCCCCGATTATTCCATTCTGAGATAGAGTACCCCCGAGTATTCCTTTCTGGGATAAAGTACCCCCGAGTATTCCATTCTGGGATATAGTACCACCGAGTAATCCATTCTGGGATAGAGTAGCCCCAAGTATTCCATTCTGGGATAGATTACCACTGGGTATTCCATTCTGGGATGGAGTACCCCTGAGTATTCCATTCTGGGATAGAGTACTCCCGAGTATTCCATTCTGGGATAGAGTACCCCCGAGTATTCCATTCTGGGATAGAGTACCCCCGAGTATTCCATTCTGGGATAGAGTACCCCCGAGTATTCCATTCTGGAATAGAGTACCTCCGGGTATTCCATTCTGCGATAGAGTACCCCTGAGTATTCCATTCTGGTATAGCGTACCCGCGGGTATGCCTTTCTGGGATAGAGTATTCCTGGGTATTCCATTCTTGAAAATGAGTACCCGTGGGTTTTCCATTCTTGGATAGAATACCCGTGGGTATTCTATTCTGGAAAATGAGTACCCGTGGGTATTCCATTCTGGGATAGGGTGCCCCCGAGTATTCCATTCTGGAATAGAGTACCTCCGGGTATTCCATTCTGCGATAGAGTACTCCCGAGTATTCCATTCTGGTATAGCGTACCCGTGGGTATGCCTTTCTGGGATAGAGTATTCCTGGGTATTCTATTCTGGAAAATGAGTACCCGTGGGTATTCCATTCTGGGATAGGGTGCCCCCGAGTATTCCATTCAGGAATAGAGTACACACGGGAATTCCATTCTGGGATAGAGCACCCCCGAGTTTTCCATTCTGGAATAGAGTACCACCGAGTATTCCATTCTGGGATACAGTACCCCGAGTACTCCATTCTGGGATAGATTACACCCAAATATTCCATTCTGGGATAGAGTAGCCCCAAGTATTCCAATCTGGGATTGAGTAATCCTGAGAATTCCATTCTGGGATAGAGTGCCCCGAGTATTCCATTCTGGAATAGAGTACCACCGAGTATTTCATTCTGGGATACAGTACCCCGAGTACTCCATTCTGGGATAGATTACACCCAAATATTCCATTCTGGGATAGAGTAGCCTCAAGTATTCCAATCTGGGATTGCGTAATCCTGAGTATTCCATTCTGGGATAGAGTACCCCGAGTATTCCATTCTGGGATAGAGTACCCCCGATTATTCCATTCTGAGATAGAGTACCCTCGAGTATTCCTTTCTGGGATAAAGTACCCCCGAGTATTCCATTCTGGGATATAGTACCACCGAGTAATCCATTCTGGGATAGAGTAGCCCCAAGTATTCCATTCTGGGATAGATTACCACTGGGTATTCCATTCTGGGATGGAGTACTCCTGAGTATTCCATTCTGGGAAAGAGTACTCCCGAGTATTCCATTCTGGGATAGAGTACCCCCGAGTATTCCATTCTGGGATAGAGTACCCCCGAGTATTCCATTCTGGGATAGAGTACCCCCGAGTATTCCATTCTGGAATAGAGTACCTCCGGGTATTCCATTCTGCGATAGAGTACCCCCGAGTATTCCATTCTGGTATAGCGTACCCGCGGGTATGCCTTTCTGGGATAGAGTATTCCTGGGTATTCCATTCTTGAAAATGAGTACCCGTGGGTTTTCCATTCTTGGATAGAATACCCGCGGGTATTCTATTCTGGAAAATGAGTACCCCCGAGTTTTCCATTCTGGAATAGAGTACCCCCGAGTATTCCATTCTGGTATAAAGTACCCGCGGGTATGCCATTCTGGGATAGAGTACCACTGGGTATTCCATTCTGGGATGGAGTACCCCTGAGTATTCCATTCTGGGATAGAGTACCCCCGATTATTGCGTTCTGAGATAGAGTACCCCCGAGTATTCCTTTCTGGGATAAAGTACCCCCGAGTATTCCATTCTGGGATATAG
Source organism: Isurus oxyrinchus (assembly GCA_026770705.1). Lineage (NCBI taxonomy): Eukaryota > Metazoa > Chordata > Chondrichthyes > Lamniformes > Lamnidae > Isurus > Isurus oxyrinchus. The sequence continues at coordinate 373,661 of JANJGN010000568.1, forward strand.
TACCACGGAGTAATCCATTCTGGGATAGAGTAGCCCCAAGTATTCCATTCTGGGATAGATTACCACTGGGTATTCCATTCTGGGATGGAGTACCCCTGAGTATTCCATTCTGGGATAGAGTACTCCCGAGTATTCCATTCTGGGATAGAGTAACCCCGAGTATTCCATTCTGGAATAGAGTACCTCCGGGTATTCCATTCTGCGATAGAGTACTCCCGAGTATTCCATTCTGGTATAGCGTACCCGCGGGTATGCCTTTCTGGGATAGAGTATTCCTGGGTATTCTATTCTGGAAAATGAGTACCCGTGGGTATTCCATTCTGGGATAGGGTGCCCCCGAGTATTCCATTCAGGAATAGAGTACACACGGGAATTCCATTCTGGGATAGAGTACCCCCGAGTTTTCCATTCTGGAATAGAGTACCCCCAGGTATTCCATTCTGGGATAGAGTACCCCGAGTATTCCATTCTGGAATAGAGTACCACCGAGTATTCCATTCTGGGATACAGTACCCCGAGTACTCCATTCTGGGATAGATTACACCCAAATATTCCATTCTGGGATAGATTAGCCCCAAGTATTCCAATCTGGGATTGAGTAATCCTGAGTATTCCATTCTGGGATAGAGTACCCCGAGTATTCCATTCTGGGATAGAGTACCCCCGAGTATTCCTTTTTGGAATAATGTAGCTCCGGGTATTCCATTCTGGGAGAGAATAGCCCCAAGTATTCCTTTCTGTGATAGAGTACCCCCGGGTATTCCATTCTGCGATATAGTACCCCTGGGTATTCCATTCTGGTATAGAGTACCCGCGGGTATGCCATTCTGGGATAGAGTACCCCCGGGTATTTCTTTCTGGAAAATGAGTACCCGTGGGTATTCCATTCTGGGATAGAGTCCCCCCGAGTATTCCATTCTGGGATGGAGTACCCCCGATTATTCCATTCTGGGATAGAGTACCCCCGTGTATTCCATTCTGGAATAGAGTACCTCCGGGTATTCCATTCTGCGATAGAGTACCCCCGAGTATTCCATTCTGGTATAGCGTACCCGCAGGTATGCCTTTCTGGGGTAGAGTATTCCTGGGTATTCCATTCTTGAAAATGTGTACCCGTGGGTTTTCCATTCTTGGATAGAATACCTGCGGGTATTCTATTCTGGAAAATGAGTACCCGTGGGTATTCCATTCTGGGATAGGGTGCCCCCGAGTATTCCATTCTGGAATAGAGTACACACGGGAATTCCATTCTGGGATAGAGTACCCCTGAGTTTTCCATTCTGGAATAGAGTAACCCCAGGTATTCCATTCTGGGATAGAGTAGCCCCAAGTATTCCAATCTGGGATTGAGTAATCCTGAGTATTCCATTCTGGGATAGCGTACCCCGAGTATTCCATTCTGGAATAGAGTACCTCCGAGTATTCCTTTCTGGGATATAGTACCACCGAGTATTACATTCTGGGATATAGTACCACCGAGTAATCCATTCTGGGGTAGAGTAGCCCCAAGTATTCCATTCTGGGATAGATTACCACTGGGTATTCCATTCTGGGATGGAGTACCCCTGAGTATTCCATTCTGGAATAGAGTACACACGGGAATTCCATTCTGGGATAGAGTTCCCCCGAGTTTTCCAATCTGGAATAGAGTACCCCCAGGTATTCCATTCTGGGATAGAGTACCCCCGAGTATTCCATTCTGGAATAGAGTACCACCGAGTATTCCATTCTGGGATACAGTACCCCGAGTATTCCATTCTGGGATAGATTATACCCAAATATTCCATTCTGGGATAGAGTAGGCCCAAGTATTCCAATCTGGGATTGAGTAATCCTGAGTATTCCATTCTGGGATAGAGTACCCCGAGTATTCCATTCTGGGATAGAGTACCCCCGATTATTCCATTCTGAGATAGAGTACCCCCGAGTATTCCATTCTGGGATAGATTACCACTGGGTATTCCATTCTGGGATGGAGTACCCCTGAGTATTCCATTCTGGGATAGAGTACTCCCGAGTATTCCATTCTGGGATAGAGTAACCCCGAGTATTCCATTCTGGAATAGAGTACCTCCGGGTATTCCATTCTGCGATAGAGTACTCCCGAGTATTCCATTCTGGTATAGCGTACCCGCGGGTATGCCTTTCTGGGATAGAGTATTCCTGGGTATTCTATTCTGGAAAATGAGTACCCGTGGGTATTCCATTCTGGGATAGGGTGCCCCCGAGTATTCCATTCAGGAATAGAGTACACACGGGAATTCCATTCTGGGATAGAGTACCCCCGAGTTTTCCATTCTGGAATAGAGTACCCCCAGGTATTCCATTCTGGGATAGAGTACCCCGAGTATTCCATTCTGGAATAGAGTACCACCGAGTATTCCATTCTGGGATACAGTACCCCGAGTACTCCATTCTGGGATAGATTACACCCAAATATTCCATTCTGGGATAGATTAGCCCCAAGTATTCCAATCTGGGATTGAGTAATCCTGAGTATTCCATTCTGGGATAGAGTACCCCGAGTATTCCATTCTGGGATAGAGTACCCCCGAGTATTCCTTTTTGGAATAATGTAGCTCCGGGTATTCCATTCTGGGAGAGAATAGCCCCAAGTATTCCTTTCTGTGATAGAGTACCCCCGGGTATTCCATTCTGCGATATAGTACCCCTGGGTATTCCATTCTGGTATAGAGTACCCGCGGGTATGCCATTCTGGGATAGAGTACCCCCGGGTATTTCTTTCTGGAAAATGAGTACCCGTGGGTATTCCATTCTGGGATAGAGTCCCCCCGAGTATTCCATTCTGGGATGGAGTACCCCCGATTATTCCATTCTGGGATAGAGTACCCCCGTGTATTCCATTCTGGAATAGAGTACCTCCGGGTATTCCATTCTGCGATAGAGTACCCCCGAGTATTCCATTCTGGTATAGCGTACCCGCAGGTATGCCTTTCTGGGGTAGAGTATTCCTGGGTATTCCATTCTTGAAAATGTGTACCCGTGGGTTTTCCATTCTTGGATAGAATACCTGCGGGTATTCTATTCTGGAAAATGAGTACCCGTGGGTATTCCATTCTGGGATAGGGTGCCCCCGAGTATTCCATTCTGGAATAGAGTACACACGGGAATTCCATTCTGGGATAGAGTACCCCTGAGTTTTCCATTCTGGAATAGAGTAACCCCAGGTATTCCATTCTGGGATAGAGTAGCCCCAAGTATTCCAATCTGGGATTGAGTAATCCTGAGTATTCCATTCTGGGATAGCGTACCCCGAGTATTCCATTCTGGAATAGAGTACCTCCGAGTATTCCTTTCTGGGATATAGTACCACCGAGTATTACATTCTGGGATATAGTACCACCGAGTAATCCATTCTGGGGTAGAGTAGCCCCAAGTATTCCATTCTGGGATAGATTACCACTGGGTATTCCATTCTGGGATGGAGTACCCCTGAGTATTCCATTCTGGAATAGAGTACACACGGGAATTCCATTCTGGGATAGAGTTCCCCCGAGTTTTCCAATCTGGAATAGAGTACCCCCAGGTATTCCATTCTGGGATAGAGTACCCCCGAGTATTCCATTCTGGAATAGAGTACCACCGAGTATTCCATTCTGGGATACAGTACCCCGAGTATTCCATTCTGGGATAGATTATACCCAAATATTCCATTCTGGGATAGAGTAGGCCCAAGTATTCCAATCTGGGATTGAGTAATCCTGAGTATTCCATTCTGGGATAGAGTACCCCGAGTATTCCATTCTGGGATAGAGTACCCCCGATTATTCCATTCTGAGATAGAGTACCCCCGAGTATTCCATTCTGGGATATAGTACCACCGAGTAATCCATTCTGGGATAGAGTAGCCCCAAGTATTCCATTCTGGGATGGATTACCACTGGGTATTCCATTCTGGGATGGAGTACCCCTGAGTATTCCATTCTGGGATAGAGTACTCCCGAGTATTTCATTCTGGGATAGAGTACCCCCGAGTATTCCATTCTGGAATAGAATAGCCCCGGGTAATCCATGCTATGATAGAGTACCCCCGACTATTCCATGCTGGGATAGAGTACCCCCGAGAATTCCATTCTGGAATAGAGTAGCCCCGGGTTTTCCATTCTGGAATAGAGTACTCCCAGGTATTCCATTCTGGGATAGAGTACCCCGAGTATTCCATTCTGGAATAGAGTACCACCGAGTATTCCATTCTGGGATACAATACCCCGAGTACTCCATTCTGGGATAGATTACACCCAAATATTCCATTCTGGGATAGAGTAGCCCCAAGTATTCCAATCTGGGATTGAGTAATCCTGAGTATTCCATTCTGGGATAGAGTACCCCGAGTATTCCATTCTGGGATAGAGTACCCCCGATTATTCCATTCTGAGATAGAGTACCCCCGAGTATTCCTTTCTGGGATAAAGTACCCCCGAGTATTCCATTCTGGGATATAGTACCACCGAGTAATCCATTCTGGGATAGAGTAGCCCCAAGTATTCCATTCTGGGATAGATTACCACTGGGTATTCCATTCTGGGATGGAGTACCCCTGAGTATTCCATTCTGGGATAGAGTACTCCCGAGTATTCCATTCTGGGATAGAGTACCCCCGAGTATTCCATTCTGGGATAGAGTACCCCCGAGTATTCCATTCTGGGATAGAGTACCCCCGAGTATTCCATTCTGGAATAGAGTACCTCCGGGTATTCCATTCTGCGATAGAGTACCCCTGAGTATTCCATTCTGGTATAGCGTACCCGCGGGTATGCCTTTCTGGGATAGAGTATTCCTGGGTATTCCATTCTTGAAAATGAGTACCCGTGGGTTTTCCATTCTTGGATAGAATACCCGCGGGTATTCTATTCTGGAAAATGAGTACCCGTGGGTATTCCATTCTGGGATAGGGTGCCCCCGAGTATTCCATTCTGGAATAGAGTACCTCCGGGTATTCCATTCTGCGATAGAGTACTCCCGAGTATTCCATTCTGGTATAGCGTACCCGTGGGTATGCCTTTCTGGGATAGAGTATTCCTGGGTATTCTATTCTGGAAAATGAGTACCCGTGGGTATTCCATTCTGGGATAGGGTGCCCCCGAGTATTCCATTCAGGAATAGAGTACACACGGGAATTCCATTCTGGGATAGAGCACCCCCGAGTTTTCCATTCTGGAATAGAGTACCACCGAGTATTCCATTCTGGGATACAGTACCCCGAGTACTCCATTCTGGGATAGATTACACCCAAATATTCCATTCTGGGATAGAGTAGCCCCAAGTATTCCAATCTGGGATTGAGTAATCCTGAGAATTCCATTCTGGGATAGAGTGCCCCGAGTATTCCATTCTGGAATAGAGTACCACCGAGTATTCCATTCTGGGATACAGTACCCCGAGTACTCCATTCTGGGATAGATTACACCCAAATATTCCATTCTGGGATAGAGTAGCCTCAAGTATTCCAATCTGGGATTGCGTAATCCTGAGTATTCCATTCTGGGATAGAGTACCCCGAGTATTCCATTCTGGGATAGAGTACCCCCGATTATTCCATTCTGAGATAGAGTACCCTCGAGTATTCCTTTCTGGGATAAAGTACCCCCGAGTATTCCATTCTGGGATATAGTACCACCGAGTAATCCATTCTGGGATAGAGTAGCCCCAAGTATTCCATTCTGGGATAGATTACCACTGGGTATTCCATTCTGGGATGGAGTACTCCTGAGTATTCCATTCTGGGAAAGAGTACTCCCGAGTATTCCATTCTGGGATAGAGTACCCCCGAGTATTCCATTCTGGGATAGAGTACCCCCGAGTATTCCATTCTGGGATAGAGTACCCCCGAGTATTCCATTCTGGAATAGAGTACCTCCGGGTATTCCATTCTGCGATAGAGTACCCCCGAGTATTCCATTCTGGTATAGCGTACCCGCGGGTATGCCTTTCTGGGATAGAGTATTCCTGGGTATTCCATTCTTGAAAATGAGTACCCGTGGGTTTTCCATTCTTGGATAGAATACCCGCGGGTATTCTATTCTGGAAAATGAGTACCCGTGGGTATTCCATTCTGGGATAGGGTGCCCCCGAGTATTCCATTCTGGAATAGAGTACACACGGGAATTCCATTCTGGGATAGAGTACCCCCGAGTTTTCCATTCTGGAATAGAGTACCCCCGAGTATTCCATTCTGGTATAAAGTACCCGCGGGTATGCCATTCTGGGATAGAGTACCACTGGGTATTCCATTCTGGGATGGAGTACCCCTGAGTATTCCATTCTGGGATAGAGTACCCCCGATTATTGCGTTCTGAGATAGAGTACCCCCGAGTATTCCTTTCTGGGATAAAGTACCCCCGAGTATTCCATTCTGGGATATAGTCCCACCGAGTAATCCATTCTGGGATAGAGTAGCCCCAAGTATTCCATTCTGGGATAGATTACCACTGGGTATTCCATTCTGGGATGGAGTACCCCTGAGTATTCCATTCTGGGATAGAGTACTCCCGAGTATTCAATTCTGGGATAGAGTAACCCCGAGTATTCCATTCTGGAATAGAGTACCTCCGGGTATTCCATTCTGCGATAGAGTACTCCCGAGTATTCCATTCTGGTATAGCGTACCCGCGGGTATGCCTTTCTGGGATAGAGTATTCCTGGGTATTCTATTCTGGAAAATGAGTACCCGTGGGTATTCCATTCTGGGATAGGGTGCCCCCGAGTATTCCATTCAGGAATAGAGTACACACGGGAATTCCATTCTGGGATAGAGTACCCCCGAGTTTTCCATTCTGGAATAGAGTACCCCCAGGTATTCCATTCTGGGATAGAGTACCCCGAGTATTCCATTCTGGAATAGAGTACCACCGAGTATTCCATTCTGGGATACAGTACCCCGAGTACTCCATTCTGGGATAGATTACACCCAAATATTCCATTCTGGGATAGATTAGCCCCAAGTATTCCAATCTGGGATTGAGTAATCCTGAGTATTCCATTCTGGGATAGAGTACCCCGAGTATTCCATTCTGGGATAGAGTACCCCCGATTATTCCATTCTGAGATAGAGTACCCCTGAGTATTCCTTTCTGGGATAAAGTACCCCCGAGTATTCCATTCTGGGATATAGTACCACCGAGTAATCCATTCTGGGATAGAGTAGACCCAAGTATTCCATTCTGGGATAGATTACCACTGGGTATTCCATTCTGGGATGGAGTACCCCTGAGTATTCCATTCTGGGAAAGAGTACTCCCGAGTATTCCATTCTGGGATAGAGTACCCCCGAGTATTCCATTCTGGGATAGAGTACCCCCCGAGTATTCCATTCTGGGATAGAGTACCCCCGAGTATTCCATTCTGGAATAGAGTACCTCCGGGTATTCCATTCTGTGATAGAGTACCCCTGAGTATTCCATTCTGGTATAGCGTACCCGCGGGTATGCCTTTCTGGGATAGAGTATTCCTGGGTATTCCATTCTTGAAAATGAGTACCCATGGGTTTTCCATTCTTGGATAGAATACCCGCGGGTATTCTATTCTGGAAAATGAGTACCCGTGGGTATTCCATTCTGGGATAGGTTGCCCCCGAGTATTCCATTCTGGAATAGAGTACACACGGGAATTCCATTCTGGGATAGAGTACCCCCGAGTTTTCCATTCTGGAATAGAGTACCCCCAGGTATTCCATTCTGGGATAGAGTACCCCCGAGTATTCCATTCTGGAATAGAGTACCACCGAGTATTCCATTCTGGGATACAGTACCCCGAGTATTCCATTCTGGGATAGATTACACCCAAATATTCCATTCTGGGATAGAGTAGCCCCAAGTATTCCAATCTGGGATTGAGTAATCCTGAGTATTCCATTCTGGGATAGAGTACCCCGAGTATTCCATTCTGGGATAGAGTACCCCCGATTATTCCATTCTGAGATAGAGTACCCCCGAGTATTCCTTTCTGGGATATAGTACCACCGAGTAATCCATTCTGGGATAGAGTAGCCCCAAGTATTCCATTCTGGGATGGATTACCACTGGGTATTCCATTCTGGGAAGGAGTACCCCTGAGTATTCCATTCTGGGATAGAGTACTCCCGAGTATTCCATTCTGGGATAGAGTACCCCCGAGTATTCCATTCTGGCATAGAGTACCCCCGAGTATTCCATTCTGGGATAGAGTACCCCAGAGTATTCCATTCTGGAATAGAGTACCCCCGAGTATTCCATTCTGGGATAGAGTACCCCCGAGTATTCCTTTTTGGAATAATGTAGCTCCGGGTATTCCATTCTGGGAGAGAATAGCCCCAAGTATTCCTCTCTGTGATAGAGTACCCCCGGGTATTCCATTCTGCGATATAGTACCCCTGAGTATTCCATTCTGGAATAGAGTACACACGGGAATTCCATTCTGGGATAGAGTACCCCCGAGTATTTCATTCTGGGATAGAGTACCCCCGAGTATTCCATTCTGGAATAGAGTAGCCCCGGGTAATCCATGCTATGATAGAGTACCCCCGACTATTCCATGCTGGGATAGAGTACCCCCGAGAATTCCATTCTGGAATAGAGTAGCCCCGGGTTTTCCATTCTGGAATAGAGTACTCCCAGGTATTCCATTCTGGGATAGAGTACCCCGAGTATTCCATTCTGGAATAGAGTACCACCGAGTATTCCATTCTGGGATACAGTACCCCGAGTACTCCATTCTGGGATAGATTACACCCAAATATTCCATTCTGGGATAGAGTAGCCCCAAGTATTCCAATCTGGGATTGAGTAATCCTGAGTATTCCATTCTGGGATAGAGTACCCCGAGTATTCCATTCTGGGATAGAGTACCCCCGATTATTCCGTTCTGAGATAGAGTACCCCCGAGTATTCCTTTCTGGGATAAAGTACCCCCGAGTATTCCATTCTGGGATATAGTCCCACCGAGTAATCCATTCTGGGATAGAGTAGCCCCAAGTATTCCATTCTGGGATAGATTACCACTGGGTATTCCATTCTGGGATGGAGTACCCCTGAGTATTCCATTCTGGGAAAGAGTACTCCCGAGTATTCCATTCTGGGATAGAGTACCCCCGAGTATTCCATTCTGGAATAGAGTACCTCCGGGTATTCCATTCTGCGATAGAGTACTCCCGAGTATTCCATTCTGGTATAGCGTACCCGTGGGTATGCCTTTCTGGGATAGAGTATTCCTGGGTATTCTATTCTGGAAAATGAGTACCCGTGGGTATTCCATTCTGGGATAGGGTGCCCCCGAGTATTCCATTCAGGAATAGAGTACACACGGGAATTCCATTCTGGGATAGAGTACCCCCGAGTTTTCCATTCTGGAATAGAGTACCACCGAGTATTCCATTCTGGGATACAGTACCCCGAGTACTCCATTCTGGGATAGATTACACCCAAATATTCCATTCTGGGATAGAGTAGCCCCAAGTATTCCAATCTGGGATTGAGTAATCCTGAGAATTCCATTCTGGGATAGAGTACCCCCGAGTATTCCATTCTGGAATAGAGTACCACCGAGTATTCCATTCTGGGATACAGTACCCCGAGTACTCCATTCTGGGATAGATTACACCCAAATATTCCATTCTGGGATAGAGTAGCCCCAAGTATTCCAATCTAGGATTGCGTAATCCTGAGTATTCCATTCTGGGATAGAGTACCCCAAGTATTCCATTCTGGGATAGAGTACCCCCGATTATTCCATTCTGAGATAGAGTACCCCCGAGTATTCCTTTCTGGGATAAAGTACCCCCGAGTATTCCATTCTGGGATATAGTACCACCGAGTAATCCATTCTGGGATAGAGTAGCCCCAAGTATTCCATTCTGGGATAGATTACCACTGGGTATTCCATTCTGGGATGGAGTACTCCTGAGTATTCCATTCTGGGAAAGAGTACTCCCGAGTATTCCATTCTGGGATAGAGTACCCCCGAGTATTCCATTCTGGGATAGAGTACCCCCGAGTATTCCATTCTGGGATAGAGTACCCCCGAGTATTCCATTCTGGAATAGAGTACCTCCGGGTATTCCATTCTGCGATAGAGTACCCCCGAGTATTCCATTCTGGTATAGCGTACCCGCGGGTATGCCTTTCTGGGATAGAGTATTCCTGGGTATTCCATTCTTGAAAATGAGTACCCGTGGGTTTTCCATTCTTGGATAGAATACCCGCGGGTATTCTATTCTGGAAAATGAGTACCCGTGGGTATTCCATTCTGGGATAGGGTGCCCCCGAGTATTCCATTCTGGAATAGAGTACACACGGGAATTCCATTCTGGGATAGAGTACCCCCGAGTTTTCCATTCTGGAATAGAGTACCCCCAGGTATTCCATTCTGGGATAGAGTACCCCCGAGTATTCCATTCTGGAATAGAGTACCACCGAGTATTCCATTCTGGGATACAGTACCCCGAGTATTCCATTCTGGGATAGATTACACCCAAATATTCCATTCTGGGATAGAGTAGCCCCAAGTATTCCAATCTGGGATTGAGTAATCCTGAGTATTCCATTCTGGGATAGAGTACCCCGAGTATTCCATTCTGGGATAGAGTACCCCCGATTATTCCATTCTGAGATAGAGTACCCCCGAGTATTCCTTTCTGGGATATAGTACCACCGAGTAATCCATTCTGGGATAGAGTAGCCCCAAGTATTCCATTCTGGGATGGATTACCACTGGGTATTCCATTCTGGGAAGGAGTACCCCTGAGTATTCCATTCTGGGATAGAGTACTCCCGTGTATTCCATTCTGGGATAGAGTACCCCCGAGTATTCCATTCTGGCATAGAGTACCCCCGAGTATTCCATTCTGGGATTGAGTACCCCAGAGTATTCCATTCTGGAATAGAGTACCCCCGAGTATTCCATTCTGGGATAGAGTACCCCCGAGTATTCCTTTTTGGAATAATGTAGCTCCGGGTATTCCATTCTGGGAGAGAATAGCCCCAAGTATTCCTCTCTGTGATAGAGTACCCCCGGGTATTCCATTCTGCGATATAGTACCCCTGAGTATTCCATTCTGGAATAGAGTACACACGGGAATTCCATTCTGGGATAGAGTACCCCCGAGTATTTCATTCTGGGATAGAGTACCCCCGAGTATTCCATTCTGGAATAGAGTAGCCCCGGGTAATCCATGCTATGATAGAGTACCCCCGACTATTCCATGCTGGGATAGAGTACCCCCGAGAATTCCATTCTGGAATAGAGTAGCCCCGGGTTTTCCATTCTGGAATAGAGTACTCCCAGGTATTCCATTCTGGGATAGAGTACCCCGAGTATTCCATTCTGGAATAGAGTACCACCGAGTATTCCATTCTGGGATACAGTACCCCCGAGTACTCCATTCTGGGATAGATTACACCCAAATATTCCATTCTGGGATAGAGTAGCCCCAAGTATTCCAATCTGGGATTGAGTAATCCTGAGTATTCCATTCTGGGATAGAGTACCCCGAGTATTCCATTCTGGGATAGAGTACCCCCCGATTATTCCGTTCTGAGATAGAGTACCCCCGAGTATTCCTTTCTGGGATAAAGTACCCCCGAGTATTCCATTCTGGGATATAGTCCCACCGAGTAATCCATTCTGGGATAGAGTAGCCCCAAGTATTCCATTCTGGGATAGATTACCACTGGGTATTCCATTCTGGGATGGAGTACCCCTGAGTATTCCATTCTGGGAAAGAGTACTCCCGAGTATTCCATTCTGGGATAGAGTACCCCCGAGTATTCCATTCTGGAATAGAGTACCTCCGGGTATTCCATTCTGCGATAGAGTACTCCCGAGTATTCCATTCTGGTATAGCGTACCCGTGGGTATGCCTTTCTGGGATAGAGTATTCCTGGGTATTCTATTCTGGAAAATGAGTACCCGTGGGTATTCCATTCTGGGATAGGGTGCCCCCGAGTATTCCATTCAGGAATAGAGTACACACGGGAATTCCATTCTGGGATAGAGTACCCCCGAGTTTTCCATTCTGGAATAGAGTACCACCGAGTATTCCATTCTGGGATACAGTACCCCGAGTACTCCATTCTGGGATAGATTACACCCAAATATTCCATTCTGGGATAGAGTAGCCCCAAGTATTCCAATCTGGGATTGAGTAATCCTGAGAATTCCATTCTGGGATAGAGTACCCCGAGTATTCCATTCTGGAATAGAGTACCACCGAGTATTCCATTCTGGGATACAGTACCCCGAGTACTCCATTCTGGGATAGATTACACCCAAATATTCCATTCTGGGATAGAGTAGCCCCAAGTATTCCAATCTAGGATTGCGTAATCCTGAGTATTCCATTCTGGGATAGAGTACCCCGAGTATTCCATTCTGGGATAGAGTACCCCCGATTATTCCATTCTGAGATAGAGTACCCCCGAGTATTCCTTTCTGGGATAAAGTACCCCCGAGTATTCCATTCTGGGATATAGTACCACCGAGTAATCCATTCTGGGATAGAGTAGCCACAAGTATTCCATTCTGGGATAGATTACCACTGGGTATTCCATTCTGGGATGGAGTACTCCTGAGTATTCCATTCTGGGAAAGAGTACTCCCGAGTATTCCATTCTGGGATAGAGTACCCCCGAGTATTCCATTCTGGGATAGAGTACCCCCGAGTATTCCATTCTGGGATAGAGTACCCCCGAGTATTCCATTCTGGAATAGAGTACCTCCGGGTATTCCATTCTGCGATAGAGTACCCCCGAGTATTCCATTCTGGTATAGCGTACCCGCGGGTATGCCTTTCTGGGATAGAGTATTCCTGGGTATTCCATTCTTGAAAATGAGTACCCGTGGGTTTTCCATTCTTGGATAGAATACCCGCGGGTATTCTATTCTGGAAAATGAGTACCCGTGGGTATTCCATTCTGGGATAGGGTGCCCCCGAGTATTCCATTCTGGAATAGAGTACACACGGGAATTCCATTCTGGGATAGAGTACCCCCGAGTTTTCCATTCTGGAATAGAGTACCCCCCGAGTATTCCATTCTGGTATAAAGTACCCGCGGGTATGCCATTCTGGGATAGAGTACCACTGGGTATTCCATTCTGGGATGGAGTACCCCTGAGTATTCCATTCTGGGATAGAGTACCCCCGATTATTCCGTTCTGAGATAGAGTACCCCCGAGTATTCCTTTCTGGGATAAAGTACCCCCGAGTATTCCATTCTGGGATATAGTACCACCGAGTAATCCATTCTGGGATAGAGTAGCCCCAAGTATTCCATTCTGGGATAGATTACCACTGGGTATTCCATTCTGGGATGGAGTACCCCTGAGTATTCCATTCTGGGATAGAGTACTCCCGAGTATTTCATTCTGGGATAGAGTACCCCCGAGTATTCCATTCTGGAATAGAGTACCTCCGGGTATTCCATTCTGCGATAGAGTACTCCCGAGTATTCCATTCTGGTATAGCGTACCCGCGGGTATGCCTTTCTGGGATAGAGTATTCCTGGGTATTCTATTCTGGAAAATGAGTACCCGTGGGTATTCCATTCTGGGATAGGGTGCCCTCGAGTATTCCATTCAGGAATAGAGTACACACGGGAATTCCATTCTGGGATAGAGTACCCCCGAGTTTTCCATTCTGGAATAGAGTACCCCCAGGTATTCCATTCTGGGATAGAGTACCCCGAGTATTCCATTCTGGAATAGAGTACCACCGAGTATTCCATTCTGGGATACAGTACCCCGAGTACTCCATTCTGGGATAGATTACACCCAAATATTCCATTCTGGGATAGAGTAGCCCCAAGTATTCCAATCTGGGATTGAGTAATCCTGAGTATTCCATTCTGGGATAGAGTACCCCGAGTATTCCATTCTGGGATAGAGTACCCCCGATTATTCCATTCTGAGATAGAGTACCCCTGAGTATTCCTTTCTGGGATAAAGTACCCCCGAGTATTCCATTCTGGGATATAGTACCACCGAGTAATCCATTCTGGGATAGAGTAGCCCCAAGTATTCCATTCTGGGATAGATTACCACTGGGTATTCCATTCTGGGATGGAGTACCCCTGAGTATTCCATTCAGGGAAAGAGTACTCCCGAGTATTCCATTCTGGGATAGAGTACCCCCGAGTATTCCATTCTGGGATAGAGTACCCCCGAGTATTCCATTCTGGGATAGAGTACCCCCGAGTATTCCATTCTGGAATAGAGTACCTCCGGGTATTCCATTCTGCGATAGAGTACCCCCGAGTATTCCATTCTGGTATAGCGTACCCGCGGGTATGCCTTTCTGGGATAGAGTATTCCTGGGTATTCCATTCTTGAAAATGAGTACCCATGGGTTTTCCATTCTTGGATAGAATACCCACGGGTATTCTATTCTGGAAAATGAGTACCCGTGGGTATTCCATTCTGGGATAGGTTGCCCCCGAGTATTCCATTCTGGAATAGAGTACACACAGGAATTCCATTCTGGGATAGAGTACCCCCGAGTTTTCCATTCTGGAATAGAGTACCCCCAGGTTTTCCATTCTGGGATAGAGTACCCCCCGAGTATTCCATTCTGGAATAGAGTACCACCGAGTATTCCATTCTGGGATACAGTACCCCGAGTATTCCATTCTGGGATAGATTACACCCAAATATTCCATTCTGGGATAGAGTAGCCCCAAGTATTCCAATCTGGGATTGAGTAATCCTGAGTATTCCATTCTGGGATAGAGTACCCCGAGTATTCCATTCTGGGATAGAGTACCCCCGATTATTCCATTCTGAGATAGAGTACCCCCGAGTATTCCTTTCTGGGATATAGTACCACCGAGTAATCCATTCTGGGATAGAGTAGCCCCAAGTATTCCATTCTGGGATGGATTACCACTGGGTATTCCATTCTGGGATGGAGTACCCCTGAGTATTCCATTCTGGGATAGAGTACTCCCGAGTATTCCATTCTGGGATAGAGTACCCCCCGAGTATTCCATTCTGGCATAGAGTACCCCCAAGTATTCCATTCTGGGATAGAGTACCCCAGAGTATTCCATTCTGGAATAGAGTACCCCCGAGTATTCCATTCTGGGATAGAGTACCCCCGAGTATTCCTTTTTGGAATAATGTAGCTCCGGGTATTCCATTCTGGGAGAGAATAGCCCCAAGTATTCCTTTCTGTGATAGAGTACCCCCGGGTATTCCATTCTGCGATATAGTACCCCTGAGTATTCCATTCTGGAATAGAGT